>JBAMCL010000471.1:1200000-1571809 GCA_037075165.1 Hirtodrosophila histrioides | reverse complement strand
TCCAGGCAGAATTATGTCGATATAAGGGATAGGTTACGTAGAAACGGCATTAAGATTACTCCAAAATCCACCAACCACCGGCAAATACAGCCGCCGCTTATTCACTGTCCAAAATCGTTCCCAAGTCTTAACAATAAGGTAGTGGAACCTGTAAGCTCAGCCTGGGCTAGGCCCTCGCCGTCTCAAAATGCGGATCTCTTCTCTGTAGAGGAATTAAAAATCTTTTGACTTAGTTAATAAGCTAAGAAATTGTAAGTCTAAGCTAAAGCAATTCGAGGTTATTACCTCATTAGCTTTTAAATTTATATAAATAATGTTTGATGAGTTATCATTCGTAGCGTGGAATGCCAGGGGTATACGGCACAAGAAAAAAGAGCTCGAGCACTTGCTACACGAGAAAAATATAGAAATTTGTCTTGTTTCTGAAACTTGTCTGAGCAACAACATATCTGTCAAAATACGAAACTATTGCTTGTATAGAAATGATAGGACATTGACTAGGGGGGGGAGGGGTAGCTATTTACATTAAGAAAACCATCCGCCACATTCCGCTACCCCTCCCAAATACAACAGTAATAGAAACCATTGGCATTAAAATAACGAATTCACAAGGCAGGGAAACACTGATCTACTCGTGCTATTTCCCAGGTGGTCGCTCGGATCCATGTACCAAACAGCAGTTTAAAACTGATATTCATAACCTGACTACGCAAAATAGGTCCTACATTCTAGGTGGAGACTTCAATTGTCGGCATCAATCGTGGGGTTGCGCTAGGGGAAACTCATGGGGTAACTTACTTAAAGAAAAATTATATTTCCATTGTACTGAGATGATGTACCCAGCAGAGCACACTTACATCCCAACTAGCACCCGCGGGCGGTCATCAACTCTAGATGTATTTCTTACTAACTGTTCTCGTTTGCTATCGAATGCAATAGTACTAAATGACTTAGGCTCAGACCACCTGCCAGTGCAAATTAAACTCTCCAATGTTGCAGTACAAACTGACAATCGATATAGGTATGATGTTAAAAACGCTAACTGGCCGCAATTCTCCCGTATTGTTAACCAGTTCATTCCGGAGATCGAGGTGAACTCCATTCGTCAACCTATAGACATTGACAGTATGATTAATATACTTAACACTGCCATCAAAAATGCAAAAGAAGGAAGTATTCCCAAGAAGAAATTTAAGTTTTCTCCTAAGCCACTTCCAGATAACATCAAGAATTTAATTAGATGCAGAAACATTCACCGTCGTTACTGGCAGAGGTACAGACGTCCAGCCGATCTTACACTATACAAATGGTTTAGACATCTAACTACCTCAGCGATCTCAGAATTTTATAACAATTCCTGGAACATCGTTCTTTCTTCCCTTTGACTTTCCCAAATGACTTTTTCGTAACCAGAGGAGAAGTAAAAAGAATACTAGCTAAGTTAAAGATAAAAAAATTACCTGGGCTGAACGGTATAGACAATTTATGCCTCAAATCACTGCCACGAAGAGGGATAAGCTTTCTCACTATCATTATTAATAGCAGCTTGCACCTGAGTTACTTCCCCTCGGCATGGAAAAATGCGAAGGTTATCACCATTGGCAAGCCAAATAAGCCATCTGAATTGCCTACATCTTACGGACCAATAAGCCTACTTTCGTCTGTCAGCAAAATCCTTGAAAAGATTTTGAAAGAAAAGCTTTATCAGTTCATGGAAATAAATGATACTCTTCCACCACATCAGTTTGGTTTTCGTAGGGAGCACTCTACGATACACCCGCTTAAGAAAATCAAGTACATGTAAGGATAAAACACAAGCACGATGATCATTTGTTTTGTCCAAATAAGTTTTTATACTTTATTATTTTATCAATTTTGTATTATTTGTAATTTCGTGATCTGTTCTTGTCTTCAATCGGTCTCGTAGTGACGCTTACTCTTCTTCTTCTCCTTTTGGCGTTGCCAGGCTGTTAGCTTGCCCGTTGTATTATGGGTAGTCCTCTGTTGGCTAACACTTAATGTACATATATCTTTAATTCAATACTAATTCTAATATTTACAATTGTATACTCGTATGATATTTATATATATCTTACAATTCGGCCATGCTGACAATTAATCGTCTCGATTACATATAATAATACCTTATTTATTTTATTACTCGTTATTGCTTCTAAGATTATATCTTTCTCTTTTTTTATTTGTTATACAATTATGGGTTTCTTTTTCTGACTCTGATTTTGCATTTTGTTTTATATATTTTGTCGTTTTACGTTTTGCTTCTGATTCCGACTTTTTATATTGTTTTTCTGACCTTGAAATTTTATTTTGTTTTCCAGAATTTAAATTTTCTTCGTCTGACTTATCATTATCGTCTGGATTTTCTTTTTCATAATTTAAGTCTTCACTTACATCTTCAATTGTCATATCACATTCTTCTTCTTCATCTGACTTATCATTATCACCTGAATTTTCTATTTCATAATTTAAGTTTTCACATACTTCTTTCTTTGTTATATCACATTCTACTTCTATATCTGACTTATTACTTAATTTCCTATCCGACCTTTCTCTTACTTTTTCATCTAATTTTCCACTTACATCTTTATCATCTGACTTTTCACTTACTTCATCTGACTCTTCATTTACTTTCCTATCTGACTTTTCACTTACTTCTTCATCTGACTCTTCACTTACTTCTTCTGACTTTGAAATTCCTTCAATATTAATCCACGGTTTTATATTTGCTGTTTCCCAGATTCCTTTGTATGGTATTTGTGCTAATTGAAATCCTTCGACATCTGACACAGCATATCTATCATTTGGAAGTACCTTATCTATTTTATACGGACCTTTATATTTTGGTATTACTTTTTTACATGCTCCCGGTACACTAACAAAATTTTTTAAGACTACATAATCTCCTTCTTTATATTTTCTTTGCATTCTACCTTTGTTTTTGTGTCGATCATTGTATAATTGGCTTTTTTCAATATTTTTTCTGCCACTGATCTTATTTCAGTAAGATTTCTTTCTTGCTGTATTTCATTTAAGTGTTCTCTTAAAAAATCAATAACGACTCCCCTTTGACCTACTCCAAATAAAATTTCACTTGGTGTTATGCCTGTGCTTCTATGTACAGTGTTGTTTAAAGCAAATTCTATTTCTGGTAAAACATTATCTAGTGATCTTTCTGTTCCTGCACTTGTCAATTTGGCTAGCATTGGTCCCAGGCATCTGTTTATCCTTTCGACTTGGCCATTGGCTTGTGGTGATCCTGTTGCTACTTTTATGTGTTTTACATTGTTTGTTTCCAAAAATTCCTCAAAATCTTTTGATGTCAATGCACTTCCACGGTCAGATATAATTGTTTTTGGTCGGCTGTACATATTAAAGAAATTTGTCAAACATTTTATTGAACTCTTGGAGTCCGTTGATTTTGTTCCATATAATTTTACAAACTTTGAAAATCCATCAACAGCCAATAGTACATATTTCTTTTGTCCTTTTTGTAGTTTTATTGGACCAAAATGGTCGATATGTGTTATTTCAAACGGTTTGTCACCTTTAGGTATGCTGTGTAATAAGCCTTCGTGTCTTCCACATTTTGATGAGTACGTTATACATTTTAAGCAATTTCTAACATGTTCTTTTATTTTTTCGGTCAATTTAGGGAACCAATATGACTTTGTTATTGCATTATAGACTTTTTCACATCCTCTATGTCCCATATCATCATGGTACAGTGCTAAGATATTTCTTTCCATATTCCTGGGTACGTAGAATAATATTCTGCCTTTGTGTTTCCTGTAGATTAAACCATTTCTCATCTCGTATAGGTTGCTTTCCTGTTCTTCCAGTTGCGTACGTATCTTTGATATAATTTCGTCTTTGTTTTGACATATTGACAGATTTTGTTCAAAAGTGTTTTCTTCTAATACTAGTATGTTAGACATTCTGCTCAGTGCGTCAACATGTTGCATTTTCTTACCATCTCTGTGTTCAATGTTGTAGTCGTAATTTTCTAGTTCTAATGCCCATCGGGCAATTCTTGGATTAACTTCCTTTTTATTTAATGTTAAAGATAGTGAGTTACAATCTGTTATTATTTTGAATTTTTTTCCGTGTAGATAAATTTTAAATCTTCGGAGAGCATAAATTATTGCTAGAGTCTCTAATTCAAAACTATGATACTTTGATTCGTAGGCTGTTGTTCTCTTTGAAAAATAAAATACTGGATGCATATTCCCGTCGTCCTTTCTTTGCATTAATATTGAACCAAATCCAATTGAGCTGGCGTCGCAGTGAAGTTCAGTGTCATGCTTAGGGTCATATATAGAAAGAATAGGTGCATCTACTAACTTTTGTTTCAGTGTTTCAAAACATTGTATTTCTTCTTCATTGAACTGAAATAATGCATCTTTTCGAATAAGATTGTATAACGGCTTAGCTTGTACGGAGAATTCTTTAATGAACTTTCTAAAATAGGAGCATAATCCCAAAAAACTATGAACTTCTTTTGTATTTTTTGGTATCGGAAAGTTTGTAATTGCTTCAATATTTCTTTTGTCTGGCTGTATTCCTTCTCTTGAAATTATATAACCTAAGTAATCACACTTTTCTTCCATAAACTTGCATTTATCTAACCTTAAATCTAACTTGTTCATTGTTAATCTTTGAAAAACTTCTGTAAGTGTACTCAGATGTTCTTTGACTGATTTAGAAGCTACCATTATGTCATCTAAATATATAGCTACTTTACCTTCTCTGATCATATCATCAAATACATTGGTTACAAATAGCTGAAAAGTCGCTGGCGCATTTCTTAACCCAAATGGCATTTTTGTGTATTCAAATTGTCCCATAGGCGTTACAAATGATGTGTATTTAATTGATTCTTCTTGAACGTCTATTTGGTGGAACGCACTTTTCAGATCTAGTAGTGTAAATATTTCTTTGTTTGCTAGTTTATCAATTAAGTCTTCGATTAAAGGTAATGGGTAATTGTCTTTAGATGTAACTTTGTTTAATGTCCTATAATCTACACACAATCGAATATCTCCTGTTTTCTTTTTAACTAATACAATTGGTGATGCATACTCAGACTGACTAGGCCGTATTATTCCTTTTTTTACTAAATCGTCTATAATTTCTTGCACTTGCTCTTTTTCTTTGTATGACAATCTTCGTGGCTTGTAGTGAAAAGGTTTTTCATTGTTAAGTATTAGTTTTAATTCACATTTAGTTTCTGGTTTTTCGGGACGAGTATTTTTAAGATAATATTGTTGAAATATATTTTGTAATGCTGTAATATCGTTTATATGGATACCAGCATTTTTAATAATTGGACAGAAATCTTCATCTTTTACATCAATAGCCATTATACTAACACATTCTTTTTCCATCTCGGACATATTTTTATTAATTTGTATATCTAATACCACACCATTGTTCTTACATTGATTATTTACTTGCCTCGTCTTTTTACTTTCATTTGTTTGATTTATGTCGCATACTACTTTTACTAAATTGTTTTTATTATTTTCTATTTCGCTTTCGTTTCTTTTCATTGTACTTACATTTGAATTTATTTTACTTTCTTTGATAATTATGAATTTTTCTTTTTCCAAGAAGTCTGCCCCTAATATAGCCGAACACTGCATTGTTTCATTTGGTACAACAAAAAAATCTTTATTAAATACTTCATTTTCAAATATGATTTTACATTGAGTTTTTCCAATAATGTTAAGCTTACTATTGTTTATTCCATAATAGTTTTTAACAAAAGAGTAATTTTCAATATATTCAATTGGTACGTGTTCTTCACAAATCAAACAAATTGGGCTACCAGTATCAATCAATGTTTCTAAAGGAGGTGTGGTATGATTAGATTTATTTAAAAATATAAATATTATAGACCTTACATACGGATTATTGGTGTTTGGACTTCCACGTTGACCCAGGTCCTTGCGCTTAGTGCAATTAATTGATAAGTGCCCCATTTCAGCACAAACAAAACAAGCTCCACTTGCTCTCTTCGGCTTGCGACATTCGTTGGCCATGTGTCCCTTCGAGTTGCAATTAAAACATTTAGGTACCGTTGGTGCTCCGGCTTCGTTGGTTGAAACATTGGTCTTCTGTGTCATCTTTTGGGGATATGTATTCTCTGGCATCAATTTTATCTTTTTTAAAGGCATCGAGTAGTTCATTTGTGTTAGTGAAACGTTGCATTCTGGCTTGTGTACGTAATCCATAGTTTGGAATTCCATCTATAACACATTCTAGCAATTCATCTTGACTAATGTTCACTTTGGCTGACATTATTAATTTTTCATAGAAGTATTCTTGGAAAGTTTCCTCAGTTTTCCATATCTTTTTCTCAAACTTACGCTTCAATTCTAGTTGACTTTCACGGTTTTCAAATACATTTTCCATTTCTTGAAGTAATTCATCGACTGGCATTGTTATTGAATCGACGCGGTTTTGCAGCCACTTAGCGGCCTTCCCTTTTATGCGGTTGGCAATTAGTGCACGAACAGTGTGGTCATCTAATTTGTATATTGACTGCACTGACATTACTTGTTGTTTAAACAGTTTAATGTCTAAATTATTTTCCATTGGATCATACTCAGATACTAATTCTTTGAGTTCTGTAAAAGATATTTTGATATTTTTATTTTCTGTGCAGTTGTTATTATTTATTTGTTGTCTTAATATTTCATTTTCACGGGCAGAAACTTTTAATTCCCTCTTAACTAATTCCATTTCGCGTAGCAATAGATCTAATTCCTTATCTTCGTAGTTTTCTTTGTCTGCATTTCTAATCTTTGTTGGTGATTTTTTAATAATACCGTTGCATTCGTTGACTGCCTGTTTGTTAATTGTGTCCACTTCAATTTCGTATATTAGTTCTGATTTGCCTTTTTTGTTATCGTTGATTTGCGTATATTTAATGTTTTCTTCAGCTTCTTTGTCCTGCATTTCCTCGTTGTTACTGCTAGAGCCCTTGTCGCTTACGTTGTTATGCATTTCGTCACTGTTGTCGCTTACGTTGTATTGTATTTCATCATCTTTGTCGCTTACGTTGTCTTGCATTTCATCATCTTTGTCGTTTACGTTGTCTTGTCTTGCCTCTTTGTCGCTTACGTTGTGTTGAATTTCATCATCTTTTCCACTTACGTTGCCTTGCATTTCATCATCTTTGTCGCTTACTTTGTCTTGCATTGCTTCTTTGGCGCTCATTTCGTTGTTAAATTTGGCTGGCTTCAAACTTTTAATCATTTTATCAGTTTTGCGAGCATCGATCAATCGTTGAATTAATTCACTTTTGTTTCCATTTACTGGTCGATTGTATGTCTTCAGGAGGCGCTTAATACCGTCCACTGTATATTTTTCATAGTCTTGTTCACTCATTTTTTCAAATTTTGTATGTGCTTTACTGTCAATCAATTGCGTATGTATTCGAGTACCGCTTTGCATGTATACATATATTTTGCTTAGTAGGCGATTTTAATTGATTTTGTACCACTTCTGATTATTGTAAGGATAAAACACAAGCACGATGATCATTTGTTTTGTCCAAATAAGTTTTTATACTTTATTATTTTATCAATTTTGTATTATTTGTAATTTCGTGATCTGTTCTTGTCTTCAATCGGTCTCGTAGTGACGCTTACTCTTCTTCTTCTCCTTTTGGCGTTGCCAGGCTGTTAGCTTGCCCGTTGTATTATGGGTAGTCCTCTGTTGGCTAACACTTAATGTACATATATCTTTAATTCAATACTAATTCTAATATTTACAATTGTATACTCGTATGATATTTATATATATCTTACATACATGATCAATGAAAACTTTTCCAGTTCTTGATCCACAGGAATGGTGCTACTAGATATAAAAGCAGCTTTCGACTCTGTCTGGCATGACGGTCTAATCCACAAGACGTGCTGCATGAGCTTTCCTCCTAAACTCGTCAAATTAGTTCAGAGTTTTTTGAGTAACCGATCCTTTGCTGTACACCTAGGAAAGGCTAAATCAACTACGATAAGTACCGCCGCAGGGTGTCCACAAGGTTCCTGTCTCTCACCCTTGCTTTACAATATTTTCACCGCAGACTTCCCTTCTCTAAGACATTGCACAGCCCCGATGTTCGCAGACGGCACAGCCATCTTGTGCTCAGGAACCCTTGCATCAGACATCACAAATAAACTCCAAGTATCCTTTGAATACTTAAATGAATACTTCTCAAAATGGAGAATACTAGTCAACCCGGAGAAAACGCAGGCTATATTTTTCACACAAAAACGTAAAGACATCCATGTTCCAAGTGGCGATATCCAGTTAAGGAACGTAGACATTAAATGGGAAGCATGTGTTAAATATCTAGGAATCATATTAGACAATAAATTGAAATTTAAAGATCATATATATGCCACAAACAAGAAGTTAAACATGACAATTCGCACACTATATCCATTTATTAATAGGAATTCGCGCTTAAATATAGAAAACAAAATGTTCCTGTTTAGATCAAGCTTTCAAGCAATAATTTTCTATGGTGCACCGGTGTGAAGCTGATGTAGCAAAATGCCACTTAAATAAATTGCAAATTACCCAAAACAAAATTTTAAAAATGATGCTTAACCTACCCTGGCATCACTCTACGATTGATTTGCATAGTAGGGCAAATATTGAAACTGTTGCAGCCAGGACCTTGCGCCTAACGCAAGTCTTCAACTCGAGATGTATGCAGTCAGCATATCCTCACATTAATGATCTGGCGTAGCCACTTTAGTCTTAAGCTCCCTGTCCCTCTCCCCTTCCTTTCCTGCCCTGACCCTTATTTTAACTCCTTTTTTTTATATAAATATACATATAGCATTAATTTACACCATTATTAAAGTAGAAAAGGCCAGGTTGTCTGAACTCTTAGTTAAGAATTTCAATACTCAAAAAAAAAACCTGTATATTAAAATGGAGAAATAAATGAAATGAAATTCGCTCGCATTCTCGTGAGAACGCGAGAGCGTAATTTGTATGTCATCAGAGCCACTGCCTTCGCTCTCAGTCTGGTGGGTCTGATGTGAAGCGCGCTCTCGTTTGGTCTGTGTGTATGTATGTGTGTACGAATGTACGCAGTGCAGCGTGTGGCTCTGATGTGAAGCACGGCATCGCCGCGATCGCATCCCATTCAAACGTTTACCATTGACTGCTTATATGAATACCCTTTACATTTGAATACACGTATATTTATTTAAATTCAAAGAATTTTTAACATTTTCTTAATAATAAATGTACATAAGCCAAAATAAAACAAATTAAAGTTGGTCTTTTTAATCCCTACTGGCAAACCCGTATGAAAATTTTATAAAAATTATAACTAATTTCCAGGGTATACATGCATCGACTTACAAGTGCGATATTGTCCCAACGAAAATCGTTCAAGGCGTGAGCATTTTTCACGATCGCTTGGCGATTCTAATTCTTGTACTCACACATGCATACAGATATTGTGCATCTGTATGTGTACATGTGCGTGGTATAGGATTCGCTTGCAGAAGATAAACAAACTGAGCTTGCTTCCTTGACCTATGTTGGCTATTTTCAATTCAACTCTACCTAAAAATCACCGTATATTTTAAAGTTTAAAAATATGTATCATTATTTATTTATTTACAAAGTTAGGTAAAACATTAAGTCTAAAGGCTTAACTAGTAACGGAACCTTCGAACCGTATTATTACTTGTAATTGAATTTAAAAAAAATTAAAAATAAATGAAATTATAAATAATTTAAAAAAAATTGACAAATGGTGGGCGGAGGGGAGACACCGCCCACCATTTGAAATACAATTGCATTATATCGAAAATACTAGACAAATTAATGAAATATTAATGATAGTACGCTGCAAGATAGAAATAAATGTATACATCTATTTAAAATTAGATACAATGTCAAATAAATTAAATTATTGATTATTTGTTGGTTGAGATGAGGCGGACGAAGTGAATAATAAGGCATTCCATAATCATAAAAAAATGTAATGTAAAGGTAGGGTGGGCCACGCAGGCTGTTCGACATCAACACAGCCACCACAGGAATGCGGAGAGGTAACTGAAATTGACGAGTTTGTTGGAAAAATAAAAAAAATAGTTGTTCAAATTGCCGCCCAGTGTTTCGCGGTCGTACTCGCCCCTGAGCCGATAGTTTGCCGACGCAGCGATACACTGATGCCAACGACAGGCAGTTTAAAACAAATGGCGCCCAATTTATACAATGAATTACAATGTTGAAAAATTTTGGTAGCCAAGAGACTGACTTTCGAAATATATTTAAAGTACAAAACATAAGCTCAAATTTTGAGCAGCCGTTCTTGCCAACAGTGGGAGGAATTTTTTTAGGACCGTGATCTTTATAAATTGACGATATACACCAACATGTGTACCAAATTAGGTTGCTCTAGCTCAAAGATAAAGGCAAAAAAATTGCGTTCATACGGACAGACGGACATTTCGCAAACGCAATACACTATTTTTCCCTTCGGGAACATAGTATAATTAATTAGTATACCTTGATTAGGGTGGTCCGTGCATTGTTTTAATGGCAGTGACATCGAAGCCCGACGCTGAATACATGCACAATACCAATAGCAATAGATTATGTAAACAAGATGGAGAGAAACAGTCGAAGCGATCTAAGGGAAGCAAAATAAATACTGTAATATAGCGTGTGTAAATAATTTATTTCGTATGTGCTGTATTGATTGTTACCTGTAGGGGACAGTGTACAGTAGGCCGTCATCTCACCCAATTTCGCGTATTATTTGTATTAGTGGAGTTTTGAGTGTAAGGTGTTTGTAAGTTAGTTTCCACATTTGTTTTTGGCATTAATTAAATTGGGATAATTTAAATTTGTAGCATAATTGTATGAATGCAATTATTAGGATTAGAAGTTTAGTGCATCGCTGGCAGAATAAGTGGTTGGTGTAAGTGCTTAGTATTTATTTATATATATTTATTTATATATATATATATATTTATTTATTTTTTCATATATATTTATTTATAAAAGAAATATTTAACAGGCTCGACGTCAACAATTCAGGGTGAATATAGAAAGGTAGATATGAAAAGTATTGGCTGGTCATATAGCGCTATTTCGGATGCTGCCAAGCATCCTCATCAGTGACCTTTATTGTTAGAAATTTTTGTCCAAACTTGTCCGTATATGAGTAGTTGTCGGCTAGATTCGAACCCGAGTGCTCCCGTCTGTAAGGCAGATGCCTTAACATCTGACCCATTTGCTGTCCGATCCCGGCTTGAACTAATAACTGTCATCAACAGGTCCATTTGAAATTCTAAGTCCGCACCAAAGTTTAATCCCTTTATCTAAGTTTCTAACCCTTACAGTGCTATTTATTATTATTGCAAACACTTGTTTTTGAACTTTGTTATCACTTTTGTAAAAGCTTCGCTTTTTTTATCCAAGTGTAAGTTCGGTACTAGCTGATCTTATGCAGGTCAGTTAGTTGGTTTTTGTTTCAATATGAGCTCGCTCGGTCCGCTGATGGAGCAATCTAGCAATGAACAAACATCGGCTCGACAAAGTTTGCGAAACAACGTTCCAGCAGCGCCTACTCACCTTTTTGTGGATAACAGGGAACTGAAGTCGTAGCAAAGGGTACACGCTGAGCAGCGACAGGTGTCAATTAATAACTAGAGACCGGGGAAATTTGCCACGAAACCGCACGAGTTTCGGACGACAAAGGTGGAGCTGGTGCAAATTCGCAAATGGGGGCTAATCTTGTGTACCTGGACGATCTGCTCGTGATTTCACACACTTTTGAAGATCACTGCCAGCTGTTGACCGAGGTAGCCAACTGTCTCAGCATTGAAAATTTAACAATTGGGGTCAAGAAGTCTAAGTTTTGCTATAAGTACTTGAAATACTTGGAATATGTAGTGGGAGATGGATCGCTTCGAAATACGCACGGAAATACCTATTCCAAGAAACGTGCGTCAGATTCCCCGTTTCTTGGGAACCGCTGGATGGTACCGACGCTTCATTCGTAATTTGTCGGCTGAAACAGCACCACTCACAGATTGCCTAAAAGGGAAAGGACGTTTCAAATTGACTGACGAAGCTTTGGAAGCCTTCGTGAAGCTGACAAAAGGCACTTACCAACGCTTCTCTGTTAGTGCATCCAGACTTCCAGATGCTATTCTTCATCCAGTGTGATGCGAGCCACGTGGAAATCGGAGCAGTGCTATTCCAACGCGACGAGGACAAAGCTTAGCGCCTTCTTATTGGCAAAATTGAGAGGAGCTCACCTCAATTATAGTGTTCCGGAGAAGAAATGTATGGCAGCAGTAAGAGCAGTGGAAAAGTTCAGAGCTTATGTTGAACTCATGCCGTTCACCATCATAACTGATCACGCAAGTCTTCAATGGCTGATGTCATTCAAAGCGGTCGTTAACACTCCAAGCGTACGACTTCCAAATCGAACATAGAAAGTGGACAGATAATGTAGTGGCCGACATGCTTTCTCGCCCTTTCGACGTTGAGGAGTTCGATTTCCTTGAGTTTGAGATGACAGCATTTAAAGGTGAAGAACATACGAACCGGATCAAGTTAGTGCAGAAGCACGAGGAGAAGTTAATGGTTTTGCGAGTGGAGGAGGGATGCCTGTTCAAAAATAAGAAATTTTTGATGCCCGATATGGAAGAATTCCAATGGAAGCTCTGGATTCCCGAGTCGCTTTCGAACACCCTTATCCAAGAGGCACACGAGAGCGTCGGATCCATGCATGGAGGAGTAGCACGGACATTGGGAAGGCTGAAGCAAATGTACTAGTGGCCTCACATGACAGCACAGGTAAAAGATTACAATGCCGCCTGTGATACGTGTAAGGAGACGAAGCACTCAACACAGCCAAAGAAACCAGCAATGGGATCGGAAACCAGAACAGAGAAACTCATGTAGAAATTGTATTTAGATTTTCTGGGAACATATCCGAGGTTACGCCAGGAAAACGTCGTGATCCTAATAGCACTGGATCATTTGTCCAAATTTATTTGGCTGAAGGCTTTGCCAAAAGCAACGTCAGCGGCGGTAATCCGATTTTTGCACCCGGACGTTTTCTCGCCGTTTGGTGTTCCAGAAGTGATGCACACCGACAATGGCAGGCAGTTGGTCTCTGCAGAGTTTACAGAGTTCTTAAGCCGACGAACCATAAGCCACATGCGATCTGGTAACTATGCACCACAGGCATACGCAGCGGAAAGGGTCAACCAAACCGTCTTAGCAGCCATTCGGAAATATGTGGGAGATGACCACACACGTTGGGAGGAGAAGTTGCCAGATATTCAGTGTGCAGCTCTTAGTGCTATACACCATAGTATTTGCACATCGCCATACTATGTGATGTTTGGGCAGCACATGTTCACGAGCGGAAAGCACTATAAGCTCGCACGTAAGATGGGAGCCTTAAACGATGCAGAGGTTCAACATCTGTCTAGACAAGAAAAGCATCAGATTACGGGGCAAGAGGTACAAAATAATCTCCACCTGGCATTCGAAGAGCAAAGAAGCATTATGATTTGAAGACGCGAGAGATTATTTATATACCGGGACAACAAGTCTTTAAACGAAATTTCATCCTCAGCGACTTTAAGAATCGCATAAATGCCAAGTTCGGTCCTAAGTACACCAAATGCCGAGTAGTCAAGCCAGTTGGAAACTGCTTGTATGAATTTGAGAACCTACAAGGCAAGAAAATTTGTGTTTTCACGCTAAGGACATGAGGCAATAGTCAAGTTGGTGCCCGGCTAACTCAACAGTGTAGCAAGAGACTCAGTCTTAAGGTGTGGGTGATAGCCTACGTTAGACGACATGTTAGCGTCGGTTGCACTCATGTTCCTTTGAATCTGTGATCCGTGAAACTGTAGTGTGGTTGTTATATGCGGCTAACTGGTATCGATAGATACGCAAAATAGTTAGGCAAAAGAGGAAGAAAACCAAAGACATCTATCGGCGAACGGGGCAACTAGAAAGTGCAGCAGCGGGGGTGTGGCAAGAGAGGCACTCCACTTTGAGTGAAATTGGGATAGACTAGGATTAAGGTGAACGCAGCAAAATGCAAAAATTTTATTACATTGCGTATGCATATATGCCCTTGGCATGAAACTCTCACTCACCCGCCAGTCAGCCACTACGACAGAAGATCTGCGCAGACGGCTGCAGCCCAGTCGTTGACCACAGCATCAGAGAAGCGCGCATCCGCGGCCGACAAAAGCCCCTGAAACACGCACTGGACCAAAATCCCAACCAAAATCCACCAAGAGACCCAATCTGACCTAGAATTAAAAATAAAGTCCATTATTAAAGTTTTTGTTAATTAAATTCATATTTTTGTATAGACTTGTTGCATTTCGTCGTTTACGTTTGTCCATCTGTGCAATTGTGCACATACATACGCACATATGATAGCCCACATATGTGTATGTTCATGCTTGAGCCCTATTTAATAGTAAACAAATAATATTAGAATATCACAAATTTAAATAGACCCTTTCCACTTTAAACTAACAAGAGCTTTTGGCAGGATTAAGTTAGATTAAGGTCCCGAATTATTTAACTAATACATAAATTTTTATGTATACACATACATACATTATGATTTTTCTATTGCCGCTTGCCGCATATAGACGCATATTTAGCGCCATACACAAGCACTTATATAAATTGTACAAATATATACACATACACTACATCCACAAAAAAATATATGTATAATCATTTACGCGCATGTGTTTTGCGGGTAATTCCTTAGCGCCCCAATATGTCTGACTTTGTTCTTAAAAATTCTGTCAGACTTTATTGTCTAAATAATGAAATAAATACAAATAAAAGTTGTATGCGTATATCGACGCAATAGTTGTTCGTCTTAGTGTTAGAAAACATCATTCACTTACCAGAGTTGCCAGACTGTCAGATATAGAACCGCACAAATTTTAATTTGTTAATAATAGTTTAAAATAAAATGTGAATAATCCGTTTGATATAAATCTCGTGATTTATCGCGCTCCCGGCCCTAAAACTTAAAAGTGCGACTGAAATTGATATATTGGTTTTTTCTCTCAGCATCTGCTTTGCTGTGGAGCGCTGCTGCTGCTATTTATGTTCTACTACACTTTGCTTAATTTATTAATTATTTATGTACCTTTTTCTATTTTTGGCTGGCGAAAATCCACGAACTGAACCCTCCACGAGGGTTGAGGCCTGGCAATGGACACTGTATTAACCTCGGAGTAAACGGGTTATACTTCGTGTCCCTTGCGCGCCTACATCCCCAGGTAGTGCAGTGTCTAGCGAAGGCGAAGGCACAGTATTTCCTATCGGCTTCGCCAAGATAGGGGTACTGTGACCGGAGCCATGGTTCGAGGTATATGGCGGCAGGTATAAGACGCTAAGGGTGATTCCCCGAAGGAAAAAATCATAATGGAGGTACCAACGGAGGAAACTCGAGTCGGGATGTCGACTCAAACGTCAGTGGGAAGCATGACTGCTATCACCGGCGGGCACAGGGAGGAGCAATCCTCTCTGCGTGTCGCCAGCGGTCACACCTCTATCAGGGTTGGAGCAGGCCATGGTAGTTGCAAAGCTACTGCCATCACAAACGCAACTAACGCTAAGCTGTGGCGTGGCGGTGCCGTAGTCGAAACAGACTCGGACTGCGAAACGCACGACGACAGCATATCAACGGAAGCCAAAAATAAGCTTCTGCCCTCCCCTGTTTAGGCGGCTGCCAGTACCTCAAATAGGGTCGGGCTCAAGCGGACAAAGGAGGGCATGAGGGCCAAGGCACAGTATCAGAGCTCGCAAAAAAGCTTCAACACTTTCAGCCTGTCAGAAAAAAATCTGTCTCCTTCGGACATAATACAAAATTGAGGGAGAGAAAACACACTCAATTCTGTTTTTGCTCAATTAGTAGAATGCTCAAGCAATGACAGATTTCTTCGTGTTCTGTTGGCTTGTGTTTCCCAAGACAGATTTGTTGAGCACAAACGGCCAAAGTGTCTTTTACGTATGTATGTGTGTTTTTATGTGTAACAGGCAGAAGGAGACATCTCCGACCCCATAAAGAATATATTTTCTAGATCAGAAGGTTCCTGTATACCATACGCAGATCAAGTTTGCTCAGATTTGGAATGCTCTGCTTGCTGTGCAGAGCGCTGTCGCTTATTTGTATGTGTACTTCATATACTTAAAGACACATTTTGCTTCCACTTTTGACATTTTACTTAGCTGTAGATACTCATTTAATGACAGCTCGACAATTTTTCTCACTTTGAGCCATGATACAATAAGTATAAGGTAGTCTCGTCGGCATACTTATACTTATTGTATCATGCTTTGAGCTGTTATTGCCAGACTGTTTCGTGTTTTGCTCAATTGGAAATACGAGACAGAGAGCACAAACGAAAGGAAAAATAGTGTTCTACTCAGAAAGAGAGAGAGAGTGCTTCATATTTTTTTGTCGTTTTAGTAAGGAGATGTCATTGAAAATAAGTGTTGACACTTATTTGCAAGCTCTGCACAGTACAAAGCGGCTCTAAAAATCAGGGCTCGGCTCAGCGGCAGCGGTGACCTCACCTCCGAGGAGAGGAGCCACCTGGCGTGGGCTGATCTCAAGATAAGCGGGGGTCGCAAACATTTTGCGCAAAGCTTCTAGTGGCAATTACGCGAACAAAGTATAGGAGCAATTGGCCACTAAATGCCAGCGCTTGACTGAGACGACAAAGGCTGGAGTGCCCGTGAGCAAGCGGCCCCGCCCCACCAACAAAACCACCAGGTCGCTGCGAGCGACATAGCAAAACGACATCTTATCGTGGCGCTCGTCGACAAAAGCGACCCCAATGGCAAGATGTCGCCAGAACGGTGGAGACTAGTGGAAACACAATTGCTCGAGGCGATGCTGAAGAGGATGGAGACTCCGGATGCCGCACCCACCACATTCGATGGCGCAGGTTGGCTCAATGGAGCCAAAATTCTCAGTTGCAGAGACGACCCCACCCTGGAGTGGGTCTCTCAAACAGTCGCCTCAATGGCCGCCTTGTGGAAGAGCGCCAAGCTGGAGGTAGTGGACAAAGCCAGTATTCCGTCCGTACCAAAGGGAAAACTGCTTCTTCCGAGGGTCGTGCCTAAAGAGCAGGCTCTCAAACTACTCAAATGGCAGAATCCTGAAGTGCCCACCGCGGATTGGACAGGTCATTCATGTCGCTAAGTCTGATAAAAAGGGACAGCACATGGTCCTGCAAGTTAGCAAGGAAGCCGAAGATCTGCTTTATCCTAGGTACGAGAAGATGGCGTGGGTAGCGTATACCTGCGTCTCAAGAAACGCCACTCCCACGACAACAATATATATATATATATATATATATATATATGGTATTGGTATATAAATATATATATATAATATACATAAATAATTTCATGTATATATATATATATATATATATATATATATATATATATATATATATATATACATGCAATTATTTATGTAAGACTCTCTCTCTCCCCACTACGCTGATAAGACAAAATATGTATGAAGCCGCTCCGCTGCTGGCGTAACCGGCAGCGCAGCTATGCGGCTTTAGCTATAAGAATATATTGAATAAAACATTCTGAATACAAAAGTCAAACGGCACAGACGTGCCAGTGTTTTCATTTAAAAATATATATATCATTATTATATGGATACCACATGGCGACCGTGACTAAGGTCAAAGTAGACCTGGACGAAACAGCGCGGCACTGGAAGGCAGCCTAGACATCAGCCCTACTAAGTGGGCCCTTGGAGTCCGAATTCTACTTATAATTGCAAGCTATTTGAATTTTACATAGTTTAGTTTGTTATGCATATTTTAATACAACAGCAAACAACAACCAACAGCAGTAGCAGCGGCAACTACAACATATACATCTTTAAGACGACTGCAGACAGACCTCATAATATCTCATGGCATAACCCAGTCTGGCGGAGCATATGCAACCATACACACTCGCTGTGTAGCACCATTCCAACAGCAAGCACCACCAAGGTAATCACACACAAGCGTGAGGGGCACCACCGCCACTTGCGCATACGAGGGAGCGTCAGCGTAGCCAGGCCGGTGACGACCAGCTGACGCAGAAGAAATGGGTCCTGCGCAGCAGCAACTATACATAATACATGGACCGACAGCGTGTCCTAGTACGCATAATTTTTTTGATTGCACTGCGATGCATACTAAATTATAAATATAACCATTGTAAAATTACGCGGAACCTTTTCTGCCCAATTAGAAGTATAGCCCGTAAAGCTATACAAACCACTAGGCAGGAAATAATGTAAAAAAAAACAAGTAAGAATGCTCTAGTCGAGTATACCCGACTACGAAACTCCCTGTACCCAGTTCTAAAACTTCCAATCATATGTTCGTCACTTACACATGCACGCACACATACACAAAGCATACACACACACACGCGAGCCACAGCGTACGCAAGGCATTTTAAGTCGTGGCTGTGCTTCTTCTTCCCCCCTCGCTCCAGTACTGAATCTTGTTCGTTGAATAACTTCCGTGTTTATTATCCGATCGACTTGAAATTTGGACAGTAGATTAAGAGTGACCGAGGTAGTGTACATGCCAAATCCCAAAGCTCTATCTTTAAAACTGTGGCTGTAAAACGATTTGATCGATTTGCGGGGGAACGGGGTAAGATATCTGAGATCAGAAACAAACTTGACCTGCTCCTGCTATACACGAACCTACATTCCAAATTTGGTGTCTCTAGCTCTTATAGTTGCTGAGATCCTTGCGTTCATACATACGGACAGACAGACGGACAGACGGACAGACAGACGGACATGGCCAAATCGAAATCTCTTTTGATACTGATCAAGAATATATATACTTTATAGGGTCGGAGATGTCTCCTTCTGCCTGTTACATACTTTTGCACAAATCCAATACCCCCTTTTTACCCATTTTATGGGTACAGGGAGTAAAAATATGAATTAATTAATTTTAAAATTAACCTAAAATATATACAGAAGTATAAAAATGCAAAATTTGTATTAAACTATATGTCAATAGAAACAAACAAAATAAGTAAATCTGAAGAAATAGTCAAAAATATTGACAAAATGGGCTTACTAGACGTAAAATCGGTAGATTCGACAGCAAATGTAATAAACAAAGTCGAAGTCAATAACACCGTGTAAAGAAGTTTCTTGGCTGGGGTACATATCTCAGTCTAGCCAAGGTTCTGTTCACAAGAATATTTGTAAATCGCTGGGGCACTGAGAAACGGGGTTCGTAGATAAGCCAAATACCCTTAGCCCACTGGCTACACTACTCTACACAATCCACACCTAATAACCGGGTCGAAACCTCAGTCGCACTCCGCCTAATAATGGCCGGGCTAGAGCCACGGGCACGCTCTGCCTACTAGTGACCGGGCAAAGCCGCGGACACACACTACCTACTAGCAGCCGGGCGAAAGCCTCAGTCGCACTACACCTGACTGTGACCGAGCAAAAGCCTCAGTCACGCTACACCCACTAGTGGCTGGGCAAAAGCCTCAGTCACACACTGCTTACTGGGGGCCGGGCAAAGCCGCAGAGACACACTTTTCCACTTGCACTCTGCCGCCGATACGCACTACTCTACTTGTTGCTATGCGGGGGTGGGGGGTTAAAGTAATTATTAGGCAGATATGAAATGCAAGTTCAATAAGCATTTATTACTTAAATTATAAGCTAGTAGTTAACAGGGTTAATCTTATGCTACAAGTAAAGATCGCTTACTTGTCTTCTCGGTTATTTCGCTGCCTTTTCTATCCTCTCTATTCTTATTCACACGCGACTTACTGATCACTTATCACACGCACGTCCGTTCGCTTCAAAAGTCCGGCTTACTCTCTCGAGCCCTTCGCGGCTAAGCCGCGCGCTGGCCTCGCTAATCTGAAACGGTTGGCAGCTTTCGTTCTCTGCTTTAGAGCTTTCGCTCTCCTGGTAGGCGCGCTCTAGTGGCAGGATCGGGCAACCGATCGCCAGTGCTTGCTGCGGCCCCGGCCGTTAGATTCAAATTTGAATTACATGCTAACTGCTTAGTTTACATTTACGCGCTCCGTGCGCCTTTCAATATTATTACTTAAATGTTGTTGGATCAAAAGCGTTGTTTTTGATCTGAGAATTTCTATCTCGGATGGGCGTGTGCGAAATTCTGATTAACAATTTATTGCGGCGACAAGATCAATACTTCTGGCTATGTGCAGTTTTGTTAGGCGACTGATTTATTTGAATTTGCAGTAGTTACTTAACATAGCTTGAGCGAAAGCAAAAAGAGAGTGTTTACATAGAGCGTTTTTGGAGAGTTATGTTAAATCTTAAATACAGTGCTGATTAAAATTATACATTAAATTCAAATTGAATGAGCGATTTAGTAAGATTGAATAACTATGAGAACTTGACCCAACATCCCGGGCCCGTTGAAAGGATTTTCTTTCAAGAAATAGGCAATGCAGCTAATTTGTGAATTGGACGACAGCAGACTCCATTTGGTGTACGAATGTGCGCCACACGGACATGGCCATCCTTGCCAGTCACTACTGACTCGACACGTCCAAGTTTCCAGCGTTGAGGAGGAGTGTTGTCTTCTTGGATGATGACCATTGCCCCGACCTTAAGATTTTCCGCTGTTGAAGTCCACTTAGTACGGGATCGCAACTCGTTGATATACTCTGCAGACCAACGACGCCAGAAGTCCTGTTTGACGGCTGTGATCTGATCATATCGATCCAAGTTGGATATGTTGGTGGTGTTCACAGTACGCTCAGGCAACGCACGCAGTGCGTCTCCATTTAACAAATGACCTGCAGTTATAGCACCAAAGTCATTGGGATCTGAAGACATTGGTGATAAAGGTCGCGAGTTAAGCACAGCCTCTATCTCTACAACGGCAGTGTTCAATTCTTCGAAGGTGAACCGGGTGTTCATCAAGGTGCGCAACAAAAGACCCTTGGCGCTTTTGACAGCCGCTTCCCAGATGCCGCCAAAATGTGGTGCCCTAGGTGGAATAAAAGAGAATGTTATTTCCTCAGACGAGCAATAGGATTGAATGGCCGATTGAGTATCCTGGTTAAAGATGAAATTCTTTAGGTCGATCAATTTATTAGATGCACCAACAAAGTTTGTAGCATTGTCGCAGTGAATCTGTGATACGGGTCCACGTCGAGCAATCATTCGCTTTAATGAATCCAAAAATTTGTTTGTAGATAAGTCAGACACCACCTCTATGTGAACAGCCTTTGTAGCCATGCAAACGAATACGGCAATGTATGATTTCGTAGGTGGTTTGCCTCGTATGCGAAGATATGTGTTCACTGGACCACAGAAGTCAACGCCAACATGCCTGAATGGCTTATCGGTGGTCAGACGCTCAGGTGGCAGTGATCCCATAATCTGTTTTAGCAGAACTGGACGGTAGCGCACACAGTGAATGCATGAACGAACTATGCGCCGTGTGAGGTCTCTGGCATTGACAACCCAGAATTGAAGACGTAGTAAGGCGACTAATGCCTTAGGTCCAGCATGATAGTTTCGACGATGTAGATGGCGAACATAAATTTGAGCGAAATGCGATTTACTTGGGAGAACTATTGGGTGCTTCTGGCGTGAAGGTGTATTTGCATGCTCTAGTCTACCACCGACCCTTATTAGTTCATATCCTGATGATCCATCGATGAATGGACTAAGGTATCTTAGATTACTGCGCAGCTCCTTATGCTTTTGCAACAATAAAACATCTTCTCTATAAACTTGATTCTGAATATTCCAGACGATGCAATGCATTGCATGGAGGAGTTCTTCTGGCGACGGAGAGATCATGTCGAAGGTTCGTCGTTTTCTGCAGGCTTGCATAAACCTAAAAACATAAGCAATAATCCGAAGCACGCGATTGTAGGAGCTATATTTGTTGATGACTTCCAGAAGATAATTTGATGCGATAGTTGCAGTGAATGTTGCCTTTCTCTTCTCAAGATTGATAATTTCCATGTCTAATTCAACCCTCTGCTTTTGACAGGGCCATTGATCTTCCGGTTTGAGAAGAAAACTTGGCCCGGAGAACCAAATTGAAGATTCGAGATCAACCGCTGTGCAACCTCGGGATACAATATCGGCAGGATTGCTGTGTGTTGGTACATATCTCCAATTTCCCCCAACAGTAAGGTCTTGAATGGCAGACACTCGATTACCGACGAAAGTTGACAATGTTGCGGAGTGTTGTTGCAGCCAATGCAAAACAATTTGTGAATCCGACCAAAAATATGATACATGTGGCTTGTCGAATAATATGTCCTTGATCTTAGCATACAATTTGCTTAATAATTGAGCTCCACAAAGTTCAAGCTTTGGTAAGGTTTGCTTCTTGACTGGAGCCACCCTTGATTTCGCCGTTAGCAACTGAACGTTGACATTTCCAGCAGAATCTATGGAGCGTACGTACAGGCAGCAGCCGTAGGCTCTTATCGACGCGTCGCAAAACCCGTGCAATTGAAATTCCGTTTTATTGACATGCAGACAATATCGAGGGACTGTGAGAGTGCCTAATGAGTTGAGTGAAGCTAAACAGGTCTCCCAAGCCTGATGAAGTGATTGAGGTAGTGACTCATCCCATGCGAGTTTTAGCAACCAAAGTTCTTGTAAAATGATTTTGGAAACAATGATGAGTGGAGACAGTAAACCAAGTGGATCAAACAGTGACGATGCAGTTGAGAGAATTGTCCTCTTGGTCACTACCGAGAATGAGTGCTTTGGATTGAATGTGAACAGTATAGTATCACGATGTTGATCCCATGTTACACCTAAAGCGCTAGTCACAGCATCTTCGGTCAAATTAAACTCCTTTAATGAATCATCCTCCATCAAGGCAGGGTGATTTGAATGCCACTTAGTTAGAGGAAATAATCCGCGATTAAGTATCTCAGATACTTCATTCTTAATTCGATGTAATTTTTCGAGGTCGTCTGCCCCACTTAACAAATCATCGACATAAAATGAAGATTTGACAATAGATGCGCCGAGTGGAAATTCAGCGACATGCATGTCAGCGAGGTAGTGTAGGCTTCGTACTGCCAAGTATGGTGCAGATGCAGTTCCGTATGTTACGGTGTTGAGCTCAAATATTTGCAGCTCGGCGTCAGGCGATGTTCTCCAAAATATATATTGGTACTTGCGATCAGCAGGATTAATGAGTATCTGCCTGTACATTTTGGTTATGTCGGCTGTGATAGCGTAACGAACCAATCGAAAGCGAACCAACAGAGTATACAAATCGTCCTGCAGTGTTGGGCCAACCAACAGAAAGTCATTTAACGAACGTTGAGACGATGTACTACACGATGCATCAAACACGACTCTTAGTTTTGTTGACACACTGCTAGGCTTAAGGACGCAGTGATTGGGAATAAAGTAATGTGATTCATTTACCTTTGGATCAGATACTAGAGTCATGTGGCCGAGATTCTGATATTCATCCATAAAGTTCACATATTGCGATCGAATATCAGGGTTACGTTGCAGTCGATTTTCTAGAGCAAAGAACCGACGACGAGCAATGTCGAATGAGTTTCCTAAGCCAGTTGGATTCTCTTTGAATGGAAGGTCAACAACAATTCTGGAACTAGGCATCTGATGCGTTGTCTTCAAAAATATATCTTCACACATACAATGCTCTGGCTGAAGTGAATTTACAGGTGCGTCTACAGCCTCGACTTGCCATAACCTTTCAAGATTTTGGTTAACTTCGTCCTCTATCGATAGTAAGCATTTGAATGATTTGCTCTGCTGCTGATGCTTATACCTCCCAGTCACGACCCAACCAAACAAAGTCTTTTGCAAAACAGGCAAATTTTCGCCAAGCTTAATCTGACCGCGGCCAAGACAACTAAAGAATGCCTCTGTTCCAAGTAGCAAGTCGATACGCCGAGATCGATAAAATTGCTCATCAGCAAGTGGAGTATTCAATGGCAAATTCCAATCAGAAGTGTCGATTTCAGTATCTGGCTGATAAGCAATATGTGACGTGATGCAAAATTGGAGAGCTAGTTCAAATGCCGTTGTTCGAGACTTGATTGTGGTGGTGGTGCATGAATTAATATTCGTGGTTGATTCACCAATGCTGTGAATTTCAACATGGTGCTTGTTTCGACGAAGCTGAAGGCTTTGTGAGAATCTTTCAGTAATAAAATTCACTTGCGAACATGAATCTATCAATGCTCTGCCTGCCCTGTACACACCTGCCGAATCCTTAACAAAAACTATCGCAGTTGCGAGTATAATTTGTTCGCCTTGCGATTCGCTCATATGCGAATGAGTGATAGCACTTACATGCGAATTTGTTGCCGATGATTGCGAAGGTGATGATGCTTTCGAAATTTGCGATGATTGCTCATGATGTAGCAGGGTATGATGCGGGCGTCTGCAGATCCGACAACGATTTTGTGATGGGCACTGTGCCATCCGATGGCCTTGCTGCAGGCAATTGATGCATAATCCAGCTTTTTTAATGGCTTCAAATCTTTGCATAGTGCTCATACCCTTGAATTGTGAGCATTCAGGTAGCTTGTGATTAGAGCTAGAACAAACAATACAAATTGCATTAGTGACGGCAAAAGATTTAACGCTGCGTTTCTGTTTGTTATATTCAAACTTGCAAACCGATGATGTGCAACTAGATTGCAAGAATTGGCAATGACGTTCCAAAACTTGCATGCATTTTTTCCATGTAGGCAGTACAGTTAAATCCATGGCTTCATTCCATTTGTTCCGAGTTTGCTGATCACATTTCTCTATGACAATGTAGATGAGCATCGCTTCCGATACATTTCGATCGGTGCCCAATGACGACAGTGACCCATACATGGCTGCAGCTCTATCCACTAGGCTTCGAAGTTGATCGGCATCGGGGTTGTCAACTGATGGCAGCTTAAATAATGCATCGATGGTATCTAAAAACGTAAGCGTAGCGTTATCATATCGTTCATTAAGGCGAATTTTTGCTTTTGAATAATTTTCATTCGTTACTTGAAATGCCTTCACTGCTTCTAGCGCAGGCCCTTTCAAGCAGTTTAACAGATGATTAAACTTCTCTATATTGGACAAACCAAGTTCGTGGTCAACAATCTGGTTGAAAGAAGTTATAAAATTCTTATACTCTGCCCGATTTCCATCAAATATAGGCAGTGACAATCTTGGTAGGCTTGATGATGGCATGCGGCCTACAATGTTTGTCCCAAATAAGGTACTATTAAATTCATCATTTAGTTGGGCTTTGATGATGATCTTGGTGTCCACGTAGCTGTCTTCCAACTCACCACGACCATCATCATCCGGATCTGCTTCGTCAATGCTGGATTGTACCAACATTGCTTCCTTAAAATATTGCTCCAAAATATCCAGACGGCAATGCAGTTCCGATTGCGTCAATCTTGATTCGTTGTGTGAAGATGTTGCAACGAGGCCTTGGATGCGCATGATGTTGCGCTTTATGGTGGCTCGCTTGCGCTTATAAATTTCAAGTGCAGCCATTATTCAAATATATGCAATTCAATTATCAATGCAAATGCCAATTTTCAAATTTATATACATATGTGCAAATACGAATGTAAACAAACCATTAATTGGTGTTGGCAATGCTTTTATGATCACCAATACCAATACAAACGAGAGAGGATTGAGAGCGATGTATAATAGGTGTGTATATGCAGAGACAGCTGCAAACAGCTCTGCGACGAAATGCACTCACAACAGCTGTAATATTATTAGACAACGACCTCTTGACTCAGCCTTCCAATAGTTCACAATATTGACTCCGATTGAGTGCAATTCGACGAGTGATGCAAAGAAAGGCGCGAAAGTTCCAACGGCTTCAGCGTGTGAAGCAGCGACGAAAGGTATGCGATGAAGACGACGAAAGTGAAGCTGCGGGAATGCTAATATTAATTTAATAAGTTTTCCGACTTTCACACACAAGCCCCATAGTTGGGCGCCAAAATGTTGGATCAAAAGCGTTGTTTTTGATCTGAGAATTTCTATCTCGGATGGGCGTGTGCGAAATTCTGATTAACAAATTATTGCGACGACAAGATCAATACTTCTGGCTATGTGCAGTTTTGTTAGGCGAGTGATTTATTTGAATTTGCAGTAGTTACTTAACATAGCTTGAGCGAAAGCAAAAAGAGAGTGTTTACATAGAGCGTTTTTGGAGAGTTATGTTAAATCTCAAATACAGTGCTGATTGAAATTATACATTAAATTCAAATTGAATGAGCGATTTAGTAAGATTGAATAATTATAAGAACTTGACCCAACAAATGTAAACATAGCGCTCCTTGCGCGTTGCCAATACATTTTGTGCTACTTGCACTGACTTAATATCTATATAATAACAATCCACCTTAATACTATTAATTGTGAGGCGATCCGGGAGGACTCTCCTCACACCCCTCCCTTTCTTTCCGAGCGGTGATGGATACTTGTCGATCCCCGGCCAACGTCACCTTGTAGTCCAGTCCTTCTGCCTTCAGCGTAAAACTTGAACGACGACAATGCTCTGAGGTATTTCGCATCCGTTGGCGTACCCTGACTATCATACTCTCAGGTACCAGATGTAGATACGTTATCCTGTCGGTGGGTGGGCACCGTCTGGTGTGCGGTGGCAGGGTTGGCTGGTTCGATGGTGGCTTGCGCGTCGGTGCGGGGCGTGCCATGACCCGTACGCGGGTGCGGCGTGCTGCCAGCGACCCGCGCGCGTTTGACGGCGTCGCCCACTGCTATCTCGGTGCTGCCGCTTGCTCAGCGCTGCTCTCTCGTCCAGTCTCTACCTTCCCCAGCAGATCGACTAAATCGATCACGTCGTCGAGGTGCGCTTCCGAGCACGGCGATAGGCACGTGAACACGCTAGTTGGGGTCGACCTTCGTTCGTCGTCGCTTGGACTCTCGCGGCTCCTCGTCACTGGTTGAAATCATGTCGGATATCTGTAGGATCAAAATTTGCGTTAATATATTCTTTTTCCTTCTTCCTTTCCCCTGGCAGCGTGTTAGGCGAACGCTGCCTCTATTCCTCCTCCGTCGGCCTCGCGTCGTCGACCTGTTCCTCCTCGTCTACGGACTGGTCCTGGTGATACGGCTTGAGCTGCGCTATGTTGGCCTTTCTCCTCTTCCGCTCACCGTCTCTTGCCAGCAGCACGATGTTGGGCGACACGAATTTCACGACCCGATATTTTCCGTCGTATTTCGCCGCCAGTTTTGCCGCGAATAAATGCTGCCGCAACCATACCATTGATTTGAGGGACGGTCTCCACTCTCGTCGACGCAGGTTATAATGCCGGCTTTGATCCTGAGCGGCGCGCTGCATGTTACTGCGTGCTATATCGAAGACTTCCTTCAGCTTCTTTGCCTTCTCATTTGGCGGCTGTGGGGTACTCGCTGATCCTGGCGTTACTTCGTCGTAGAGTGCAGCCGGTAGTCGTGGCTCTCTTCCCCGTATTAGGAACGCCGGAGAGTACCCCGTCGAATCGGCTATACTCGAATTCATGGCCAGGGAGATTTCCGGTAGGAGTTCATCCCAAGAACTCTGCCGATCTTGGATGAACTGCGCGACCATCGTCTTCACCGTGCGGTTCGTCCTCTCCGTCGGGCTCTCCTATGGACAATACGGCGCCGTGTACTGCAACTCCACTCCAAGCGTCTTCATGAACGATTTGAACGCCCGGCTCGTAAATTGCGCACCGTTGTCGCACACCATTTTACGAGGGACGCCGAATCGGCATAGTATCCTCTCCCTGAAAGCAGTTTGTAGATGGGCCGTAGTGGCCTTCCTCAGGGGGATGAGTTCCACCCATTTTGAGAACGCGTCGTGGAACACTAGGAGCATTGTGTTCCCATGTTTAAACCGTGGCAATGGGCCTACAAAGTCTGCACACAGCACGGCCCATGGCTCGGCCACCTGACGAGTGAGCATGCGACCTGCTGGCTTGAACTGTTCCACCTTGAACTTTTGACACGATTCACAACACTTCACATACCTGGCAGCGTCTCTGAACATGCCTGGCCAGTAGTATCGCTGAGCCAGTCTGGAGATCGTCTTCCTCACTCCTTCGTGACCCGCCGTCGGTGCGTCGTGGCACTCCTGTAGCACTCGTTTCCTGTCACCGCTTCCGACGCACAGCTTCCAGGGCACGTAATCCTCGTCATCGGCTCGGTATCCCAAGTGGCGGTACAGATTTCCGTTTTCGAACACATAGTCTGGGAACTTCTCAGGACTCTGGCCGATTCGTTCCAGCATGCTCGAGATCCAACGGCAGGGGGATTTCTCCTCCACTGCCTGCTGAAACGTCTCCAGAGGTTGCCTTGACAGTGTGTCGGCCACCACGTTGAGTTTCCCTCTCCTGTAGTGTACGTCGAATTGAAACTGCTGCAACTCCAGAGCCCAGCGTGCGATCCTGCCTGATGGACTCTCAATGGAGTTCAGCCACTTGAGTGCCATATGATCCGTTATGACGTCAAATTTGTAGCCCTCTAAATAGCATCTCAACTTCCGTATAGACCACACTATGGCCAAACACTCCTTCTCCGTTGCCGAGTAGTTGATTTCGGCCTTCAGCAATTTGCGGCTGGCGTAGGCGATGACCCTCTCCTGGCCCTCGATGCTCTGCGTCAAAATAGCGTCAAGCGAGGACAGGGGCCGTCGTTAGACTCTCCTTCAAGCGACTCAGGGCCTCCTCCTGTTCCGCATCCCACGACCACTTCCTCCCTTTCTTTAGCAACGCTGTCATCGGCTGCACTACTGCAGCGAAGTTTGGCACAAAGCGACGATACCAACATGCCATCCCGAGGCCAGTGCCTCGGCCAGTGCGCAGCTCCTTCAAACTCGTTGGGGGCCTCAGCCTCCTTATCGCCTCCACTTTCTCGGGGTCTGTTCTTATACCCTCGTCGCTCACCACATGTCCCAGGTACACCAGCTCCTTTTTAAAGAACGAACAATTCTTTATATTCAGCCTCAAGTTGGCCGCTCTCAGTCTCCAGAATACCTCCTGGAGATTGGTCATATGCTGCTGTTTCGTCGCGCCGATGACAATTATGTCATCCAGGTATGCGAACGCATGTGGCTCCATCTCCGGCCCGATGACTGTATCCAGGGCCCTCTGGAACGTAGCGCACGCCGAGTGTAGGCCGAATGGCATCACTCTCCACTGATACAGGCCTCGACCGGGCACCGTAAACGCCGTAAACTGCTTACTCTCCTCGGCCATCGGGATCTGCCAATACCCTTGTTTTAGATCCAGCGTCGATATGAAGCGTGCGTGCCTCGGTCGCTCCAGAATGTGATTGATTCTGGGGACTGGGTATGCATCGGGTACAGAGTGTGCATTCAACTGTCTGTAATCGATGCACATGCGCCATTCGCCCGTCTTCTTCTTCACCAGCACAATAGGGGCGCTGTGAGGACTGCGAGACGGCTCGATTGCACCAGTCTGGAGGAGTTCCTCGACTTGGTCGTCAATCACCTTCTGCATGGCCGGATTTTTGGGGAAATAGCGTTGCTTTAGGGGCTTATCATCCTTCATGATGATCCGGTGTTCCGCTACGTGGGACACACCTTTGAGCCCGTCAAACAACGCCAATTCCTCCTCCAAAAATGCCTGCACGTCCGGTTCCAGTTCTGCCGATCCTGATTTCAATTTCGCTTCTGTCTTTATCCCGGTGGGTACCGTAGCTGGTGACGCCGTCGGGGTACTCGGACGGGAGTAACTCCTCGCCGCCGCCTCCGACTTCACCATGGCTACCACACCGCTCGCCTCTCGAGCCTGTCGATCCACATTCGATGCACTCCGCTCGTCCATGTCACCAGGCCTCGCGTTCTCCACAGGCGGGCGCTCACCGCTTTTCTGGCCTAATCTCGCCTCTCCGCTCTGAGGCTTGGCGCGCCGTCCGGCCCGTCTCCTACCCTTTGCTGGCGCTCTGCTTTCGGGATCCGTTCCCGCGTTCGCTCCCTGTCCACCGTTATGGTCCGCTTGCCCGGCAAACGTTTCCTTCTTCCGCCGCGGGACACCACCCGTTGGCTCCTCTACGGCTACGGGCCTAGCGTTGTCCTCAACTCGTGTCCTTTCTCTTGTCAACTCCAACTCCGCGTCACCGCACCGTAACGTCGTGCCGATTGCGCATAGAAAGTCCATCCCCAGGATTAGTTCGTCCAGCATGGACACCATTATCAGCAATGTCATTTCTACCTCTCGTCCTGCCAGACCAACTCTAACCTTCAGCACCTACTGAACCTCGCGGGTCGTTCCGTCGGCCAAAACTATCCGCGTCTGCACCGCCCGCAACTCCCCGTACTCGCTCATTCCCTTAGCACACTTTTCGCTAACAAAACTCCTTGTAGCGCCCGTATCGACAGTGGCCGACACCTTCTTGGCCCCCACCTTTACTACGGCCACTATCCGGCCGTCCTCGACGCCCAACGGTCCATCTAATTCCGGGTTGTATGGTCGCCGGCGCTTACCGGATCCCGGTCCTGGTGGCGCCTCAGCGAGTTTCCCTGGTTGAGTCTCTGGCAACAATTCCTCGTGTCGATGCCCTTCGCACCACACATCCGGCAAAAATCTACTCGCGGATTGGGACAAGTACGCGCAAAATGCCCTTCGTCTGCACACCTGTAGCAGACTCGCTGACTATCGAATGTCGCAGCCTGCTGCTGCCCGATCATCCGGTGGGTTGCCTCCTCGCGTCGTTCTGCGGCCGGATTGGGGATTGCTCCTCCACCCAGTGCTGTCGGAGTTGGTTGCGGGACTGTACGAAACGGATTGTATGACGCGCCGGGACCACCGCTCGATTTGCTATGTTCGATCGGCGATCTAGCGGTACAAGTCCGCTCAGACTGGGTGCTACGCGTATACTCTAAATTCTGTCTGCATACTCTCTCATACTCGACTGCCATCTGGGTGAGTTGTGCCAGGTTGGAGAAGTCGTTCGGCCGGATATACAGCCGATATTCCGGCGCGACGTTCTCGTACACCCGGTGCAGCTCTCTGGCGGCATTATACCCAGCATGATGCATGAGTACCCGCAAATCGATTAGGAAGTTTTTGAAATTTTCTTCCCTTCTCTGCAACCGGCCCCTAATCTGATCCCCCAGATTCTCAAAATACCTGGGTGGCAAGAAAAACTCCAAGAAGCCCGACTTGAACGTTGCCCACGCTACATCTCGAAGACGGCTGGTCACGAACCAGCGTGCGGCGTTATCTGTTAACACTTCATCCATCGCGCGAGGTAGCCTATCTAGGTCTATGCCATAAGATATCGCGCGCTCCTCGAGTGCCTCCACAAACGCTAGAGGGTCACCTTGCCCGTCGAAACGCAGACCCCATTTCCTAACTTGGTCTGGCACTACGATCCGCTCCCTCGGGTCCCATTGTAACCGCGGCGCTGGGGTCTCGGCAACGACGATAGGACGAGTACCAGATGGACTCCCCTCTACGCCGCTGCACCTGCCTCCGGTTCCTAATTCCCCGGGTCTGCTAATCGCTTCTCCTCTACAAGCCTGCATTTCGGACACGAAACGCGGCTGACCGACTAGGCCACTCAAATCCCCTTCCGATTTGTAGCGCCCGCTCGAACCCAAGTCACCGACGGCGAGAGCATCTAGCACTTTGGCAAACTGTGCCTCTAACTCGGCAAGGCGTGCCCAAGTTTCGGCACTATGTTCTTCAACCCTTATAAAAGTTGCCAACCGTCGGCGCAGGTCGTCTACCTTGCCTTCTTTATCCAGCCCAAATTCTGTGGCGATCCCCTCTAGCTCCTCTTTACGGCGATGATATACCCATCGCACTCCAACGCCAGGGTTCTTACATTTATGTGAATCCATTTCTGTTGTTATGTCCCGTCACACAAAAAAAAACTTGTCTCACACGTTTAGCGCGTGTATTTTCCGTCTCTCTATACTGATCCCGTTACTTTTCTACTGTCGTTTTTGTCAGCAGCGCTGTCGCGACGGGTACAGTCTCGCTCACTGTCTCAGTTATTTTCGCGCAACGAATTGTTCGCCTGCACTAACGCTGTATGCTCGCCGTTATTTCGGCCCGTTATCCCTTGCGCGTTGTTTTTGTTCGTTTTCGTTGCGCGCTAGATGTCTGCACAACGAAAACCAAATTGCCCTGCGCAACAAAAACAACTACGCGCGCGCCGTTATTCAGGCGCCGTTGCCTACTAGTGTGTTGTTGTTGTGCGTTTTGCTTATTCGTTTTGGCTGTGCGTTTTGTCTATGCACATCGAAAACGAATTGCACTGCGCGACAAAAACCAAACTGCACTGCGCAACAAAATTTTCGACCCAACGACTATCACGTTGTCCAAACGATTCCTATTCTTTGTGGCACTTTGGTGGGGCTTTATGTCACCAATATGCCACGCCCCGCTACGCCCCCAGTGTCCCTGCTCGGGCGCCACTTGTAAAGAAGTTTCTTGGCCGGGGTACAAATCTCAGTCTAGCCAAGGTTCTGTTCACAAGAATATTTGTAAATCGCTGGGGCACTGAGAAACGGGGTTCGTAGATAAGCCAAATACCCTTAGCCCACTGGCTACACTACTCTACACAATCCACACCTAATAACCGGGTCGAAACCTCAGTCGCACTCCGCCTAATAATGGCCGGGCTAGAGCCACGGGCACGCTCTGCCTACTAGTGACCGGGCAAAGCCGCGGACGCACACTACCTACTAGCAGCCGGGCGAAAGCCTCAGTCGCACTACACCTGACTGTGACCGGGCAAAAGCCTCAGTCACGCTACACCCACTAGTGGCTGGGCAAAAGCCTCAGTCACACACTGCTTACTGGGGGCCGGGCAAAGCCGCAGAGACACACTTTTCCACTTGCACTCTGCCGCCGATGCGCACTACTCTACTTGTTGCTATGCGGGGGTGGGGGGTTAAAGTAATTATTAGGCAGATATGTAATGCAAGTTCAATAAGCATTTATTACTTAAATTATAAGCTAGTAGTTAACAGGGTTAATCTTATGCTACAAGTAAAGATCGCTTACTTGTCTTCTCGGTTATTTCGCTGCCTTTTCTATCCTCTCTATTCTTATTCACACGCGACTTACTGATCACTTATCACACGCACGTCCGTTCGCTTCAAAAGTCCGGCTTACTCTCTCGAGCCCTTCGCGGCTAAGCCGCGCGCTGGCCTCGCTAATCTGAAACGGTTGGCAGCTTTCGTTCTCTGCTTTAGAGCTTTCGCTCTCCTGGTAGGCGCGCTCTAGTGGCAGGATCGGGCAACCGATCGCAAGTGCTTGCTGCGGCCCCGGCCGTTAGATTCAAATTTGAATTACATGCTAACTGCTTAGTTTACATTTACGCGCTCCGTGCGCCTTTCAATATTATTACTTAAATGTAAACATAGCGCTCCTTGCGGGTTGCCAATACATGTTGTGCTACTTGCACTGACTTAATATCTATATAATAACAATCCACCTTAATACTATTAATTGTGAAGGGATCCGGGAGGACTCTCCTCACAACCGATCTAAAGTTAATAACAATACTTATTGTTATTATTTTTATAATAATCATAGGGCATCTATTATATAAATTGTATAAACTGCACATTAGATGCATTAAAACGCTATCAAAGCCAGGCAAATGACCTGGACAAAATTTAAAACAAATTTATAGTAAACAGTAACAAAGATTGAAAAAAAAAATTTTAAGATTTTAAGAAAAAGTTCAAAAGAATACATGAATGAAAATATATAACTATTTGATTGAAAATTTATATATGTTTTTGCACATTTTGATAATTTATATTAAAATGAAATGGAATGGCAAAATATTAATGCCGAATTAGTTAAAATAAAAGAAAATTTTGATTAATCATACAAGTTTCTATCACAAAATAGGAATATTTCAAACGAAACTATAAGTAGACACGCAACAATACTAGTCGCATGTTTTAACCAAGCTCGTTCCCTGATACACGACAATAAAGAAAGGTTAAATACTCAACATTGGTCGTATGTATCAAGATTTCTGCATAGATTAAAAACAAACTTAAATCTCATTAAATCAAAATATTCGCTAGACATAACTATACCTTCGATTTTGAATACTCCAATATTGGTCGAAGAAGAAACAAACACAGACTTAGAGACAGTAAGCGAATCTGAAATCGCAAGCGGTTCAGATAAACATATAAAAGCAGAAGATTTAGGCGATCTTACGATACCAGCGGTAATCGCACTAACCGAACTATCTGAGTCAGAATTAGAGTCTATTACTGAAGTAAAAACTCTTCATATGGCCATGTCACAAGTAGAATTTCTTAAGCTAGCCTCTTCACTCATACCTGAGTTTAGTGGAAAGTCTGAGAACCTTCAAAGTGCTCTTAGTTTAGTGGATTCACTAAAAGGAACACATGAAACTACAGCAGTCAGTCTAATAAAAACTAGACGCAAAGGCCATGTTCGAAACTTAATCAATACTGAACAAACAATAGTGTCCATAATAGACAAACTAAAAAGCGGTATAAAAGGCGAATCAGCTAAAGCATTATCCGCTAAATTGTTCAATCTGCAGCAAAAGCAGAAGACAGCAAGTCAATATATTCAAGAAGTTGAACAGTTGACAAGGGCTTTGCAATCAGCACATATGTATGATTAACGGTGTATCGCAAGAATATGCCGAAGAACTGAGCCTACAAGTTGCTGTAAAATCAATCATAGCAAACAGTACAATTGACGAAGTTAGGTCTGTAATGAAATCACGAAATTTCAATACAATGAGTGAGATTACAACCGTGTTCGTCGATAGTTGCACAGACGCAGTAGGACATGCAAATACAGTCCTATATGCTAAGCAGCAACAAAGATATAGGCCCAATCGAGGGTATAACCGCGGAAACTACTGTGGAAATTACAAGAATAATGGTAATAGATATAATAATAATGGCAACAATGGAAATAGAGGCCAATATAGAGGAAACTATAGAGGTCGTGGTAATTCAAACAGAGGCTACAATAATAATAATGGCAATAACAATAATGTAAGAACTGCCCAGAATGCTTCGGGAAACTCACAACAGCCCTTAGGTACACAGCAATAGACAGTAAAAATGTTCATTCAATTAATCTTTGTGTAAATATATTCGTAACATTCACAAATGTAGCTACAGGCAAGAAATTAATATTTTTGATAGATACTGGTGCATATAAGTTATGGCCGAACTATGGCCAGGTTACCTAAAAGATGTCTCGTGCATTTCCACGCCTCTTCCTCAGGTGTTTGGAATGATTCGATTAAAGTAAAAACGATTGTATTGATCTGTGTTATTCTTTAATATTAAAGCCAGAACCAGTTTATTCGCTTATCGACTACTCAATTTGAATGTTACAAAAGAATTAAAACTAAGCCACAAGAAGAGTGGCTGCCTACCCGATGGCTCGACCATATTCCGCAGCGTCAGCGCATTCCGTCGCTGGCACTGTTGCAGCGGATGTTGCGAAACGGCCAGCGCCGGCCAATGCTTATTTGGAGCAACAAGCTTGGCGTAGAATGCTGACGCTGCAGTTCGACGTTGTTGTTGGGTAGCGTACGTTGGCGTAGCGACCGTATGTCGACGCTGCAGTTCGTTGCTCCGTGGTCGGCACGACTGTTGGGTATCATGCGAGGGGAGGGAAGGGGAGCGCCAGCCGGTGTTAACTCCTCCCCATCACAAGATCTGCGTCCCGCAGATCATTGGTCCTTGGCCGCAGTTTCGCCAACGAACTGCGATTCCAGGTCCATAGCGAAGTCGCGTGGTTTTGGGATCCCTTTGGCTGAAGTCATCTTCCTCCATACTAAGTAGATTGCCGTCATGACAGCCAAAGCTATGACTGTTTCTGTGAAGAAGGAGAATAGAATTTCGTTCGACATGTTGGATAATTTCTGCAAGTTTTCCAGGCTGAAGTCGTGAATGTACTTCAACGACAGTTGATAACCCGTGGCGGTAACTTTGGTGAGGACGGCCGGCATTGCCATTACGTGGCTCGAAGAATAGCTGCTGTAGTTCGTGTTCCTGATTGAGATCGTTTCATTGTCGTACTGGACGATAAAAGAGCCCTCTAGGTGATACTCCCTTGCAGCGGCGGTTACCGTCCCGTTGAAATGGGTGAGGAAGATGGTCCCGTCATCGACCAATTTCACCACTTCCTGACTATTCCTTAGGTAAGCGCATGCGGTATGTCCTCCTTTTAACAATCTGGGGATACAACTATCTTCCTCCAATTTCCGAAGATCCTTCTCCTGACAGACTGTTGTGTTTCCAATAGAAAGGCAGCTTCCCAGGACGGCGTATGTCTCCGATGGGTCCATAGCCAATCTGTTGTGCTCCAAGACTATCTGCTTCCCATTGGATATTGTTGGGAAAAGTAACATAAGTCTATATCTTCTATACGCTACTTTGGGCATTGCCAACACGTACAACAAATAAGTCCCGTTGGTTAAGATGGTTGGACGAGAGAATTCCACCGCCTCGACCACATTCTGATATAGGAGGGTGCTGACTTCGGACAATATTGTTTCGATTTCTCTATGGTCCAGTAGATTCGTGTTGATGACGCCGGTCTTCGCCAGCTGGCAGGCTCTTGATATTTCGTCGACCTGATTGGCCAACACTATGGCCTTATGCAACACAGTTGTTGTCGCGTGGATGTCGCCGTCTATGGCATTTATCCTTCCAATGACCTCGTTAAGCTTCTGGAGCGACTCGTGCGTCGCGTCGAACAGTCTTGTGTTGATTTTTATCTGTTGGTTGCCATTCTTTATCACGTTGTCTTGTGATTGGATGATGGCATTCCAATCTGACGCGTCGGGTGAACCTGCTACCCATTTCCAGGCTGACCCCAACCAATCCACGGACCTTTGTTTCCGAGATGGCGTGCTTGTCATTCTGACGATTCCCTCTGCAGCGTTCTGTAGATAATGATTCGCCAGGGCACCGATCCTCTGGTCGGAGATCGTGGTCACTTCGTTTGAAATTTCCGCGATGAGCCGCTGCATACGATCCAGGTCGATGACGTGAGCCAATTTAAAGACGCCGTTAACGCGCCAGACCATTCCCTGTTGTAGGGGTATGACAGGGCCATCATATTTGAAGATATGAATAGCGACCGCTACCTGAGCCAAAGCCTCTCTTGTATGTTAGGGAAGAAACAAATGCACATCAGATAGTAAAGTACTTACAATAAGGTATTTGAAATGAATTTGTGTTTTTTTTTTTTTTTTTTTAAATATTTGAATATGTACTTATTCTAATTTGTGTTTTTTTTTTTGTTTCTAATACATAGTGTTTTTTGTGTTTTTGTGTTTTTTTTGTGTTTTTATGTTTTTTTTGTTTCTAATAATAAGATATTTGAAATGAATTTGTTTTCTTATATACTTATTCTAGTTTGTGTTTTTTGTTTGGATATAAAGTTTTTTTGTGTTTTAATGTAAGTTTTTGTTTCTAACATATAGTGTTTTTTGTGTTTTTATGTTTTTTTTTGTGTTTTTAGGTTTTTTTTTGTTTTTAATATTATGTTTCTTATGTTTTTATGTTTTTGTTCTTAACCTAGTCAGATTTTTATATGTAATTTTTTATGTTTTTGTTTGTATTACTTATGCGTGTAGTGTATTGTTCTTAACCTAGTCAGATTTTTATATGTAGTTTTTTATGTTTTTGTTGGTATTACTTATTTGTGTAGTGTATTGGATAAGTATGTTAAAAAAAGATGAATTGTGAAACGCTGCCATCTATTTGTTTACCAAAGAATCACTCTTTAGATGTGATTTATGAAAGATTTTACCAGATCTGGTCTTGACCGTGACCTTCCTATCCTCTTGCACTTCTTCTGGCTTATACCGTTGCTTTTCTTTAGTTTTAATTTGCTTGTTTACTAGGTATACTGTGTCGCCCTGGTTGTAACGAATGGGGTCCGATCTGTTCTTATTGCGACTGATGTTTGTCATGTCCTGTTTGTGTTGTATTAGCCCCCTGATGTCCTCTAAAGTCTGCTGTTTGAAGTTAGCTAACCCCTGGTAGTTTATTCTAGCCGACCGATCGAAGAAAATATCTGATGGTTTTTTCTTAGTCACCGAATGAACAGAATTATTGTATCTATCCACGGCTATCGGAACCAACTCCGTGTTCTTGAAAGTCGGGTATTCATCTTTCAAACACCTATAGATTTCTAAGAATGTGGAGTGGAATTTCTCTATCTGTCCGTTGACCTCGCTTTTTTGAGTTGGTGTGTAATATAATTCGATTCCTAAAGTTCGCAAGTAATTGAGAACTGTTGGACACAGAAGACCCCTCTCATTATCGGACACTATTGTTTTCGGCACCGTGAAATAGTGAAGGGCTTCTAATAGCCTTTCGCGAAGGTGAACAGACGATTTCGAGTCTAAAGGGAAAAGCTTTGCGAATTTGGTAAATTTGTCTATGCAACTCAAATATAATTTTTTCTCCAACGTGAAAACGTCGATGTGAAGTATTTCACATGGGTAGTTAGGAATGGGAGTTGGTTGAAACGAGGGTTTATAAGGGTGCCTGTCATACTTAGATAATTTGCAGCTTTCACAAGAAGATACCTGGTTCCGTATTATACTGGACATTTTGGGAAAATAGAATTTCTCCAAAATTTGAACACGCATTTCTCTCGGACTTCTATGAGCCCTGCGGTGCTCTTTTTCGATCGCCTCGCAAATCTCCTCTTCATTTGTCAGATCTAACACAAACCGTTGCGTTATACGAATCTTGTATAACTTAAAATATTTTCAAAACAACAAGTCTGGAAGAACTGTAAGTATGTCTCTGGCATTTTGACCCCATTTATTATCGAAGGCTTCAAGTATTTTTGTAAGTGACTCGCCAAATTCGACATCGTATGATTACTAATTGGGATTAAGTGCCGCACATAACCTACGTGCGGGTATTCTGACAAGGTAGGTTCGAATACTAACTGATTTCTAAATGCGTTTATAGGAACTTCAACATGGGGAATTAGGTCTGAGGCGTCTTGGAGAGCGCTATGCACGGTGGCCACGGAATCCGTGTCTCCCTCAGCAACAGTAGCCGTTTCTGAGCCCAAATGGTTCACATATGTGGTGATACGTGAAAGAGCATCGGCAACGATATTAGACTTGCCTGGTTTGTAGATTAGTTCACAGTTGTATTCCTCAATAAGGGACTTCCAACGCTTCAATTTAGCATTGAAATTCCTGTTTCCTAACGCAAATGTTAAAGGCTGATGGTCGGTATAAATTTTAATTGACCCCGCACCGTACAATAAGACCGCAGGTTGTCCAATGCCCAGACTATTGCGAGCATCTCCTTTTCATTAGTGGCATAACTTTCTTCTGCCCTATTCAATGACCTTGAGATGTACGCAATTGGACGATCCTTGATTTTGTCGACTTGAGAAAGGACAGCCCCAATGGCATAATTCGATGCGTCTGTGGTCAAATGAAAAGGTTTGGAAAAGTCGGGAAATGCTAACACTTCTGACGAGGAAAGAATGATTTTCAAATCTTCGAAAGCTTTTAAAGCTTGCTCGTCGAGTTCTATGGGAACCTTTTTAGATTGTGATGACTTAACTCTAGCGAATTCTCCTCGAGTTAAGTTCGTCAAAGGTTTCACGACTTTTGCGTAATCCTTGATGAATTTCCTGTAGTAAGAGGTCATACCCAGGAAACTCTTCAACTCTTTGACATTAGATGGAGGTTTCATCTTAATTACGGCTTCTACCTTTTTTTCGTCCGCTTTAATACCGTTTGCAGTTACTACGTAACCCAGAAATTCAACATGTGTTGACAAGAAATGTGTTTTCTCCAAGTTTACTTGAAGTTTTGCGTTCTTTAAGTTATTGAAAACGGCGCGAAGGTTCTTCCAGTGACTATCATAATCCTCACTAAAGACTATTATGTCGTCGATGTAGACATAGCAGATTCTACCGATGTGTTCCTTTAACACATCGTCGATCATGCGCTGAAAAATCGCAGGGGCGTTCTTCAACCCGAATGGAAGACGAAGAAATTCGTATTTCCCATTTAATGTTGAAAACGCGGTTTTCGGGGTATCGGATTCCCTCATATAAATCTGATGAAACCCTGAAGTTAAGTCGAGAGTGGTAAAGTATTTAGCTTTACCGAGGCTGGCTAGAATCGAGGTAATGTCTGGTATCGGATAAGCATCCGATACAGTAACGGCATTTAAGCGTTTGAAGTCTATTGCCATACGATACTGCTTCTCCCCGTTGGGCTTCGGTTTCTTTGGCACCACCCAGATCGGAGAGTTATACGGACTTTTGGAAGGTCTAATTACGCCTTCACGCAAGAGTTCCTCGATTTGCCTATCCACCTCCCCTCTCATATTAGAAGGGTACGGATAGCTTTTCGTGTATATTGGGTCTTGGGTATTCGTACGAATCTCAGCCCTAACGCTTGTGTCCACAGCCTCTCCGGGCGAAAGCGGTTCGAAAATGTTTGCATATTCGTCTATGAGCGCATTTAGCGCTTGTTTGACGCAGTCAGGATGCTCTGCGTCAAGTAACGGATACACGTTCAGAGATTGTCTAGCTAAGAGGGGTAACCTGATTCCGGGTGATATCACCAAGAAGTCGTTTTTGCGGTCGATCAGGGCTTAAACTGCCTTGAGGGTATCATCTCCTATGATACCGTCAAAGGAAGTTAACCCGGGGAGGACGAAAAAAGTGAGAACGGAATCGTTCCCAATTGGTTTGAAAAATTGGCCTACAAGGCGATGCGTGATTTTGACGCTGCCTGCGGCGGACTGTACAAAGAAAGGGTTGGGTAACGGGGTGCACCCGGCGGCAATTTTGGGGCTGATGAAATTTTTGTTTGCGCCGGTGTCTATTAAAAACTGTAACCTAGCCCCATCCTTGGTTCCATATTCTATGTATGGTACACTGGAGAGGCGTCGGTCATAAAATTTGCCCCCTCGTCGTTAACGCAGACTGTCTCGTCAACGGGACAATTTTGACTTGTATCTTCCGACGGGGTTTCGAGTTGCCTACCTTCATTATCGTGGTGTAACTCGCTGTAGTAGGGCTTGTGAGGCTGTCTTTGAGCGAACTCGCTCGACATGGGAACGGGGGAGGGTAAGGTCGGCTCCATATGATATAATCTCTGGGCCTTTCGGAAAGGATTCAGGTTAGAAGAAGCACTCGGGCTTCGTTTGACGCTACCGCCGTCGTCTTGGCGTGAGCTGAACCTGGATCGGTACGTTTGACCCGACTGGTTAGACTCAAACTTTATAGCAGGCCTCGGTCCCTGAAATCTGTGCGCAGATTGTGCACTTCTTCCTGGGCCAGCGTGGTACCCAGCACCTATTGGCGTTCGGGGGTGGGGTTGGCATGTTGGGTGGAATCTGGGTGCACCTGTGGGATGGTAGTCCGAAGTAAAGGGTGGGAATTTACCCACGTAACTCGTTTGACCGAGGTGCCCCCTTGAGGTCACGTTTTGCAATTCTAAGCAAATGGAATATGCCTCTGGCAAATTCTTTGGTCTCCGACTCACCAACAGCCTAGAGTTGTCTCCGTTAAGGCCCCTTATAAAAACGTCTAACGTCTTATCTCTATAAGTTTCAATTAGAGCGCTTACGACACTTGGTGGGTGACTGCCGTTCTTTAGGCTGGTTAAAATTAAAGAGAAGTGACTATTGACTTACATGTAGAATTCTTCAAGAGACTTAGCCCCCTGAGTCATTTGACTCAGTTGGTACTCCAAAGTTCGGACGTCCCTCTTATCGGCATAGTGGAGTGCGAAGACCCGCTTAACCTCCGGCCAATCGTCATCCTGCACCTTATAAGAAACAAGCGCCAGGTCAGCGTCGCCTATTATTTTTTGCCTAATGTGTAAAACGATTGCCCTATAGATAGGCTTATCCCTGACGATTTGGTAATCATTTAAAATTGATTGGGCCCTGTTCACCCAAGAGACGTATCTCTCGCGCTGCCCCTCGAACGTTTGTAGTTCCTTGACACAATCCGGCAATGTTGAAGTGTCCTTCAACTCGAACTCGTTGCGCGGACGTGCCAAAGGCAAAGGTTCGTAAACCACTGGATTACGACGTTCGTAATCGGTCTCTAATGTAGCTACTCTGTCATTTACTTTCTTAAGTTCGTCGTTTACCCCTACCATTTTATTGAGCAGCGCACTCAACGTTGCATCAAATCGGTTTAAGGTCTCCTTAATTTCTTCCATATTTTCAAAAATTGCTTATTAAAAATAAGATCGCAGTCGGTGTAAGGTTCTTTAAGCAAAAGCTTCGTGCAAGAGGATGAACATAAAATTCCAAAAAAATAGCGTAGCAATTTGTAAACAGCAGGCGTTTCACTCACCCTTCTTTAAAATTTTCGTGACGGTAGCCAATTTATATTTTAGTTTATATAGTTCCTTACAATGCGTAAATTCTGAAAAAGAAATAACTTTAGTATTTGTTGTTTTTTTTTTTTTTTTTTTTATATCAATTTGAATGTGCGGCAATGTGTTAGCTCCCTTTTATTCGTGTGTGTGTCTTTGCATTTTCGTGCGCATTTTCTTTCAATGTTTTCCATTTATATTTCTTAAAAACTATGTTAACTTCGGTACTGGGCGCGGTGGTCCGTATTTGTCCTCTTTGGCATTTTGCCTACTAGGGTACGGTTGCACACACAAGCCACCAGGCGGCTATTTCGAATGCATTTCACACTCTTTAGCTTATCTGGTAGATTGCCACTGACCACTTTCATTTTTATAACATTTTTTATTATTATAAAGCTGCCGCTCGCAATTGAATTGCCGCAGCGGTTATCTCTTTTTAATTTTATTGTTACAACTTTGACGCTCGCGAATAAGCCACTCAACAATGTGTGTGGGCAAATCGCGGCAGCGGGTTGTTGTTTATTTTTGATATTTACACAATTTTTGCGCCCGCGAATGAACCATTCACAAAATGTGTGGGCATGTCGCCGCGGCGGGTTATTGTTTTAAGAGATTAACAACATTTTGCGCCCGTGGGGAATGTTAGACTACTACGGGGAGCAGCATCACCACCGCGGCGGGTGGTTGTATTTGACGTAGTTGGAGAAGTTGTTTCTATTTTTCACACTGCACATGCAACGCACCGACACTGGGAACAAAAAGACACCACACGTGCCACTCATTTTTCACTTGTTTCTTTGCCGTTAGGTAGTCCCACTGGTTCCACTTCTAGCAGAAGTGTAATCTGCTCGGGCGCCAGTTATGGCCGAACTATGGCCAGGCTACCTAAAAGATGTCTCGTGCATTTCCACGCCTCTTCCTCAGGTGTTTGGAATGATTCGATTAAAGTAAAAACGATTGTATTGATCTGTGTTATTCTTTAATATTAAAGCCAGAACCAGTTTATTCGCTTATCGACTACTCAATTTGAATGTTACAAAAGAATTAAAACTAAGCCACAAGAAGAGTGGCTGCCTACCCGATGGCTCGACCATATTCCGCAGCGTCAGCGCATTCCGTCGCTGGCACTGTTGCAGCGGATGTTGCGAAACGGCCAGCGCCGGCCAATGCTTATTTGGAGCAACAAGCTTGGCGTAGAATGCTGACGCTGCAGTTCGACGTTGTTGTTGGGTAGCGTACGTTGGCGTAGCGACCGTATGTCGACGCTGCAGTTCGTTGCTCCGTGGTCGGCACGACTGTTGGGTATCATGCGAGGGGAGGGAAGGGGAGCGCCAGCCGGTGTTAACTTATATATCCTTGTTAAAATTGTTAATTCTGACAATTTTAATGATATAAACATTGACATTGACATCGTCTGTTTACTAAATACAACTAGTACCGATCAAATGATTAATATAAACAAGTTGAATTATGAACCATTAGCAAATTATGATATATCCGAAATAAATAATGAAACTAGAATGAACGATGTTATGTCAAAGTTAACTAAAAATATTCCAAAACTATTTAATAAACAATTAAAAGAACTTTGTTGTAAATACACAGACATATTCGGACTTGATACCGAATCAATAACAACCAATAATTTTTATAAGCAGAATCTAAGATTAAAAGATGATGAACCTGTATATATAAAAAATTATAGAAATCCTCATAGTCAAAAAGACGAAATTCAAGCTCCAGTCGATAAACTAATTAAAGATAGAATAGTTGAACCTGCAGTCTCAGAATACAACAGTCCACTGTTACTAGTACCAAAGAAATCCCTAGATAACGAAAAGAAAAAATGGCGATTAGTAATTGACTATCGTCAAATTAATAAAAAATTACTATCCGACAAATTTCCACTCCCTAGGACCGATGGTATCTTAGATCAACTAGGAAGAGCAACATATTTCTCTTGCCTTGACTTAATGTCAGGATTCCATCAGATTGAGCTAGACGAAAACTCTAGAGATATAACATCCTCTTCAACGAGCAATGGCTCTTATCGCTTCACGCGATTGACATTTGGTTTGAAAATAGCGCCAAATTCAATCCAAAGAATGATGACTATTGCATTCTCTGGACTTGAACCATCACAAGCATTCCTTTATATGGATGATTTAATAGTAATCGGTTGTTCCGAAAAACACATGCCTAACAATTTAATTAGTGTTTTTGACATGTGTAGGAAACAGAACTTGAAGTTACATCCTGAAAAATGTTCATTTTTTATGCATGAAGTCACATTTTTGGGACACAAATTCACAGATAAGGGAATCTTGCCAGATGACAAAAAGTTTGATGTCATATTAAATTATCCAGTTCCACATGACTCTGACAGCGCTAGACGTTTTATTGCATTTTGTAATTATTACAGACGATTCATCAAAAATGTTGCCGATTATTCTAGGCATACAACAAGATTAAATAAAAAGAATGTTCCATTTGAATGGACTGATGAATGTCAAAATGCATTTGAATATCTTAAAGCTCAATTAATTAAGCCTACTCTGTTACAATATCCAGATTTTACAAAAGAATTTTGTATAATCACGGGTGCTAGTAAGCAAGCAAGTGCAGTGCTAACACAAGCCCACAATGGAGCTCAACTTCCAGTAGCTTACGCATCGAAAGCATTTACCAAAGGAGAAAGTAGCAAGAGTACGACGGAACAAGAGCTATTCATTTGGCAATAACCAAATATAGACCCTATATCTACGGAACTCATTTCATAGTAAAAACAGACCATAGACCACTAACATTTTTGTTCTCAATGAGAAATCCTAGTTCTAAATTAACGCGTATGAGACTTGAATTAGAGGAGTATAGTTTTACAGTAGAGAATCTAAAAGGCAAAGATAATTTTGTAGCCGATGCATTGTCACGGATAACAATATCTAAACTAAAAGACATACAAAATAAAGTCCTGAAAGTCACTATCAGGTATCAAAGTAGACAAAAATTCTGCGCAGAAAACGACAAAGTAGAGATGCCAAGGCAATCTACCGAGACAGCTTCTAAGCCCAACGTATACGAAATCATTAATAATGATGAAGTACGTAAAGTAGTGACCTTGCATATAAAAGATATGCTATGTTTCTTTAAACATGGTAAGAAAATTATAGCAAGAATTGATATTGGAGATTTATATACTAATAATATAAATATTGACTTAGCACAACTATTTCCAAGGCTCGAAAAAGAAGCCGGTATTTTTAAAAATCAGCCAATTGAAAATGGCACCGTGGGAAAATATCTTTGAAAAAGTTTCAATAGGTAATTTTAAAATTATGTGCAATAAAATATTGAACACATTGAGAGTAGCGCTTCTCAACCCGGTGACCATATTAACAAATGTTAAAGAGAAAGAAGCTATATTGTCTACACTACATGAAGATCCAGTACATGGAGGTCATACAGGCATTGCAAAAACCTTGGCCAAGGTCAAAAGACATTATTACTGGAAAGGTATGACTCGTGATATAACAGAATACATCCAGAAATGTCAGAAATGTCAAAAAGCAAAAGCAACAACAAATATTAAGACCCCTTTAACATTTACTGAAACCCCGATGAAGGCTTTTGACAGAGTGATAGTGGATACAATTGGTCCACTACCAAAGTCAGAAAAAGGCAATGAATATGCAGTCACGCTCATTTGTGACTTGACAAAATATTTAGTTGCTATACCTGTCGTTAACAAAAGCGCAGCAACTGTTGCAACAGCAATATTTGAATCATTTATTCTCAAGTACGGTCCAATGAAGACGTTCATTTCGGACATGGGAACGGAATATAAAAATTCAATTATAAATGATTTGTGCAAATATTTAAAAATAAAGAATATAACATCAACTGCACATCATCATCAAACTGTTGGAATAATAGAAAGAAGCCACAGAACATTTAACGAATATATACGATCCTATCTATATATCAGTGAATAAAACTGATTGGGACGTATGTCTTCAATATTTTGTTTATTGCTTCAATACAACCCTCTCTATGGCACATAATTATTGTCCATATGAGTTAGAATTTGGTAAGACTAGTAATCTACCAAAGTACTTTAACAGCATAAATAATATAGAACGTATATATAACATAGAAGATTACGCTAAAGAATGTAGGTATAGATTAGAAGTAGCATACAAAAGAGCAAGAAATATGCTCGAATTAAATAAACAGAAAAATAAGGAATTATATGATTTAAAAACTAGAAACATAATTCTATCAAAGGAGATAATTATACTAAAAAATGAAGTAGTTCATAAGCTAGATTTTAAATACACAGGGCCCTAAAGAGTTGAAAAAATAGAAGATAATGATAATATAGTTATTTCCGGAAATAAAAGTAAAAAACAAACAGTACATAAAGATAGGTTAAAAATGTTTAATTCATAACAGACAGGGTATGCAAAAATATATATACATATATAACAAAAAAAATAAAAAAAAACAAAAAAAAATATATTTTAAAATACACTAAATACATTATATATATAATAAATCTTCAAAAAAAAAAAAATAAATAAATTTAAGTAAAATAACTGCACTAAGTTACGTTATTTTTCAAAAGGAGGGAGATGTAGTATGCGCATATATTGAGGGTACACTATACCAATAAAGTAACATTAAGCATAAATATATCAGCAATACTTTGTTGCAGTACACAAACAAAACCTTTTCAAGTGAGCGTGTAATATGATCGCCCACTCTTGAGCTACGCTATATATACACATGCAATTATTTATGTAAGACTCTCTCTCTCCCGACTTTGCTGATAAGACAAAATATGTATGAAGCCGCTCCGCTGCTGGCGTAACGGGCAGCGCAGCTATGCGGCATTAGCTATAAGAATATATTGAATAAAACATTCTGAATACAAAAGTCAAACGGCACAGACGTGCCAGTGTTCTCATTTAAAAATATATATATCATTATTATATGGATACCACAAGGTGGAGCAAGACCTGCGCCTTGTGTCTATGGTGGAAGCTACCCACAGCCTGGACATGGAGACTCAATGTTGAAGAAAGGGTGAAAAAGGCAAAAGTCGCGCTTTACGCATCGCAGAAGATGCCAAGTAGTACTTGGGACCTATCAACAAGACTGATGCATTGGATCTACATCTCAGTAGTGCGACCGATACTACTATACGGCGTCCTGGTATGGTGGCAAGCTACGAAGACCACATACCTGAAACTGATGGAAAGGACCCAACGACAGGCACTTGTCTGTATCACGGGGGCGTTGAGGTCCACTCCAACCAAAGCACTCGAAACACTACTGTGTGTTAATCCCCTGGACATACACGCGCACCTGCTTGCACAGAGGACTGCTTAACGTCTATGTACAACGGGAAACATGGCACTTCAAAGTTTTGGACACAGTTTGATTAGGATGGAGATACAAAGGAGCACGGAATATATGACTACTCGAGCTAACTTCAAAGTAACGCAAACGTCAATGGGACCAGAAGATTGGATTACTGGACTGGACCAACACCCCATTAAGATCTTCACATGGCTAAAAACGGATACAAGAGTAGGTGCGGCTGTGTATTGTGCAGAACCAGAAATAAGGTTGCCGTACAAGTTACCCGACTACTGCAGCATATTCCAGGCGAAAATCTTCGCAATAAGGAAAGCAGGAGAAGTAGCTCTATCCACAACAACTATGAACGAACGAATAAACATATTCGTAGACGGCCAAGCTGCTATAAAATCACTGCAGGCGTCCTGCATTTGTTCCAAAAATGTCCTGGCAAGCAAAGAGGCTTTAGATAATCTAAGCACTGCTAGAAGAGTGCATATCTATTGGGCTCCCAGCTACCGGGGCAGTGACGGCAACGAAATGGCGGATTGCCCTCAAAAGAAGGAGTCGGACCACCACTCGGACCACCTCTTGAGAACGAAGAAAACATACAAATTTCATTGCAGTCGCCAAATAGCGAACTGGATGAATTCGCTTGGGCTAAAATTATGTGCAAAAAGCGAAATCAGAAACTCACTAACTTCCTGCTATATCTTCCAAGGAAAGACTGCAGACTAATGATTGGAGTATTAACTGGACATTGCCTAGGAGCAGCTCATGCTGGGGATATGAACAGAAGACGGCTGCCGGAAATGTAAGGAGCCAGGAGTTGTGGAAGCCTTGGAACACCTTATATGTAGCTGCCCAGCACTCGCAACACTAAGACATCGATACTTCAACAAACAATGGCTCGCATCACTAGAAGAAGCGGCCAGACACACTCCCAATGCGCTGCAGGCGTTTGCCAAGCGCACACGTATCCTACAGGATCAACAAACCTCCTAACGACCTTTAGTATTCGGCGACTTTAAAGACCTGCTCGGTCTATGTGTGACAACCTTGTGGTGGTCAACCGGTCCTACCCAACCTAATCTATGTACCTTTTTAGTCAATAGAAAGTAAGTGCTGCCGGGCCGATTTACTACATAGAAACATTCCTATTATTATTATGTTTTAATTAGCTTCATTTTACAACCCTACACAACAAATCATTAGGCCTTTGACTCAACTATTTGGTTTCCACGGGAGGGAAAATTGTGATTCTTTATTTTTGAGTATTACTGCCGGTTGACGAAGGTAGTCAAATTAAAGATAATGCACGTAATCTAAATATTTTGCCATGCAAGGCCGGGGTATTTCCAGATATTACTTAATAATAATATTATACTTAAGACTGAAACCATTGTAAAACTGAGCACAAAACTAGCCCAGTAGCGTACGACCCGTGAAGTCGTACAAACAGTAGGTAAGAAATGTACACTGTCAAGCACGGAAAAATAATTTATTCACCCCCGGGGTATATTAGGCTCGTGTGTTTAGACATATGAATTGACCCTTAAGGCACCAATAATTAACAAAAAATAAGTTATCCCTTTATATTAATAATTGAAATGAATAGATTTTTTTTTTTTTTTCGGACGTTGATGTACTAAACGGGCAGTACATTCAAGTGGCCCAAACGACACCAAGCACGGGCTTGTTAACGCGCGGACCCAGGCAAAATGCAAACCCACCTCCCGCCCAACCGACCGAGGGGCGCGCCGCATAACGTGCGGTAACGAAGATCGCGAAACATATAAATACGAACAGACTAAATAAAAGTTCAACATAAATTAAACAATATACAAAAAACTATAGATTACACAGATAACATAAAATTGAAGTTCTAAGTAAGGAAATAGAACTAGCATTACATATTAAATGATAAAGATTGTTATAATTAGAACTTATGATACGAAAAGGGTTATGGATATCATAGTTAGTGTTACAAACTTGAAGACAAAGGGGAAGAAAGTTTCTGGAATTTCTGATCGGAACTGCAAAACTAATCTGGCTAATTAATTCAGAAGAATCAATTTCTCCTTTAATTAGTTTGTGTAAAAAAATTACACCAAGCATGGTTCTACGATCAGAAAGAGAAGGAAGATTTATTAGTAAAAGTCTACTACGATAAGAACGCAAGTGAGTATTAGGATTCCAGTTAAGACCCCGGAGTGCAAAGAGAAGAAATTGTTTTTGAACCGATTCTATTCTATCCTGATGAATCTTGTACTGGGGACACCAAATACAAGACCCATATTCAAGAATAGGTCGAACAAGCGAAGTATATAGAGTTTTAGTAATGTAAGGATCGTTAAATTCTTTAGACCAACGCTTAATGAAACCCAGGACACCAAAGGCACGATTAACGGTGGAAAAGATATGTTTGTCAAACTTAAGCTTGGAATCTAAAAGGATACCCAAATCATCAACCGACTCAATTCGAACAAGCGGCTTACCATTAAGAATATAACTGTTAAAAAAAGGCATTCGCCTGCAAAAGGACATTACATTACACTTACCACAATTAAGATTTAATAAATTTACCCGACACCAGACTTGAAAACTGTGAAGATCAGTTTGCAACCTTTGACCAGATAAGAAATCAGTAGATGTCAGACAAAGTTTAACATCATCGGCATACATCAGCACACGAGAGTAATTTACGACAGAAGGAAGGTCATTGATGAAATGAGTAAATAATAAGGGGCCAAGATGACTTCCTTGTGGTACTCCGGAAGTAACTTGAACAGACTTAGAGACAAAGCCTTTGAGATAAACCTTTTGGGTTCTAAGAGTTAAATAGTTAGAAATCCAAAGAATTAAGTTATTTGGAAATCCTAGAAGATGAAGCTTGTGAAGAAAAAGAGAATGATTAACAGAATCAAAAGCCTTACTGAAATCAGTATAAATAACATCTGTTTGCATTTTAGATTGAAATCCCTTAATAACAAGAGAAGTGAATTCCAATAGGTTAGTGGTAGTAGATCTATACTTCAAAAACCCATGCTGGCAGGGTGAAATTATAGATCTACATAAATGTTGAAGTTGAGAAGTTATTAATTTCTCAAAAATCTTAGGAATAGCAGACAACTTAGAAATACCTCTATAGTTCTCAACATTAGACTTGTTTCCTTTTTTATGGAGAGGAATAATAAATGATTCTTTCCATATATTGGGGAAGAGCACAATTCCACGGACAATTTAAAAAGAACAAATAATGGCTTAAAAATACCTTCAGCACAGTACTTGAGCACACAGCCTGGTACTCCATCAGGTCCCGGAGAAAATACGGGGTTAATAGACTTCAAATCACGTAGAAGCGAGCTTTCAGTGATTAAAGGCCCGAAAATGCAATTGGAGTTAATTACCTGATAAGGATAAGGCGAAAGCAATTGATAAGGTTGTGAACTGTAAGTCGTTTGAAAAAATTCGGCAAAAAGATCGGCGATAGCCTGATCTGAGTTAGCTGTCTTTTTTTCAAAAAATACAGTTGATGGAAATGTTGATGACCTACGCTTCGCATTAACGAAGTTATAAAACCTTTTAGGATCCCGCTGAAACTGTAACCTACAGCTCCTGAGGTAGTTGTTATAACAGTGTAAATTAAGTGCAGAGAAGTTAGATCGGGCAATCAAATAGCGAGAGAAATCCGAGGAAGAGCCAAATTCCTTGAACTTTTTGTACAATCTCGACTTTCTATTTTTTAAGTTTATCAATTCACGTGTAAACCACACAGGTTTGTTAGACCTACGAGGGTTACAAAACGGGACACAAGAATCAAATAATGAATTTAAGGTAGAATAAAAGTAATTGATTGCACAATCCATGTCTCTACACCTGGGACCAGTCAGTCTGGGATAGGAGCTGAGCAAGTTTAGTAAAATCGGTTTTCCGAAATTGACGAACTCGCTCAGCCGGTTCTCTACCAGGGCTTGGCACACTGGCTGGTAAGTCAATCAACACCTCCAAAGTTGGGTGATATTGATAAATGCAATAATAATAATAATAAAAAAAAAGTGCCCATGACCCATAATAGATTCAAATATAAATAAAAACACTATATAAATTGAATAGGAATATCACAAAACTATTCGTGAATGTATGTTTTAATCACAAAAAAAAATAAAAATATTTTTAACTTAAACTGGGTTTCCCTTTCCAAATATTAACAAGTGCTCTTGTCGAGAATACCCGACTACTGAACTCCCTGGTCACCCCAGGTCTAAAACTATCAATCACATTTTCGTCCACTTACACATACACACACACACAGACACGAGCGACAGCGTAAGCGAGACATTTTAAGTGGCAGCTGTGCTTCTTCCCCACGCTATACAGTACTGAGTCTTCTATCGTGAATAACTTCCCTCTTGATTATGCGATGTACTTGAAATTTAGACAGTAATTAAGAGTTACCAAGGTATTATACATGCCAAATCCCAAAGCTTCATACTAAATTTTTTTGAAATTTAACGCTTTTATCGAATTGCGGAGGATTAGAGGCAGTTTTTTAAAATTGGAAACAAACTTGATCTGCGTTTGGTATACAGGAACCTACATTATAAATTTGGTGTCTCTAGGTCTTATTTATTTATTTATTTATTTTTTTATCATTCCTAGTGCTACAAGCTAAAGCTTATAAGTTAGGGCACTAGTCATTATAATTAAACATATTTTATAACATAAATTTTACATTTAGTTTTTTCGATTTAACATATAAAATAAGTACATAGTTCATATAATTTGAGTTTAAAGTTATCGTTAACAGTTAAAATAATTATTATTGGGTATTGTTCTGTAGGTGAGCCTTTAGTTTTATCTTAAATTGCATGGCGCCATAAATAGTTTTTAAAGGATGGGGAAGTTGATTCCAGGTGCGAATAGCATATATAAAGAATTGTCTTTCTGAATTTAACGTCTTATGCCTATTGCACACTAGATTGTTCGTCCTCGTGGACGTAGCAAATCTAATTTTTTGGTGAAGATATGCGGGTTCTTTAGTATATATTATTTTGTGCAGGAAGATTAGTGTTTTAAAAGTCATCAAGTTGGTTATATCAAGGTCAGCTAATTTAAGGGCATAACATGAAACGTGGTCATATTGCTTTAGGTCAAAGACAAAGCGCGCTATATTGTTATAACACACGCTAATTTTTCGTTTGCTAGCCGCATCACAGTTTGTAAATACTACTACCCCATATAGAAGGGCCGGTATTAAGCACGTCTTGGCAATTAATAATTTTATTTCGATAGGCAAAAAGTGCTGTGTTAAACACAATGTTCTTAATAATCCATAAGTTCTCCCAACAGCCTTATTGGTATGATTGCTCCATGTAAGCGTTTTATTGAAGGTGAGGCCTAAATTATTTGCATAGTCCGTGTAAGTTACTGGTATGCCATCTATCATAAGGCTTAGCAATGGTGTAGTGCAAAGGTTTTTCTTATGGATTACTATACATTTGGATTTTCGTGGATTAAGGCCAAGTCCATTATTATTTGCCCAAACGCTAATTTTTTCTAAATCGCTGTTGCAAATACTAACACATTCATTAATTTCACACAGAGGACGACTTACATACATTTGGACATCATCAGCACACATTTGAACACTACAGTTAGTCACAGAATCGGGCAGGTCATTAACATAAATGGCAAACAGTAAGGGGCCAAGAGCTGATCCTTGCGGAACACCACGCCTATTTGACACAAAGGACGAACATATATTTGACGAGACGACAGCTTGACATCTATCAACAAGGTACGAAGACAAGAGACTTACAGCGTACTGGAGAAATTATATAAATTAGAGAGTTTAGTTAAAAGTATATTGTGGTCAACTGTGTCAAATGCTTTGCTGTAGTCAAGTAGTGTCAAAAACGTTACATCATTATTGTCAAGTCGTTCCCTAATATCTTCAGCTACTTTAGTTATGGCTGTAGTACAGCTTCTATTTTTTCTAAAGCCCGATTGTTTATCATTAAGCAGTTGGTTGTTTTCAAAAAATCGGTTTATTTGTTTTGCCATTAAATTTTCAAAAGCCTTTGACAGAAATGGTAAAATGGATATTGGTCTGTATTCGTCACTATTCGATTTTGGTATAGGTATAATTTTTGCTTCTTTCCATTTGTCGGGAAAGGTAGATGTAGTGAAGGCGGTGTTTATAATATGTGTTAAGTAGCTTAGTATTTTGGGAAGTAGAATTTTAATAAATTTAGGATTGAGGTCATCAAAACCAATAGCATTTGACTTAATTTTTAGTATATACTCAAGTACATCACTTGGACTGACACACATAAAACTAAAACTAATATCACAGTTTCTATAGGATCGACAGTTCAGGTATACGTTTTGTGTAGGTTCAGGTACAGTTATTTGCGTGAATTTACAATTGAGTTCATTTACGTCGATATCGTTTTTTATCACAGATTTCTGTTTACCTAGGCTAAGATTTTTAATTTCTTTCCATTTTTGCTTTGGATTTAGTGCCGTACTAAACTTCGCGCAGAAGTAATTGCGCTTGGAATTAAAAATAAGATTGGCCGCTGCTCTTCTTAGTGCTTGATATTTGCGAAAATGAAAATCTGTTTTAAAGCGTTTCCATTTCTGAAAAGCCTTGTTTCTTTCTAATATCGAGCTCTGTATGTCCATATTAAACCATATCTTTTCACCATACTTAACTCTTTTCTTTTTAATGGGTTCCGAGCGGTTGAAAAGATAATTAATATTAGACTGCAGTCGTTCAAGTTGGCAATTAACTGAAGGTATACGGTAGATGTCATTCCAGTCAAGTGAGTTATAGTCAGTATTTAATTTGGTATAGTCAATATTTTTAAAGTCACGAAATTCTACACAATGGTCATTATTGTCTAGGTAAAGGTCATAAGTCAAAAATATTAGGTCATGTTTAGAATACACTGGTACTGATAGCTGTTCGTATTTTAAAACTTTATTTGGCATATTCACAAAGAATAAATCTAATAAAGTGTTTCTGCTACTTGTAAAATGAGTAGCCATTGTGGAGTTTACCAGTCTTAGGTCAAGGGATTCCATGCAATCAATGAGATGAGTTTCATTAAATATATTACTATTAAAGTCTCCCGTCAAAATTATATCAGTATACGTCAAAGAAAGAGTCGAGATAATATTCGTCAATTCTGAATAGTCAATATTGCGATTGGGTCGATATACACAGCCAACTAGTATTTTGTTTGTTGTTCTATTATTCTTAATTTGAATAAATAGAGACTCTATTGCGCTTCCCACAGAATTTTTACACATAACTTTAGCATTAAGTTTTTTATTAATATAAATTGCAACACCACCAGCATGACCTACACGATCAGAACGAAAGACATTATAACCATTACAATCAATTAACGAATCACAAATATCAGACACAAACCAAGTTTCAGACACACAAATCACATCTACATTAGAGTTTACAAATATATATCTGAACTCATCAATTTTCTTGGCTAAACTTTGAGCATTAATATGGCAAATATGTAAGCCTGACTTCTGCTTTACAAGAACCCTTAGCATGGCATAGCTATTCGCACTGGAAACTACATTTTCATCTTGCATTTAAAAAATAAGAAGTACAATCCTGTCACACGCAATTTGCTAAAATTTACACCTATAAAACAACACACCTTAAAGGAAAAAACATAAATTTGATGCGAATTAATACTTATCTTAAAATCAATGGTTAAAATATAGTACTTATCATAAATAATTTTAAAACTAGTAAGTTGAGACAGATGTTTGTAAAAGCTCCACTTATCAAGAGCGAAACGAATTACTGGCAGCGAGCACACCGGGACCAGTGGGAGCGGGAGAGTTGGGTGCTAAAGTCGGATCAGCTGCCAATGGTTCTCCCTGTGCCAAAGCTGCAAAAGCTCTTGTATGCTGCCCACGCAGACAACATTTGCTCTCTCCGAAAGCTTTACATGCACAAGCCCTCTACGCGTAAAGACAGCGTGCAAAAGCTTTCCCTTTTTTTGTTTCATCGCCTCTTTGAAAATATCATAATTGTCTTTTGTGAGCTGTTCATTTATATAAAAGAGGGCAGGAGAGTCAATGCCCAGCAATTGTAAGCTAAGTTGTTGTTTTGTCTCGCGACGGTAAGCAGCAATTGCTCTCAAAAGTCCAGCTTTTTCGTGCAAGTTCTCCAACTTCACAATTATTATTGGGTCAAGTACAGTGCGGGTACGGATCGACTGCTTGACTCTGAAAATTTCCCTAATCTTTGGTGCCGGGCTAAGATGTAGTGAAAAACATAAGGAGTAAAAAATACTCCTCAGTTTCTCTCCCTCAATGCGTGTATACGAAGATCGCACATTACAGCCGCGTTGTTTTGTGCGGCAAGCTTAGCCTCCAGTTGACCCACACGTGATTTCAGGTCATGCACCTCTACAAGCTCACCTTCCAGCTGATGGACTCGTTGGCTCAGGCAATGCATTTCATTGCTCATGCTGTTGAGCCGCTCCTGAAGAACACTCAGTATCCGCTCTTCAGCCGACCGCATGCTGGCAGTGATGAGATGCGCTTGCTCCTCAAAGCGTTTGTTGACAAGTTCCGTCAGCTGGAACGCTGGTGCATCTGAGTCGCGCTTATTTTTAAGCTCAGTGTTGGTGTTTTCGCGCACACGCTTCGCAGTAGACGGCATTTTTCACGTATGTTTGTGTGTACTTTGAGTGATTTATAATTGAGTGTTTTTGTTTACGTTTTGTCTATTGGTTTGATTTGTATGTGTTTGTGTGTTCAAAAAGCAAACAAATATGTGCAACTAAATGCCTAATTTAATTAATAAATAAAAACTTTGTGTGTTCAATTTTTGTTTTGTGCCAAATATTAACAACACCACGATCAGTGGATTCACAACAGTTTATTTATTTTCATGTGTTTTAATGTTTAATTAATACAAAAATGACGGAGAACACTTTTAATGCGTGTGATACTATCGATACTCAATATATTCAATATAGTTATAGTTGCTAAAATCGACGCGTTCATACCAGACGGCCAGACAGACAGACGGACATGGCCAAATCGAAATCTCTTTTGATACTGACCAAGAATATATATACTTTATAGGGTCGGGGATGTCTCCTTCTGCCTGTTACATACATTTCTACAGATTAAGAACCCCTTGTACCCCCTTGTACCTTTTATTGGTACAAGGAATAAAAATCTTCTAGCAAGGCTTCTATTATTATTATTATTAGTGATGGGGGCGTTGCACTAGCATTACATATTAAATGATAAAGATTGTTATAATTAGAACATATGATACGAAAAGGGTTATGGATATCATAGTTAGTGTTACAAACTTGAAGACAAAGGGGAAGAAAGTTTCTGGAATTTCTGATCGGAGCTGCAAAACTAATCTGGCTAATTAATTCAGAAGAATCAATTTCTCCTTTAATTAGTTTGTGTAAAAAAATTACACCAAGCATGGTTCTACGATCAGAAAGAGAAGGAAGATTTATTAGTAAAAGTCTACTACGATAAGAACGCAAGTGAGTATTAGGATTCCAGTTAAGACCCCGGAGTGCAAAGAGAAGAAATTGTTTTTGAACCGATTCTATTCTATCCTGATGAATCTTGTACTGGGGACACCAAATACAAGACCCATATTCAAGAATAGGTCGAACAAGCGAAGTATATAGAGTTTTAGTAATGTAAGGATCGTTAAATTCTTTAGACCAACGCTTAATGAAACCCAGGACACCAAAGGCACGATTAACGGTGGAAAAGATATGTTTGTCAAACTTAAGCTTGGAATCTAAAAGGATACCCAAATCATCAACCGACTCAATTCGAACAAGCGGCTTACCATTAAGAATATAACTGTTAAAAAAAGGCATTCGCCTGTAAAAGGACATTACATTACACTTACCACAATTAAGATTTAATAAATTTACCCGACACCAGACTTGAAAACTGTCAAGATCAGCTTGCAACCTTTGACCAGATAAGAAATCAGTAGATGTCAGACAAAGTTTAACATCATCGGCATACATCAGCACACGAGAGTAATTTACGACAGAAGGAAGGTCATTGATGAAATGAGTAAATAATAAGGGGCCAAGATGACTTCCTTGTGGTACTCCGGAAGTAACTTGAACAGACTTAGAGACAAAGCCTTTGAGATAAACCTTTTGGGTTCTAAGAGTTAAATAGTTAGAAATCCAAAGAATTAAGTTATTTGGAAATCCTAGAAGATGAAGCTTGTGAAGAAAAAGAGAATGATTAACAGAATCAAAAGCCTTACTGAAATCAGTATAAATAACATCTGTTTGCATTTTAGATTGAAATCCCTTAATAACAAGAGAAGTGAATTCCAATAGGTTAGTGGTAGTAGATCTATACTTCACAAACCCATGCTGGCAGGGTGAAATTATAGATCTACATAAATGTTGAAGTTGAGAAGTTATTAATTTCTCAAAAATCTTAGGAATAGCAGACAACTTAGAAATACCTCTATAGTTCTCAACATTAGACTTGTTTCCTTTTTTATGGAGAGGAATAATAAATGATTCTTTCCATATATTGGGGAAAGAGCACAATTCCACGGACAATTTAAAAAGAACAAATAATGGCTTAAAAATACCTTCAGCACAGTACTTGAGCACACAGCCTGGTACTCCATCAGGTCCCGGAGAAAATACGGGGTTAATAGACTTCAAATCACGTAGAAGCGAGCTTTCAGTGATTAAAGGCCCAAAAATGCAATTGGAGTTAATTACCTGATAAGGATAAGGCGAAAGCAATTGATAAGGTTGTGAACTGTAAGTCGTTTGAAAAAATTCGGCAAAAAGATCGGCGATAGCCTGATCTGAGTTAGCTGTCTTTTTTTCAAAAAATACAGTTGATGGAAATGTTGATGACCTACGCTTCGCATTAACGAAGTTATAAAACCTTTTAGGATCCCGCTGAAACTGTAACCTACAGCTCCTGAGGTAGTTGTTATAACAGTGTAAATTAAGTGCAGAGAAGTTAGATCGGGCAATCAAATAGCGAGAGAAATCCGAGGAAGAGCCAAATTCCTTGAACTTTTTGTACAATCTCGACTTTCTATTTTTTAAGTTTATCAATTCACGTGTAAACCACACAGGTTTGTTCGACCTACAAGGGTTACAAAACGGGACACAAGAATCAAATAATGAATTTAAGGTAGAATAAAAGTAATTGATTGCACAATCCATGTCTCTACACCTGGGACCAGTCAGTCTGGGATAGGAGCTGAGCAAGTTTAGTAAAATCGGTTTTCCGAAATTGACGAACTCGCTCAGCCGGTTCTCTACCAGGGCTTGGCACACTGGCTGGTAAGTCAATCAACACCTCCAAAGTTGGGTGATATTGATAAATGCAATAATAATAATAATAAAAAGAAAGTGCCCATGACCCATAATAGATTCAAATATAAATAAAAACACTATATAAATTGAATAGGAATATCACAAAACTATTCGTGAATGTATGTTTTAATCACAAAAAAAAAAAATATTTTTAACTTAAACTGGGTTTCCCTTTCCAAATATTAACAAGTGCTCTTGTCGAGAATACCCGACTACTGAACTCCCTGGTCACCCCAGGTCTAAAACTATCAATCACATTTTCGTCCACTTACACATACACACACACACAGACACGAGCGACAGCGTAAGCGAGACATTTTAAGTGGCGGCTGTGCTTCTTCCCCACGCTATACAGTACTGAGTCTTCTATCGTGAATAACTTCCCTCTTGATTATGCGATGTACTTGAAATTTAGACAGTAATTAAGAGTTACCAAGGTATTATACATGCCAAATCCCAAAGCTTCATACTAAATTTTTTTGAAATTTAACGCTTTTATCGAATTGCGGAGGATTAGAGGCAGTTTTTTAAAATTGGAAACAAACTTGATCTGCGTTTGGTATACAGGAACCTACATTATAAATTTGGTGTCTCTAGGTCTTATTTATTTATTTATTTATTTTTTTATCATTCCTAGTGCTACAAGCTAAAGCTTATAAGTTAGGGCACTAGTCATTATAATTAAACATATTTTATAACATAAATTTTACATTTAGTTTTTTCGATTTAACATATAAAATAAGTACATAGTTCATATAATTTGAGTTTAAAGTTATCGTTAACAGTTAAAATAATTATTATTGGGTATTGTTCTGTAGGTGAGCCTTTAGTTTTATCTTAAATTGCATGGCGCCATAAATAGTTTTTAAAGGATGGGGAAGTTGATTCCAGGTGCGAATAGCATATATAAAGAATTGTCTTTCTGAATTTAACGTCTTATGCCTATTGCACACTAGATTGTTCGTCCTCGTGGACGTAGCAAATCTAATTTTTTGGTGAAGATATGCGGGTTCTTTAGTATATATTATTTTGTGCAGGAAGATTAGTGTTTTAAAAGTCATTAAGTTGGTTATATCAAGGTCAGATAATTTAAGGGCATAACATGAAACGTGGTCATATCGCTTTAGGTCAAAGACAAAGCGCGCTATATTGTTATAACACACGCTAATTTTTCGTTTGCTAGCCGCATCACAGTTTGTAAATACTACTACCCCATATAGAAGGGTCGGTATTAAGCACGTCTTGGCAATTAATAATTTTATTTCGATAGGCAAAAAGTGCTGTGTTAAACACAATGTTCTTAATAATCCATAAGTTCTCCCAACAGCCTTATTGGTATGATTGCTCCATGTAAGCGTTTTATTGAAGGTGAGGCCTAAATTATTTGCATAGTCCGTGTAAGTTACTGGTATGCCATCTATCATAAGGCTTAGCAATGGTGTAGTGCAAAGGTTTTTCTTATGGATTACTATACATTTGGATTTTCGTGGATTAAGGCTAAGTTATATTTAAATATAAATTCGAGTAGGCAGTCACCTCTAGGGTTAACATCCTTACTTCACTAAACGACGTGGTGCGCGTTGGCGTCGCATCCCTCGATGATGGGCAGTCTCTGCGCCCTGCAGTATTCCACCAGACCGGCAGAGCGCATCTCCTGCGAAGTACGCCGACGCTACTACCGTGGTGGTGGCAGCTTCTAACGCCTGGACTGCGAGTGGGACGCAATCCCGGGTCAGGAATTCTGTAAGTATAGTGTAAATAATGCCTGGATCGGGCCATTGGTTTCCTTCACATTTCTCTTCGGCCTCTTTAGGCCGCTCACGGGGATCTTGCCAAAGCGGAAAAAGAGCTGATGCCCCCTTTCTACGATGATGTCCCGTGAAACCTCATCGATTCCTATGACGTAAGGGGTTCGGCCCCTCGTTTCTCCGGGATAATACTCTCCACGGATCGGTCTCGATCTTGTTTTGGTTCCTCAGCAAACCCAACAAGGCATCAGTTGACCGATCCCAGGCTACTAGATAAAGTTCCTTGTCCATTATCAAAATAGAATCTAAACTTTCTGAACCAATTATTGTTTTTTAACTAAAACTCTTATACTTGGCAACGTACAATTGTGAGTTTTCACCGCTAATCATTTGTACTAAACAACAAAAAGCTATGATACTTAGCTATGAAACTCAGCATACAAAAGAGGTAACCGTGGGAATTATCGAGGCAGAGGTAATTACCAACGCAATGGATACCAATGGATACCGAGGCAATAACATAGGACAAGGCCAATATTGAGGAAACTCTAGGTGCCATGGAAACTCGAAAAGAGGCCATAATAATAACAATGTCAGAGTAACCCACAATGCTTCGGGAAACTCCAAACAGCCTTTAGATACACAACAATAGAAAACACCAAAGCTTATACTATAAATCTTAGTCTCAATACTTTCTTATCATTCATCCATGTAAATAACTAACAATTTTAATAAACACAGTTTACTGAATTCAACCAATACTAACCAATTAGTTAATACAAATAAATTAAAATTTTAATCTCTTTAGTCCTATGATGTAGTTAAAGCAAAACCAGAAATTAGAGAGAAAACTGTCAACTAACCAAAAACTTTCCGCCCCAGTTCAAATCACAATTAGTGAAATTGTGCACCAAATATAGTGATGTATTCGGACTTGAAACCGAATCAATCACAACAAATAACTTTTATAAACAAAAATTGAGACTAAAGGAAAATTATATTAAGAACTATCGAAGCCCGCTTAAGAAAGTTTGAAAATTGATCTCTGAAAACATAGTCGAACTACTGTTAGTAGTCCCAAAGAAAGCCCTTCACAGTTCAGAAAATAAAAAATAACGATAAGTAATTCAATATCGCCAAATCAATAAAAAAAAATCCGCCAAATTTCCACTCCCTAGAATTGATGATATTTTAGATCATCTAGGTCGAGCTAAATACATTTCATGTATAGACTTCATATCAGGTTTTCATCACATTGAACGCGAAGAAATTTCAAGGAATATAACGTCTTTTCAACGAGCAATAGCTCATATCTCTTCACGCGACTACCATTTGACTTAAAAATAGCGCCAAATTCATTTTAGAGAATGATGACTTTAGCAATTTCTGGACTTGAACTTTCGCAAGCATTCCTCGATATGGATGATTTAATAGTTATTGGTTGTTCCGATGAACATATGCTTAAAAACTTAACAGATATTTTTGACAAATGTAGGAAATACAACCTGAAACTACATCAACAAAAATGTTAATATTTTATGCACGAAGTGACCTTTCTTGCTCATAAATGCCCAGATAAAGGAATCTTGCCAAATGACAAGAAGTATGACGTCATCAAAAACTATACAGTCCCACATAATGCTGACAGCGCTAGACGATTGTTGCATTCTGCAATTATTATATGTAGATGTTTAATAAAAAAAAATCACCGACTATTTACGGCATATAAATAGATTATGTAAAAATAATTTTTCTTTTAAATGGACAGTTGAATGCCAAAACGCATTCCAATACCTCACAGATAAGCTGAAACAGACTACATTATTACAATACCCAGATTTTAGTCAACAATTTTGCATAATAACTGATGCAAGTAAACAAGCCATTAAAGTGGTTTTAACTCAAAACCATAATGGACTCCAACTTCCAATAGCATATTCATCGCGTTCATTTACTAAGGGTGAAAGTAATAAAAGCACCACAGAATTAAACAGAATTAACAGCAATACATTGGGCAATTACACATTTTCGACTATTTATTAATGGCAAATTCTTCACAGTCAAAACACACCACAGAATATTAACATACTTATTTTCAATGGTCTATCCCAGTTCCAAATTAACACGTAATCTGCTCGAATTAGATGAGTACGACTTCACAGTCGAGTATCTAAAGGGTAACGACAATTTTGTGCCAGATGCACTGTCACGTGAATAAAGTCATTACACGTAATCAAAGTAAACAGGAAAGATCCTGCGCAGGAAAAAAACAAGTAGACTTGCCAAATCAGAGTCAACGATTCTAAGGCCAACGTACATGAAGTCATTGCAAATGGTGAAGTACAAAAAATAGTGTCCTTGCGAATAATAGAATCTAAATGTTTGTTAAAACATGTAAGTAAAGTTATAGCAAGAATTGATGTTACCGATTTGAACACCAATGACCTAGGTCAGTTCTTCCAAGGGCTTGAAACGCACGCCAACCCTAATAAATAATGAAAATGATCAAGAATCGATACTGTTTACATACCATGATGATCCAATACAAGGAGGTCTTACAGGCATAACAAAAACATTAGCAAAAAAAAAGACACTATTACTGGAAAATTATAATACGTACATATCTAGGAGTACATAAATATATGTCCTAAACGGCTGACGTCGAAAACGACGAAACACACAAGAACTCCTCTAACAATTACGGGCACCCCAATATATGCTTACGACAGAGTAATAGTAGGTAATATTGGTACACTACCACGATCAGAGAGTGGCAATAAATACGCATTCACCTTGATGAGTAACTTAACAAATTATAACATCTACCGAACATCATCACCAGATTTTAGGTACCGTTGAGAATAATTCACAGAACCTTCAATGCGTACATACGTTCATATATTTCAGTAGATTAAACTGATTGGGACATATGGTTACCGTATTTTGTGTACTGTTTTAATACAACACCATCTGTAACACATAATTATTGTCCATATGAACTTGTATTAGGTAAGCAAAAAAACTTAGCAATTCAATTTAATAGCATAGTAGGAAAAGACCCATTATACAATATAGACGATTATGCTAAGTTAAGTTCAGATGAGAACAGAGAGCGTCTGTAAAAAGAATCAAGAACAATATTTTATTTCACTCTAGTTTCGTCATTATAACTCAGGCCTAACTGAACACCGAAGCGGGACCCGTTAATATGGTAGCTCTAGTGGGACGGGGTGGGTTTCGCTGTAGTTCATAATCACCGCTACACAAAGGCTTATGTAGAGTCCCTTCTGAATCACACCTCGATACTTGATCGAACAATCAACGTGATGAGACGAGACAAGACATCGACAGATAAGCGGCTCAAGCTATTGGAACAGCATGTCGACACCATAAATAAGGAACGAGGAAAGTATTCTGGAGCTCACCTGCTGGAAGCCAACATAATGTTAACTGCTTCACTATCGTTGCTCTCTGCAAGTCTTAAACGCATACAAGCAGATATAGTCGACGTGTTAACGACATAGATCAATCAGCCCAATATTAATTTCGCCCAAACAATTCAGAAACCAACGCGACCAAATACGGGACCATCTTCAACCAGATCAAATGTTTCCTGTCTCCACTGTTAATGCGGTCCAATAATACAGTATCGTGCGAGTTGAAGGCACCACAACTAATGGACACGTCATATTCAAAATCACGCTGCCCTTAGTATCAACAACGGAACTAAAAGTCTTCAGCATCGTGCAAATACCGTTCATCGATACAGAGGGCTGGAGCATCGTGGACACAATAACACATATCATTACGGTCAACAACCATAGAGATCAGTTTGTGGGACTCAAACTTGAAGACCTACAACGATGTGTTATGCTTCCAAGCAATAACTATATTTGCTTTCACCACCAGGCAGTTTTTAGTGTCGACAATCGATGCGAGTTCCAGTTGTTCAACAACATAACAACGACTTTTTACCAGACGATACACACGAGAAGCAAGGTTATCTGGTCCAGAACCCACCAGCCAAATAATTGGTTCTTTGCTATAAACAAAACAGTGGAGTTAAGGGCGGCTTGCAACAATATTCCATCCACCATACAACTGGATGGAACCGGACTTCTCACATTGTCCGCCGAATGCACCGCACGAAATGCAGACATCAGCATCACTTCGTTCGGGGCAACAAAGTTCAAATCTCGCACGCACGATTTGGCAACCTAGATCCCACCGATTCCCCTACTACAGCAGCAACCCTGCAACAAACCTACAGCACGGATAAGGTGGACCATGAGCTCACAGATATTCAAAGGCTATTGAAGACGAAACTGCAGCTCAACCTACCTCGTAAAGACAATAACATCCAACACCACCACATAGATGCTTATGTTGGATTGTTAATATCACTACTGTTTGTAACAGCAGCCATCTGGAAAACTCAAAAGGGTTCATGCAATCCATGATCAACCTCACTAGCACTAAAAGACAATGGGGAACCGCGCACATGCACTTATTGTTTACTGCATGCGAATGATCGCATACAGTATAATGCTTACAACACTGACCTAATGTAAGCAATACATCAAAAAGCACTTTAACACACATAATTAATAAGCACTTTGTGTACCAATAATATTCATTTAAATAGACCATACGTTTGCTTAAAAGAATAGTCTCAGACAGAACCCCACCCGCGGTAATTCTTTTTGCTGACTCTATCTCCGCTGCCTACCTAGTTCAAGTGCTAGTTACGGCAAATAAAAACGAATTCAGTTTATGTGCTGTAATTCAAACACAAAATTATCCCCAGGATAAGCAACGCGAATCCACTACCTAGCATAGAGGGGATTTACATCTCTAGCGTCGATCTTAAATTCGCCTTTTGGCAGATCGAGCTAGAAAAGAAGAGTAGGGCCTATACAGCTTTCACTGTGCCTGGGCAGCCGCTGTATCAATTCCGAATGATGCCGTTTGGTCTCTGTACCACCGCTCAGTGCCTATGCAGGCTAGTGGATAATGTTATTCCTGTAGAGTTGCGATTAAACGTCTACGTTCATTTTGACGATTTGCTGATCATCGCTAAGGATTTTAGCACGCACGTTAAGATTCTCAGGCAGTTTGCAGAGCACCTAAGAAATGCAAATTTGACTATTGGGCTAGGAAAATTTCACTTCTGCTATAAGAATATTGTTTTTGGGTTTCATAGTCGGAGGAGGAGCTTTGAAATGGATCCTGACCGCGTTTCTGCTATCCTACGCATTCCTGAGCCACGATGTGTCCGAAGAGCAGGCTGGTACAGGCGAGTTATTAAAAACTTCGCAGAACTGTCTGTTCCGCTCACAGACGCTCTCAAAAAGGCAAATTAAAATTGGCGCCATTGCAAAATTTAAAGCTGCATTTACCTCGGCACCAGTTTTGGTCCACGCTGACTTTAAGCGGCACTTTTTTTATACAGTGCGACGCTTCACACTACGGAATATGAACCGCACTATTCCAACGGGACAACGAAAAGCATGAAAGGCCCATTGCGTTCTTTTCGGCCAAATTAAATTGCCACCAGGAGAACTATTCTGAGACGGGAAAAGAGTGTCTGACAGTGCTCATGGCGATTCTGAAATTCCTGCCGTATGTCGAGCTTAAGCGTTTACGGTGATCACAGATCATGGCAGCCTTAAATGGCTCATGACGCTTAAGAATTTAGATGGTCGCTTAACTCGATGGCCTCTTCAACTTCAGGCATTTGATATCGGCATTAAGCATCGAAAAAGCGTAGACAACGTAGTTGCCGACACAGTATCGTGAAATATCGAAGAGCTGTAAGTAGATCCGAGCAGCGTGCTGTGCTTCGATACCATGGAGTTTGAATCTGAGGAATACCAGGCGTTAGTCAAGGAATTCTCAGAAAATTAAGAGCACTTACCCGATATCGCAAACGGCATGATCTTCAAGCGAATGTGCTTTGAGCGATCCGACAACCACTTGGAAGGCTCCGTTTGAAAGTTGTGGATGTCGAGCTCATTGATGTCAACAGTGATTGAGCGCTTACACACGGACAAAAAGGCAGCACACGGTGGGATCGAAAAAACTCGGCATCTATTGCGCATGCAGTATTTCTGGCCGAACATGGCATTAGATGTACGCTACTACAACCGACGTTGTACCATTTGTAAGGAATCGAAAGCGCAGAATTACCGCTTGCAGGTTGGGATTGGACAGGAGGTGGTCACGGAGCGTCCATTCCACTTTTTGCGGTGTTCGGACAGCAAGTGTATTTGCATGGATTTTGTTACAAGTTGGCGAAAAGTTTGCGGTCCATCGGAGAGCATGAGGTGTCCTTGCTGGATGCTTAAGATAAGCGATCTGCGTGTTTATGCGTATGTGGGTGTGGCCTACGTTGGGCGCGTCTACAGAAGAGTGTCTGTTGGCCGGTAGCAAAGAATATAAAGTCATACAGAAGGCGCATCACAAGCAAAAATTTCATCGATTTGTTTTCACGTTTGATGATGCGGGCAGGCGGTCAACGGGGTAAAGATTCTAAAAATAGATTCCGTTTTGCTTCGTTTCAAACGAGCCAAGCCTCGGCATGCACAGTCCAAATCACAGTTTTCATTCTTTTTTATGCTCGAGATTGCTCGTTGCTTACTTATTTGCCATTTGCCACTATAAGTCGTTGATGACAGTAGTGCAGTGAGATGAGATGCAGTACTTTGTCCTGATGCTGCTGATGGTGGACCTGTGGTTCAAACCTGCCTGCGATTATGACTGGGAACAATATTTTTTTTAATATTGGTTTTTTCTGTTAATTTGTATTGTTTTTGTATCATCTGGTTTGATAAATTTTCTCTTATTCTGATTTGAGGTTGATAGAGAGGGACAGATTTATAAATAGAATGAAAAATAAATTTTACATAAGTTATTAATGAAATATATATTTTATAGGCCAAATAATAGCAATACCTAATTTATAAAAAATAGAGTATCCAAATCGCGAGCTTAATGAAAAACGAAAGCGGAAGCCAGCAGTGCTACAAAAATTGGCGAGGCTTGGCTCGCTGATGTCGAAGCAAAACGGAATCTATTTTTAGAACCGTTAACTCGTCGTAACAGAACGCCGAAATTTTTGCTTGTGTGATTCTGTATGGTTCAACTTTTCAATCAACCGTTATTTTTTTATGAAGCTGCTTGTCTACATATATTTAATTAATTTAATTTTTTAAATTAATAGAAGTATTAAATGTAAAATAAAAAACCTTTGTCTATCCATTCATATGTTTATCTATCTGTCCGCTTCTATCAATCACAAATAATAAAAATAAATTAAATACAGCAAACCGAACAGTTGAAAAATAATACCAATTAACAAAAAAAAAACAAAACATTATAGAAAAATAAAAAAAATTTATGTTAGCCAGCTGCCACCAGCTGGGCTTGAACACAGGTCGTCCACCGTGACAACGCGCCGCACCACATCCCACTGCACTACTGCCTTGAAAAACTCTCGCTGGCTAACGACATATACGAGTATTTAAGTAAGTGCTCACCAAGCAAAATATGGGTACGTTGAAATGGGTCCCCTCATAGAACATTTTTTGTTGTATGAGATGCGCCTTCTGTATGACTTTATATTCTTTGCCGGTAGTCATGTTCACACGTAGGTTGGTCATCATGGGTCAGTCCACCTACTCGTGGTGGTCTTCCATTTTGTACCGTGCGAAGTGGCAACGCGCACAGGATCAGGGCTGAAAATAAATATTGATTAGTAAGTAATGTTTAGTTGGGGGAGTCTAGGGGTATGTAATAGTAGCGGGGAGCAGGCGGCCAGTACTGCGGGGAAAATAGAAATGTATTAGTGAGGGTGGCAGGCGCTTGTAAGGGAATAAATAGGAGTGAAAATCAATGGAGCGGGATTGGCAAGGTTAAGTGCGCGCAGGCAGGCCATACAATTATAAGTTGAAATTTTGTTTGTGTGAGGTATATTCGATCTGCCCAGTGAACAGTGTGTGACATATTCTCTATCCTCGGCAGCCTGGCCCGGAAGAGCGTACACAGCAGCCGGGTCAGTGAATTTCTTTCTGTTCGAATACGACAACACAGTTCAAGAGACTCACCGGCAAGAGGCAGAAATGTGCATTGGAGCCGAACACGGAGGACGAAATCGGAGGTCTCCATCGCCAACCAGCTGCAGTGATCTAAGTGAGTCCGTTCCGCTTTTGTATTGGCAGCCTCGCATTTGATCGCAATTTAAAGCCCACTCCGGGCAGTGCAAATTTGAAACCACTTAGGTCTAACAAGCCTGTGTGGTTTACGCGGGATTAAATAAACTTAAAAAATAGAAAGTCGAGATTGTAAAAGAAGTTCAAGGAATCTGGCTCTTTCTTGGATTTCTCTCGCTATTTGATGGCCCGATCTAGTTTCTCTGTACTTAATATACATAACAATTAAATTCACAGCAGTTGAGTCACTGCATGCTTTTTCAATGTCAAAAAAGAAAGAAGAAGGAAGACGTGAGGATTTACGTTTAGAGTTAACTAAAGAATAGAAAAGTTTAGGATGGTATGCAAATTGACTTTTGCATCGGTCGATATATTCCATATAACATTGTAAGTTAAGAAGAGAGAAGATAGATTTAGGATAGATATTTAGATAAGTCAAGACTAGAACCAGACATCTTAAACTTTTTAAAATATTTAGATTTCATATTTCTTAAGTTGGAGACGGGGCTTAGCACAATAGATCTACGAGAAGAATTTGGAATACATAAATTAAAATATCCTTGGATTGCGGATCCAAAAAAATATACTATTTATTTCGGTTACAAAAATGGAACTAACTCTAAATACAGAATTGACTTAGCTTAAAACCTACTGCTGCCGCTGATGCAGTCGCCGCTAAAGTTGTCGCTGTAGCTGTCGCCGCTGCCGCTGCTGCCGTTGTCGCTGTAGCATTTTGGCAAGACTGTTTAACAACAAGATATCCAACGAGGATCAAAAAAATTGCACAAGGGAACGCTTGTTTTTCGTGAAACCGCTCTCTGGGCTTCAAACGGTCGTGCGATCGGCCGCTCTACTTTGAGAGTCTAAAATTCTAAAAATAGAAAGCGCTCTCAGCCTCACCACGTATTGATAAAAATCTGCACACAATTCAAACCCCAAATGCAATGCCAGATTAGCGCGCGTATGTATGTCTACGCACTCGATCTCTTTTATAGTTGTTTTGTCTCACTCTACGATTCGGTGGCATCTTGAAAGCAGCCAGCGAGTTTCACAATTCAATTTCAGTTTGAGTCCAAGTTTCATGTTCTTTTGGTGTCGGCAAAGCATATTTGTACCCTGGATTTAATAAATTGATTCTAATACTATTGTCATGCCGTCCGATTAATTGTATGTTTCTTTTTTTGACGCGGACTATGTTTCGCTTTGTATTGTAGATAAATGTAGGGAATTTTGCGCATTATATACTATACTACATGTGAAATTATTGTCCTTTATATAATGATACTTGTACAGGGTATTTTGTAGTTCACAATGCACCATGTGCGCGTTCAGAAAATACAATCTTCCTTGGCACTGTAGGAAAAATTGAAGTTTTTCTGGCATGAGACAACCGAGTACCGAGTGTCAATAATTTGTCTATTAAATTGTGGTTTTTAATTTTAAAAATGGATGATGTCACGGCCATTTTTTGTTCAAAAGCTCTAACAAAAATTCGTTAATTTATAATTATAAAGAAGGGGAAATTATCTATGTAAAAATCGATAAGAGATTGGGATCGAAATTGATTCCCAGGTACACAAAATAAATTTGACACCACGGGCATCAATAATTGGCTTCCTCTTCCGGTTATGGTATGAGAGGTCTTTTTCTTGTTTTTTTTACCAACATCTTTGCTGACTTGTTCCTTGGGTTTTTCTAATTTTTGTGGGTCCGATATGTGTTTATTTCCCAAAAATATATCAATGGGCTTTTTCTTGGTATTGGAGGGGTTTGTCGATTGTACTCTTGTACGGTTTTGAAAATCAAAACTTCGAACCTGGTCGTGTCTTCGTCTTTTTTAAGACATCTCATAAATTCCGACATTGTTGAGTCAAATCTTTCGATTTGTCCGTTGCTTGGGGATGCATACGGTGTTGTTTTATTTACTTCTGCTTTGAGCTGGTCTTTCAACAAAAACCTGATCGAAGCTGCACTCGGGGCTTTTTCATTGTTCGTGACAACTAATTTTGGCATGCCGAATGCTATCATGATCTCCCGCAGGGGTAGTTTCAGATCTTCCGCTGCTTTTAATTTTACCACCTTTATTTGGGCGTACTTTGAAAATTTATCTATTGCCGTGAGTACAACTTTTTTTCTGTCGTGTACAAGTCTACATGACATGGCACTGGTTTTTTGTTAGTCCGGGGAAGAAATATTTACTTAGTATCTGTATTTTGATTTCTATTGGGTTTCAATGAGCTCGCAAGTGTTCTTTGGTTATGATCTCTATTTGGTCTGATTCTAATATTACGTCCTCTACATGAGTTTGCGTGTATCTGGTCTTGTAAATACTGAAGTGATTAGGGTAGATATTTTGGATTTTTCCCATTATACTCTCGGAAGTAAATAGGCCATTTATTAATTTAGGGTCAAGCCTTTCCTTAATATTTTCAACAAGTCTTCCTCAGAATAGTCGCTCTTCTTGACAGTATGCCTGTGATACTCTGGAAAAGGCAGTTCGAACTTATAAGATTCTTCCTCCGAAGTTTATAGCAACAATTGGTTTTTGAAGACATTGATCGGAGCACCTAAAGCTGGAATCAGATTATGTAAGGAACTATCGTCGCTGTGTATTGTGGCTGTGGTACTATTAATTTGTGCACCGGGGGGATTCCTAGAAAGGGCGTCGGCTACTACATTTGAAGTTCCTGGCTTGTAATGGAGTTCGTGGTTGTACTCTTCAAGGTAGCTTTTCCACCTTTTGAGCTTGCCATTGTGGATTTTACTGCTTAATGCGAAGGTTGCGAGGCTGATGATCAGTGTGAATGATGACTTTGGAGGTACCGTACAGGTACATACGTGGCTTTGAAGAGCCCATACAATCGCCAACATCTCTTTTCATTTGTGGCGTAGTTCTCTTCTGTTTTTGATAGCGTACGAGAAATGAATGTAATGGGTCTTCCATTTTGTTCTAATACCGCGCCGATGGCGTAGTTCAAAAAATCTATTGTGAGTTGAAATTTTTTTTTGAAATCTGGGTATGCAAGTATCACGTCTTACGAAACCAACGTTATTTTTACTTTATTGGAGATATTTTTTGAGAGGTGACCATTCTCTCCCCTAAGTAGGGTTGTTAGCGGTTTCGCTAGTTTAGCGTAATCGTGAATAAAACGTCTGTAGTAACTAGATAGGCCTAGGAAAGAGCGCAAGTCCTTTAATGTCTTAGGCTCTGGAAAATTAGGGATAGCTTTAACTTTATCGATATTGGTTTTAACGTCGTTCGCGGAAATAATGAAACCTAAAAAATCAACCTCGGTCTTGAGAAACTCGCATTTTTCGATTTGAACCTTTATATTGGCTTTGGCCAAGGTAGAGAATATTGCCTCGAGATCTTGAGTGTGCTCACTTTCTGACTGACTGAAAACTAAAATATCATCGATATAGACGTAGCATCTCTTTCCGACATGGTCTCGTAATATGTCATCTAAAGTTCTCTGGAATATTGATGGAGAATTCTTTAGTCCGAACGGTAATCTAGTGAACTCGAATTTCCCGCCGTTCACTGAGAATGCTCTTTTCTATATATCTTCCCTTGAGGGGGATCTGATGAAAACCGCTTTTCAGATCGAGCACCGAAAAGTATTTATTTTCGCCCAATTGTGCGATAATCTCCCCAATTTCCGAGATCGGGTGCCGATCCGATACTGTTACCGCATTTGACTTCCTATAATCTATGACAATTCTATACTTCCTCTCTCCAGATGCATCAGCTTTCTTTGGTACCACGGGTGAATTATAGGGTGACCGTGAGGGTCTTATTATACCGTCATCCAGCAGTTGGTTAATCTGTTTCTCTACTTCTGTTCTTAGGGAAGCGGGGTAAGGGTAATGCTTGCTATATACCGGTGTGTCTGAAGTGGTCCTAATCTCGCCTTCTACAGCTGTGCTATAAGTTAGCTTTTCATCGGGCTCAGCGAATAGTTCTGCATGGGTCTTGGTGATACGTTCTATAAGTTGTTTCTGATTTGTTGAAATGTGGTCTGCCCTAATTTTTTTTTACTATTCACTGATTGAGTGGTTAGTTGCTTGATATTAGTTATATAGTCCCCATTTATTATTAAGATGTCGTTCTTGACATCGATTACTGCATTAAGTTGTTTAAGTCGTTACCTACAATGCCGTGGAATGTTTTCAAGGTTGCAACTGAATAATCTAAGATGAGTGTGGTGATCTTTGTCTGGCCACCGACTGAATTTGCCAAAAATGGTTTTTCATTAAGTTTGGCATTTGGTACTAAGTTAGATTGAATGTAATTTTGATTTGAACCTGTGTCTAAAGAGGGGGTGTTATTGAAAGGTTTGGCCGCCTGAAATCTCGGGTTTGTCTGTCTTGGTGGCAATGGTTGGGGTTGTTATCTGACCTTAGGAACAAAGAAGTTTCGGTGTTCTTGGTTTTCCAATAGGTTACACAAATGGAGTGCGCGGCTCAGGTCTCTCGGCTCTTTTATTCCCAAATGTCGTGATAAGTCGCCGTTTAAACACCTTATGAACGTGTCTAGAGCCTTCCCACGGTACTTATCAATCAACGCCCTAATGGTGTCCGGAGATTCTTCTTGTGCTTCTATCTGATTCAGAATCAATGACAGCTGATGGTAGATTGCTTGATAGATTTCGTTAATGGTCATACGTCCCTGTGTCAGCGTAAACATCTGGTATTCGAGAGTTTGTAGATCTCGTTTTTCAACATAATGTGTTGTAAGACATTTTGAGATATCCTTCCAATTCATTGGGGTGTTGTGAGACTCCAAAACTGTCTCAGCTTCACCGACTACCTTGGTACCAACAGCTAAAGGTACTAGGTAATATTTGTACGTTGATTCCTGCCCTTCAAAGATACTTATAATTCGTTCGACATTCGTTAAACGATGTCCTGTCCAAAGGGGAACTCTTTGATCAAACGACATACGTCAGGTACTTTCTCAGAGTCTTCGCCTAGCCTAGGTCTCACAAACCGTATGTCACTATAGTGTTTGTGGCCGTGAGCTGCTGTCTTGGGGAAATACCTCTCTGATTATGCTTTTTATTACATCTTTTAACTCGGAGCTAGCTGTAGTGCCTGATGGCCGCGGAGGTTGGGAACCACTAGCTATGCCGAGGCCCGACATGGCTTCTACTAGTTTATCTGGCATATTTATATGACACGGTTTTTAAAACGGATAAAAATAGGTGCATGATTCGGACGATACTCGGTTATATTTCGGTGAATAAATGCGGACTGATTTGTGAATTATTTGTGCAAATTTGATAGTTTGAACAGCAATAACTAAGATAGCGATTCAAGTGTTACTTATAGGTTATGGTTCCTTTTTTTCTTTCTAATTTTCTTACACTAAGGGTCTGATTTCATTAAAATTAGTATAATATTATTTTAGTTTATCTTATTTCCGTTTTGAAAACCAGTAGCTGGTTTGTTCCTTTTACCCTGGAGGGTCCCTTGGGAATCGCAGGATTGGAATAAGTTATACTACGTTTGCAGTAGTTTGTTTTTTATGATTTTGTTGTGTTTGATTCTTAATGTCTACTTTCAGTTTGGTTTTGTTTGCAAATTGTTGTTTCTTTTTATTTCACGTTTTTGTTTCTTTTGATATCTTAGTAACTAATTAAGCTTACAGAAAAAAACTACATCCTGTGAATCGCCCACACTGGTCCACTGGAATGACTCCTTCTTATCCTGTGGCAAAGCGACAACGGACTACTAAGGTTCCTCGGTGACACTTTGTACGTGGTATCATGCGGGCGGGCACTACAGGAACGTCAGCGGCAATATAAGCCCGATCAAATTTTCGCTGCACCGATTTTTGAATACGGCACTATAACTCGCGGTTGCTAACTAGTGGCTACTTAAGGTACTTTCACAATAGCAACATTAGCCACTTGAGGTAATTACGCGTCGCGATGATCGGGTCCCTGCTAGGGCGCCAATTAAAATATCGTTGGATTGCGGATCCAAAAAAATATACTATTTATTTCGGTTACAAAAATGGAACTAACTCTAAATACAGGATTAACTTAACTTAAAACCTACTGCTGCCACTGCTGCAGTCGCCACTGCCGTTGTCGCTGTAGCTTTTGGGTGCATTGGCGCCCGTGGTGTCAAATGCCCCAAAAGACGGTCCCACGGTGGCAATCGTTACGCAAGATCCCACGGTGGACATCGTTAACTGATGACTTGGCGCACGTGACGGATGTGCTGCATGCGCTGCAGGCGTGTTACGTTTTGACCAAGTGCATTTTGCGTCTGCACTGGCCGTTTTTAACAAGGCAATTATGAGAAACGTTGTCTAATAGAGAGTTAAGTGTTACATAGAATGAGATTAGAGCGTTAACAGACTCCCACTAGGCGAGATTGGCGAATTTTGACCGGGCATGTTTCGCAATGTGCCAAATATGTGAAGTGCAGTGAGCTATGCCTAAGGCTTAAATTGAAAAGCCGGCCAGTCAAATGCTGACGAGGCAGGTGGCAGAGCCTATGGCAATATTGTGTGCCGATTTTGTTGGTCCCCTATCGCTTCCGAAGCACGGCAACTCAATTTTGTTGGTATTCCATAAGTCGTTTTCTAATTGGGTGGAATTGGTACCTCCCAAACATCAACGACCGTTCAATTACAAACAGCGTTCCGAAAGCGAATCTTGAGTAGGTTTGGGGTGCCCAAGAAGTTCGCGTGTGATAATTCACGAGCAAGAGTTTCAAGTCGTTATTGGGTTTCTTGGGTGTGGAAAGCCAATAGACTGCCCCTTATTGTCCGTAGGAGAATCCCACTGAGCGAACAAACCGCACTGTGAAGACCATGATGGCGCAATTTATTGAAGGTCATAAGTGTTCGTGGAACGAACGTTTGACCAAAATATCACTTGCGGCGAACTCCAATGTGGCTTATTGACAAAATTGACAGCAAAATTGGCGCCCAAGGTCGAAGGCCCCTACCGGATTGTTAAGTTTGTCTCCCCCAACATTGTGCGCCTTGCAAAACAAGGCGAGCGCAAGCAAAAAACATTTCTTTCAGGGAGCAGCAGAAGAAGAAAAGGATCAGGACTCCGCAGGGGAGGAGGCGAGCCCCAGCTGGAGTAAGAACATTGTCAAACCAAGAGTCTTAACTTACCATGATTGTAGTTTTAGCTAACCTAAATAGCATAATAACTCCGTAGTTTGTGAGCTGCACTGCTAGAAAGAGGCTTACTAATTTATTTTCAAAGTAAGATAATGAATTAGTTAATACCACAGATGGAGGAAGATAAGATTATTGAGATCAGCCGTAATCCGAAAGCGCGTGTTGAAGACTATATCGACCATTCCAGGCGATGGTGGCCGGCGTAGAGATCCCCATTATGGTAGGAAATATAACCAGTGGGGGTATGAGGGCCATTAACCGGTGCCGGGTTTTTCATCTTCACGCACACCACAAGCTCAGTGTAGCATCTGAACGTCATGGTTATTTTCAGGACAGTGGGTGTAACCACGATGACCGTACAGGCCCCATTTGCGCAATCCGCCGCCTCCGCCTGCTTCCACCACTGCCACCGCTGTTAGCGCTGCCCGAGAGCCCAGTGCCTGAAGCGCCGTAGTTATCCGAGTCCGAAGATAGTCGCCATAATGATCCCCTGACCCAGGTGGAAGCGGAAGCGCCCGCCGAGCCGTCGCTCATCGGGGCTGACGAGCATGGCAACCGCGGCGGCGCCGACGCAAACAAAGGAAGAAAAAAGGAGCGAGTCATCTAGCGAACAGAGAAACGAGCCCAGCTTCCGACACCGGCTTGCCACCCGGATGGTGAATTACCACAGATAAGCCTGCGATTCCTAGACCGCATTCCCAAAGCCGTCCCCGTCTTCTCCGAAGCGATGAACAAACGAACGCGTACCGCGCCATTGAAAAAACCGGCGGCCAAACGCAGTTAAAGTCAGCGTCGGGTGTCGAAAACGAGAGAAGACAAGAGGCGTCGCAGTGGTAACGACAGACGGCTCTACTCGTTCCCCAACCTAAGGGGCCCCGATCATCCACTCCCAGCGTCGCGGACCGTAGCTACGAGCGCCGCGCTTGCCCGGCGACGAAAGGCGGCCGTATATGCCCACGAAAAAAGCTATGCCGCCTTTGGTGCCTTTCAAGGCATGAGAAGAGCACAGCACAGTCGTGGCCAAGGAAATCCCGGAAGACGAGATGTGAATGAGCTGTGGTCGACTCTTCGATAGAGTGCAAATTGGGCGAAATCGTCTTTTGTTTGGCAAAAACTGTAATTTTAAAGCTTAAAACTTGAAACTTGGACAATTCTCGGCTATTATTTGTGAATTTTTAATTAATTGTTTTACCGTTGCACCACGCCTTCCCCGCCGCCAACTCAAGAGAACTGCATTAATTTTAGAAATGCATGTGAAATCTAAACATAATTTTAGTGTCATCATATTCAAAAACCCTAGCATAGGGTATTATAATTTGGTCTCGAAATGTGTAATGGACTGAAGGAGACGTTTCCGACCCAACAGAGTATATATATTCTGAATCAGCATGAATAGTCGAGACGATATAGCGATTTCCGTCAGTTTGTAAGCAAACTAGTCTCTCAGATTTAAAGCTATCGTAATTTATTGTTTGGTCCAGCGCCTCACCAGGCAGCGCAGCCCAGACGTTGACAGCAAAAACCAATGTAGTTAAGCATAAATGCACTCATTGCGCTCATTTGTAGCTTCACTTTTTGTCGCCCGCTCTGGACCTATTGGTTCAGCTGCTGCTGATCTTGAATTCAGCTTTTCACTGTGAATTTATCTAGCGTATCGAACTATTCGACTCGGAATCAAAATTTTAACAATCGGCAAGCATGTTGTCAAACGACTTAATCAAAACAAGTTTTTTTGTAACAAGCATTATTGAATAATTGCCAATAAACCCCCAATTGTATTTGCTGTTTAAAGCAGTGTTCGTGTGTTTTATACTCCCAGTAGCCAGAAAAAGGGTAAAAAGGGGGTACTAAATCTGTGCAAATGTATATAACAGGCAGAAGGAGACATCTCTGACCCTATAAAGTATATATATTCTGTCTGTGAGTCTGTCCGTCTGTATGAACGGGTCGATCTCGGTAACTATAAGAGCTAGAGACAACAAATTTTGAATGTAGGTTCCTGTATACCATTCGCTGATCAAGTTTGTTTCCGATCTCAGATATCTCCTCCCGTTCCCCCGCAATTCAATCAAAACGTTTTACAGCCACACTTTTGAAGATATTGCTATGGGATTTGACATGTACAATACTTAGTCAGTATTAATCTACAGTCCAAATTTCAAGTCGATTGGATAATAAACACGGAAGTTATTCAACGACCAAGATTCAGTACTGGAGCGAGGAGGGGAAGAAGCACAGCCACGACTTAAAATACCTTGCTTGCTCTGTCGCTTGTGTGTGTGTGTCGTTTTGTATGTGTGTGCCTATGCGTAAATGTACGCAGAAGCGATCGGAAATGTTCGACCTGGGTACAGGGAGTTTCGTAGTCGGGTATACTCGCATTAGAGCATTAGTACTTGTTTGTTTTAATATTGACTTGGGCTTAAGTAGAAGGCACAAAAATAATAGATAAATTGAAACTGAGTATACTTATGAAATTTTATTCAAACGTAAGATTATATAAAGCTCTTTTTTGTTCTCTATCGATAAACAGAGTAGAGCCTCTATGTAATCAAAAAAACAGCTGATTGTGAAGACTTGGAACGTCAAACTCTGTTCATTCTCTTCATCTTGCAACCCAGCTACACTGCAACGTCAAGTGAACACCTCAATACTTACCAGATAAATTATCGTGGATTAAGACATGCTGAGGAACATGGCCAATGTGTACGGGCCTTAACTTCGCCACGCAGTACAGCCATTGCTCCAGAAATGCAGGCGTTTGCCTTCGATTACCTTGACGTCATTCAAATTAATGAGCATAGGGTTATTCAGTTTACTGATTAAGAGATAATCAGTAAACTGACCTTTCGCTTAAGATCTTTGTTTTGTTTTTACTGATCGTTACAGATATTTTTGGCCTCGAGGCGCACAGATGTGATCACAAAAAGTTATATTCAATTAATATTATATTATATTATATTATATTATATTAATTAATAATATCACCCCTATTTCTTACGGCTATAGTTTATGCATGTGAATTCTTTTGTAACCTCTAGTTTATCAAGTTATACCCTCACAAAATGTTGCGCCTCAAGGTGTTTTAACAATTTCAAAAGTGTTCATAAAAATGTACATGAATATTCTTATTTTATTTTGTAGTCAAATGCACATAGTTGGTGTCAATTACACCGTTTACAAATTTTTTAATCGATGCTATAAAATCTTAACAAATACATATTAAAAGATACGATGAACTTTAAATACAATAATATAAGGCAAAAAAAATCTTACTCTTTGGGGTTTGATACTAATTCTGAGGTTTTTTTCTCTTTTTTACTAAACATTAGAATTCAATACAAGTTTTACGATTGTATATACACGCAAAGTAAAAATATTTATATGATCGTGAACAATTACTTGTCATTTGATGACTTGTCGAACATCCAACTAAAATATTTTCAAGACTTACAAGTTTTTAATGTTTTCAATACTGCGGGATTCACAGAGTAATTGATCCTAATTTACTTGTGTATTTTAATATAATCGTTAATTCTTCAAGTCTATAGTGTTACCAAATATTATTTTCCACATACAATTTTTTACTTTGCGTTGATATGTACACATATAAAATTTTATTTCGGCCAAATGGTTGCATTAATGAAACGAACTGGTCTTACTTTAATATTCAATCGAAAATGCTTTGAGTTTATATATTTCTTTCATTCATGCTCAGATCCAATTTACCTCAGAAAAACTATGAAGCCCCAGTTAAACCATAAATTTATTCCCTATTTTGGGTATTAGAAGAGCTAGTTTGTATAAGTAATAAAAAATTTAACAAACAAATATGCATACACTTTATAATTGTTTCCGAACCATTTCTGACAACAGTGCAGTATCATTGTTGGACATGACAGATACTGTTGAATCTTTATTTCTGTAAGAAGTGTTTGGGACACGTTGAATTGTTCTATCCTCATAACGTGTTCGTCCCTGAGATGCCATTGGTCTGTTAAGAGTATTGTTGGCATTATTTGGTGAACTGGGTGGGGTACTGTGTGCTGCAAAATGTTTATTAACAAAATCTTGTTCCTTCCACCCATTTTTTTTGTAGACTTCACGCAACTCGTGGTGCTGCCACATTGTATACAAAACCTGACTAGCAAACTTTATAACACAAGATGTGTATTGTTCCTTGCGTCGTGTTATATTCATTAGTCTATCTACACCACCTGCGTCTAAAAGTGAACGCGCAAACTCTGGGTTTTTTTTAATGACTTCATTAATTGTTGCCAATACTGCTGTGATGGTGTCATCTGACGTATTTTGGTCGTGTTGAACGTTTCCAGAAGGTAATTTTTGGACTAAATCACGCATTGCATACTTGCCAATTAACTCTTTATTTCGTTGATCGATAGCAAGGTTGCGTAAAGCAGTAGCAACTGCACAAACGACTCGATCAACTTCCATTCGTAATAGTTCAACGAGTATCGGAAGACCTTTTTCCTTACGTACGGTAGCTCGAATATCAATGCTAGGTTGCCAATAGCATGCAGATAAATTTTGAATTGCTCCAGCAGCTGCCTCAAGAGTCTCTGGATTTGAACAACTTTGCAGTAATGACAGGTAATATTGTATTACTTCAGGTTGCCATAATTGCTCATATCCTTTATTTGATTGACTGTTTGTACCCGAATTCTTCGAATATTCCGTTGAAAATATGTAGTCTTGTTGAGACTCACTTAATGCCAAATCCTTCTTTTTTTTACTTGTTCCAAAACATCCCAAATTCTCTCCTAAAAATATGTGTTTTTTAATTTAAAATAAATAAATATAAATACAATGGTGGCTCTTACCTTTAGAAGACGAAGGAATAGGCTTTTCTTGAATAATAAACGGATGTTTATCATAATTAGGATCTTCAACTTCTTGGCATCTATAAGAAAGATTCCGAAGTATACAAACGCAGTTCTCTACTGTTTTATTTCCAATGTTGTTTTTTTCAATTGACGATCGTACTACGTAGAGAAGAGATTCGACTAAATGTTCACAATTTCGAAGACATTCTCGTGCGTGTTCTCCAGCAGAACTAACGTTACGCAAAACTCCAGATGCATTTCGAAATACTGTAGAAAAACATGTGTCACCGCAACAGATTGGATCCCAGCCAGAGTGGGGTCTTATAATGTTACATACTATAGCAGCCAGCGCTTCATCAATAATTGACCGTTTTATGTCTTCGCAAGAAGACATATTCCATAAAACACCAGTTACTAACTCTTTTACCTCAGTTTCTTGTGACCGGCAAAGAAGATGTACTAATGCTTCTATTCCGCCGGCGTTTTTTATTCCCCGTTTATTTTCATCATTCTGTCTACCATAAGATAGATTGCGCAAGGCACCGCATGCATTTCTGTAAATACGAAATTGTAGGAATATTAATAACATATTCCAAATTTAAATTGAGTAAGAAGTTTAAATTTGAAAAATGTAAAAACCTGCCTACACAGAATTCGCAATGGTAAAATCTGTTATTTAGTTGTGGTCCCGCATTCAGAATTATGTATGAACGCGTCGATCTCAGCAACTATAACAGCTAGAGACACCAAATTTGGAATGTAGGTTCGTGTATAGCAAGCGCAGGTCAAGTTCATTTTGGATCCTAAATATTCCCCCCATTCCCACGCTATTCAATAAAAACCGTTTTGAAGCCACACTTTTAAAGATATAGCTTTGCGATTTGGCATGTACAATACTTTTGTCTTAATCTACTTTTAAAATTTCAAGTCGATCGGATAACAAACACGGAAGTTATTCAACAAACAAGATTCAGTACTGCATCGCGGGGTGGAAATATGCACAGCTGCCACTTAAAATGCCTCGATTGTGTGTGTGCTTCTCTGTGTATGTGTTTGTGTATGTGCAAGTGTACGAAGATGCGAGGAAATTTTAAACCTGGGTACAGGGAGTTTTGTAGTCGAGTATACTCGACTATAGCATTCTTAGTTGTTTTTTTTTTGTTGCATTCACCTAAGCATTTTTAGGAAACGCGTGCCGGTCCCACTCTCACTCAAAACGAATGTAGGAATCAGTGCAAGTAAACAACAAGTAAGAACGTTGCAGTCGGCCGCACCCGACACCAGAAAAGTGACGCGAAAAAAACCTGTAGTTCTTATGTCAAATTTGATGACTCTACCTGTACAGGTGTGCGAGATATGGATTTTGCTCATTTGCGAGGATGGGGGTAGAAGGGTCAAAATTTTTTCGATGCAGAATTGTCTAGGGGGTGAACATTAGTCGGTATGCCAAATTTGGTGACTCGACGATGATAAATTGATCTGGATAAATTGAGGATATACACCAACATGTATACCAAGTTTGGTTGCTCTAGCTTCAAGGATGTGAAAAACAATTATTTATACGACAGACGGACATTTCGCAAACCCAATATACTCCTTTCCCTTCGGCAACGGAGTATAAAAAGGCAATGCGCAATAAAAAGATGTAGACAAAACACATATGTATTACCCGGGTACAAAAGTACACACCATGGTGCCTGTTTGTACATGTCTAATTTTCGGCCGTTTTGATTTTCACTTGATCGCTTATTAGCATGTGAACTCAGTGCTTCTTTGATATTGACAGCGGAAGCATTGCAAAATGACACCAGGAATAATTAAAAATAACATTGATCGTAGTGTATATACAGTAGCTCCAAAACACAAAGGTAAAAATGTAATTTGGACAATATTATGTGACATTTTACAAGGCGACCAAACTGCCCAAAAAGGTTGTGCAGATAAGTGCAAAATTTGTTTGCAACCAAACTTTAAATTTGTCCTGTCACAAGGGCTGTCTGTCCTTACGCCAGCCAACGGAAGCAAAAAAGGTTCTAACTTGTACAAAAACAAGTAAGAACGTTGCAGTCGGCGGCGGCGTCCGACTGCGGACGCACCCGACTGCAGAATACTATGTTCCCAGTCCTATATAATATGGTGATTTGTGAGTTCAGAAAGAAACACGATTCTGCTCCTTTGGGTGCGTGGGGGTGGGGGGTGTCCAAAAATTGTTGATGCAGTTTTATCCAGGCGGTCAACATTAGTCTCTATGCCAAATTTGGTGACTCTAGCTCTACTGGTGTGGGAGAAATAGGTTTTGCTCCATTGGGGGGGGTGGGGGTGTAAGCTTCCAAAAATTTTTGATGCAGATCTGTCAGGAATATCAACTTTAGTGTGTATGCCAAATTTGGTAACTCTAGCTTTAAAAATGTGGAAGATACAGGTTTTCCCCAATTTTTGGGGGAGGGGGTGGGGGTGGGGGTCTGATCTTGACACTTTATAAACTGACGATATACACCAACATGTGTACCAAATTTGGTTGCTCTCTTTGGTTTCCCTTCGGGAACATAGTATAAAAAACAGCTACAGAGCAGTGCCGTGAATGGGCTGATCAGGATTGTCGCCTGTTTTGCGCGGTGAACGGGACTCGATTTTGAAACCTGGTGAAATTTGTTGTAAAAATTGGTGCTACATATGGAGCGAGATTGAGACGAAATGCACAAAAAGATGCCGAAGAGTAGCGGACGATAATCTCCAGCGAAATAAAAGAAGCAGTGGTTAATGGTGGAGTATCGGCAACCATTGATATGTGGATCGATCAGTACGTCAACACAAATTTTTTATGTGTTACTTTAAAAGACTTTAAAATGAATGATATAGTTTTGGGCTTCAAATCGATGGATTACGAAAAATCAACAGGTAAACATTTTTAAACCAAATTAAAACCATTTTTACCCAATTTGAGGTCGAAAACATAGCCGACATTAAATTCGTGACAGATAGGAGAAGCCAATATAAAAAAGCATTAGACAAAATATTAGACGGAAGCGTAGCAGCCATTTATTTTCAAATGTATTGGAAAAATAATTTGATGAAGCAGATGAGCTTCAAGGAATATTATATGCATGAAAAAAAATCGTAAAATATTTTTATAAAAAAAAGGCTGGCGAAAACCCTCGAACTGAACCCTCCACGAGGGTTGAAGCCTGGCAATGGACACTGTATTTACCTCGGAGTAAACGGGTTATACTTCGTGTTACTTGCTCGCCTACATCCCCAGGTAGTGCAGTGTCTAGCAAAGGCGACGGCACAGTATTTCCTATCGGCTTTTTCCAAGATGGGGGTACTGCGACCTGGCGGCAGGTATAAGACGCTAGGGGTGATTCCTCGACAGAAAAGACATCATGGAGGCAAACAAGTAGACAACTCGGACTGGGATGTCGGTCCAAACATCGGTGGGAAGCGTGACTGCTACCACCGGCGGGCAGAGGGAGGAGCAATCCTCTCTGCGTGTCGCCAACGGTCACACCTCTATCACCTCTATCTCTACTAGCAGGCCATGGTAGTAGCAAAGCTACTGCCACCACAAACACAACTAACGCTAAGCTGTGGCGTGGCGGTGCCGTAGTCGAAACAGACTTGGACTGCGAATCGCACGGCGACAGCATATCAACGGAAGCCGAAAACAAGCTTCTGCTCTTCCCTGTTCAGGCGGGTGCCAGTACCTTTAGTAGGGTCGGGTCTAAGCGGACAAAGGAGTGCATGAGAGCCAAGGCTCATTACAAAGCGGATCTCAAAATCAGGGCTCGGCTCAGCGGCAAAGGCGACCTCACCCCCGAGGAGAGAAGCAGGCTGGCATGGGCTGATCTCAAGAGTCTACTCTACAGGCTTCTAGTGCCAAATACGCGAATAAGGTCGAGGAGCAATTGGCCACTAAACGCCAGCGCTCGACTGAGACGACGAAGGCTGGAGTGCCCGTGAGCAAGCGGCCACGCCCCACCAACAAAACCACCAGGGAGTCCGCGAGCGACGTAGCAAAACGACAGCTTGTCGTGGCGCTCGTCGACAAAATTTACCCCAATGGCAAGATGTCGCCAGAACGGTGGAGACTAGTGGAAACACAATTGCTCGAGGCGATGCTGAAGAGGATGGAGACTCCGGATGCCGCACCCACCACATTCGATGGTGCAGGTTAGCTCAATGGAGTCAAAATTCACAGCTGCAGAAACGACCCAACCTTGGAGTGGGTCTCTCAAACAGTCGCCTCAATGGCCGCCCCGTGGAAGGGCGCGAAGCTGGAGGTAGTGGACAGAACTAGTATTCCGCCCGCACCAAAGGCGAAAGTGCTATTCCCGAAGGTCGTGCCTAAGGAGAAGGCTCTTAAACTACTCAAATGGCAGAATCCTGACGTGCCCACCGCTGATTGCCAGGTCATTCATGTCGCTAAACCCGATTAAAAGGGACAGCACATGATCCTGCAAATTAGCAAGGAAGCCGAGGATCTGCTTTATCCTAGGTACGGGAAGATGGCGTGGGGCGTGGGTAGTGTATACCTGCGTCTCAAGAAACGCCACCCCTATGACAACGACAACACTCTGATGGCTGGTGAGGTGGAGCAAGACCTAGGCCATGCGTCTATGGTGGAAGCTACCCACAGACTGGAAATCGTGGAAGTGGCCACAGAAGCCACGCCCGAGGACCAAAAGGTGGAGGACAACGAGGATGGCGACACGACGTTGGTAGTCGAGCCACCGCGAGTGCAGGAATCCAACAGCCATGCAGCTGAAGGTCCTCCAGCTCAACCTACTCAAAAGTAAGCTGGCGTCGGCGGAGCTCCTTATAGCCCTGGAGCAGGGGTCCGCCGATGTTGCTTTAGTAAAGGAACCTTGGTTGGCAGCGGGCAACAAGGTGTCTGAGCTAAAGTCAGCTAACTTCAACACGTTCCACTCGTCAACAGTAAGTAGGAATAGAACAGCTATCCTAGTAAGGAAAGTCATCTACTCTTACCTTATGTCTAATTACAGTACTGATGATCTCACAGTCGTGGCGCTAGAGGGTAACAAGGAGCCCACGTTCATAGCGTCCTGTTACATGGCGCACGACAGGGAGGCACCACCCGATGAACTCAGGAGACTAACCGCGGAGGCAGCCCCTAATTGTCGGAACGGACGCCAATGCTCACAATACTGTGTGGGGCAGTCCGGACATCAACGACAGAGGTGAGTCTCTCCTTAACTTTGTATTACAATCTAGTATAAGGATAGGAAATGTTGGGGGTGAGCCTACATATGTGGGACCTACCTCCTCTAACATTCTAGACCTAACACTTGCAGCCGGATATAGTACACAAGTGACGGAATGGAGGGTTCACGTAAATCCAATTCAAAGTGCAATTCGATTATACTCCCCCACCAAAGTCTATACAAAAACCCCCGGAACACAAACTGGGAGAAGTTTGTAAAAACGATGGGAAGAAAGATACCCACACCACCTCAGTACACACATCATCTCATGACAGCGTACCACATATCATGCAAACCCTCAGAAAGCAAAAGGACGACCAGGCCACCCTGGTGGACTCCAGAGCTTAAAGCACAAAGGAAAGATGTACAGGATCTCTTAAAGCTTGCAAAACAAGCCGAAGAAGAGATTATCTGGGACGAGTACAAAATACTGCTACGTAACTTCAAAAAAGAAGTTCGGAAGGCAAAGAGAAACACATAGAGAACCTTCTGCTCTAGCATAGAGAAGGTCCCAGAAACGGCGAGACTCCGGAAGCTGCTTTCGAGACAGCCAACCATACAGAGTCAACTAAAACAGATGATGGACGATGGGCGGAAAACAGCAGGGAAACTTATGCGCTCTCATCGATGCGCATTTTCCTGGGTGTACAGAAGTCACAGAGCCTGACACACCTCAAACTATCCGAACAATAAGCTCGGACCTACCCGCAGACATAATCACACCGAAGAAAATCCAGTGGGCAATAGACTCGTTCTCGAGCCACAAATCCCCTGGACTGGACGGAATTTTTCCGGCGATGCTGCAGATGACCAAGCATTGGATCATCCCATGGCTGCATCCACTGTTTGAGGCATGTCTGCAACGCGGCTATGTGCCTGTGGTCTGGAGAACTGCACGGGTCGTGTTCCTGCCCAAAGCAGGCAAGGTCAGTTACGTGCAGCCGAAGGACTACAGATCCATAAGCCTGACCTCGTTCATGCTCAAAACATTGGAAAAGGAATGGAGCTCCACATTAAGGAGCTCATCCCTGGAGCCCAACCAACATGCCTACAGCAAAGGGAAATCGGTGGAGACAGCGCTACATTCCCTGGTAGCTTATATTGAAAAAGCCCTTCACCACCAAGAATACGCACTGGGACCATTTTTAGACATCTCCGGTGCATTCAACAACGTATCAACTGAAGCGATAATGCGAGGCCTGACAGCCACAGCATCCCACTCGGCAATACACTCGTGGATACAAAACCTGTTGAGCTGCAGAAGAGTCAAAGCCGAATGGGGAACCACCACTATAACGAAGGAGGCTCATGGAGGCACGCCACAAGGCGGAGTCTTGTCTCCCCTGTTATGGAATCTAGAGGTGGACAAACTACTCAAAAAATTCTACAGGAAAGCCCCAAAGATAACTGCCTATGCGGATGACATAAACATTATTATCACGGGAAAATGTTCATCGACCCTCAACTCAGTCATGGAACACACGTTACAGGAAATACTAAGATGGGCCACCGAAGCCGGACTTAGCATCAACGCGGATAAGACGGACCTCAATCTCTTTACTAAGAGATACAAGGTACCGCGGTGGAACCTGCCAAGGTTGAACGGAATACCGCTCACGCCAAAAACGAATGTAAAATATCTCGGAGTAGTCCTGGACAGCAAACTGACATGGCGACTCAATGTTGAGGAAAGGGTGAAAAAGTCAACAGTCGCGCTTTACGCATCGCAGAAGATGCTAAGTAGTACTTGGGGCCTGACACCACGACTGATACATTGGATCTACATATCAGTAGTGCGACCGATACTACTATACGGCGTCCTGGTATGGTGGCAAGCTACGAAAAAGACCACATACCTGAAACTAATGGAAAGGACCCAGCGACATGCACTTGTCTGTATCACGCCCAACGTCTATGGGCAACGGGTAACGTGGCACTCCAAAGTTTTGGACACAGCTCGATTGGGAGGGAGATGCAAAGTAGCACGGACTACATGACTCCTCGAGCTAACTTCAATGAAACGCAAACGTCAATGGGACCAGAAGATTGGTGTACTGGACTGGACCAACACGCCATTAAGATCTTCACGAATGGCTTAAAAAAGAAAGCAGGAGTAGGGGCGACAGTGTATTGTGTAGAACCAGAAATAAGGTTGCCGTACAAGTTACCCGACTACTGCAGCCTATTCCAGGCGGAAGTCTTCGCAATAAGGAAAGCAGCAGAAGTAGCTCTATCCACAACAAATATCCGTAGACGGCCAAGCTGCTATAAAATCATTGCGGGCGTCCTCCATTTGTTCCAAAAATGTCCTGGCAAGCAAGGAGGTTTTAGATAATCTAAGCACTGCTAGAACAGTGCATATCTTTTGGGTTCCCAGCCACCGGTAACGAAATGGCGGATCGCCTGTCAAAAGAAGGAGTTGGGCTACCTCTTGAGAACGAAGAAAATATACAAATTTCATTGCAGTCGCTATATAGCGAACTGGATGAATCCGCTTGGGCTAAGGCTGGTGAAAGGTGGCGGAACACTACCAGCTGCAGAATCGTTAAAATTATGTGCAAAAAGCGAAACTCACTAACTTCCTGCTATATCTTCCAAGGAAAGATTGCAGACTAATGATTGAAGTATAAACTGGACATTGCCTAGCAGCAGCTCATGCTAAAAAGCTGGGGGTATTAACGGAAAACGGCTGCCGAAAATGTAAGGAACCAGGAGTTGTGGAAACCTTGGAATACCTTATATGCAGCTGCCCAGCACTCGCAACACTAAGACATCGATACTTCAACAAACAATTGCTCGCATCACTAGAAGAAGCGGCAAGACAGACTCACAAGCTGATCTTGACACTTTACAAATTGACTATATACACCAACAATTGTACCAAATTTGGTTGCTTTAGCTCAAAGATAAAGGCAAAAAAAATTGCGTTCAAACGGACAGACGGACATTTCGCAAACCCAATATACTATTTTTCCCTTCGGGAACATAGTATACAAAGAAGAAGTTTGCAGCATAGACTAAACACAATATTAAACATTTCGACTTTAAAAATAATCGTAGTACTACTTGAAGATATCGAGAGAATTTTTAAAGAATTGCAAACGTGTAGCTCTCCTTCATTATGATATATATTGCCCTCGATTTCCAACATAAAGGAAATATTCGAACCAAATTCTGAAGACATTTCACCGATGTTGTTTCTTAAAGAAAGGATTTTAGCTAATGTTAGTACGACTTGGATGGAAAATTTAGGTATTTGACACAAAGCAGCCATTTTCTAATACCCACCTGCAGCAATCGTGAAACATGAGGATATTATAGAAATAAAAAAGTTCTGTATTGAAAAAATTAAAAATTTTAGTTGCGATTCAAATGAAATTTCCCGAGAAAGTAGTTTTTCAAGTATTGAATCAAGTCCAGCAAGCCCAAGTTGTCAATTGGCAACTAAATCTAACAGCCAAACGTTTGTGCCAAAAGCAAAATTTTTCTTTTCCCAACTGGTGGCTCACTAAAAGAACAATTATAAATCGCCCTTAGAGGAATTATTAAGTTTTGTAGCGAGCACGTCGAACCCATTGAGTGGTGGAGGCCCAAAGAAAGTTGTTATCCTCTATCGAAATTAGCATGACAACTTCTTATAATACCATCGAGCAGTGCAGTAGCTGAAAAGGTCTTTTATTTAGCGGGCAATATAATAACAGAAAAAATAAATAGATTATGACCGAAAACGCTAGACAATTTGCATTTTCTACATTCTTATAATAAATATTTAAAAATATAATTTAATTAAATTAAATACACTGAAGCAATAATAAATAATTTGATTTATTTATGATTTAGAAGCAACAAAAAAATATTTTGGTTTATGTATATGTTAAGTATTAATTTTTATATAATCGTATACTTTAAGTTTGTTTAATGATATTAAATGTATATATACATTATAAAGTCCTGAGATAAATATTATTTTGTATTATATTTTCAGTTTGGAGACACAAATTAAGTTCTTTTTTTCGTATTGCGCACGCTTTTGCGGCAGCAGGTATTAAAAAAAGCAAGACAAGCGAAGGCTTGCACAAAAGAAACCTTAACAACCAAGACACTCCATACATTTTGTGTCCCAATTTTGGTGCTTCCCTTTTCGCCCATCCTTTTTTCGACGCCGATGCGCCGACGTATGCCATACGCACATATGCAAAAAACTACCTATTCGCTTTTGTTGCTTGTGTACCCAAATACTTATGCGTTATTGTAAGGCGAGCGATTATGCTCAGTTTTCCAGTGCTTAAAAACACCAGGGTGCCCAAATAACCATACATTTACCCGGTGCACCTTAAGTGCCGGTGGCTTGTTGCAGTTCTCTGATGTTGTTCACTAATATTATTTGAAAATGAATTTGAAGGTGATTGGATGGGTAACAAAAAAATTTCATTCAACAGTTTCCCGCTATTTTCCGCGCTTGTGGGTGGAATTTTCCAAAATTCAGTCTTAGTGTGCACTTTCATCACTGTGAAAATGATTGCCAATCAGTCAGTCAGGACGAACTTTGTTATAAGTTTCAACTAGAAGGTAATACCCTTGCCGGTCAAAATATTTAGATGAAAGTGCATTATTTTGAATTTGACTACTTTCGTCAACCGTCGTCCCGTGGGGGTAGGACTCTAATTAATTGACCCACGTGATTAAAGTTTTTTGTGTATATAACTAAACAAACAACCAAAAAACCAAATTTGCGACCATAGGGAAGAGTCGGGCCCTAATTTATGGAACAGATGACAACGCGCATCATACTGTGTGGGGCAATGTTCTAGACTTAACTCTCGCAGCTAGAAATAGTACATAAGTGACAGAATGGAGAGTTCTCAAGAAACTCCGTCCAAAGTGTTTTCAAAAATGTCCGGAACACAAACTGAGAGAAGTGTGTAAAAACAGAAAAAAAGGTGCACATGATAATAGAACAATCGGTGTTAGCCTTAATTGACAAACATAAAACTACGTCCGTTCGAGATTTAGCGAAAAGAAAAAAAACGGGCACAAGCGTGTCAATGATACAAAGGGTGAAGCAAAGAAATAATCTAAAGACATACAAAAAACAAAAAGCTTCAAAAAAATTCTGCGACAAATAGAAGCAGAGGGCTCGAACCCACCAAATTGTCCAGAGCTACGACCCATAAAGCGATATTGGGCTATTGTGAAAAGAAGTTTAAGGAAGGAAGGTATAGCTGCCAAAAACATGGATGACATGAAGAAAAACTGGATAAGGGCAAGTCGGAAAGTCACCAAGGCAGGTGTGCAAAGCCTAATAAAGCGGGTCAAACAAAAAATTCGCTCCAAAATAAGAGATTGATTTTGATTTTGACAGAGCAGACCGAGCAGAAAAATTTGGTTGAGCATATTTTGCGAGCTCTCATTTTTTTTCAAAATATGTTGGTTATTTACATTGTATTTGAATCCATATTTAATATGAGAAAAGAAAAAAATTCATTGATTTATAACTTTTGAATTGCAAACAAAACACAAAGTGTGTAGTTACTTTTCGGTAGATTCTCGGCTACAAATCTGTAACCGACAAAACTTGCAACAATCGCCAATTTCATTTTGGTAAGCAACGTGGCACAGTCGGCTTCCTGGAATTCCTCTCAGTACATAATATCTATTTTGTACGATATGCATATATAGACCATACGCCACTTAAAAAAATCAAAATGCGCAAAAAAAAAAAAAAAATCAAGAGCCAATTTCATTAAAAAGGAGCCAAACTTTTATTCTTCGCAAATCAAATTTTTATAATTCATGTTATTTCAACTCATTTATTTTTAGTACCTTAATAAATCAAACATATTTGTTTTAAAAACATCTAAAAATTATAAAGCATACCAATCCATTTTCACTCCCTGTACTCATTAAATGCTTGAAAAAGTGTATTAAATCTGTGCAAATGCATATGTACATATATATATATGTCTGTTCATGTATATCAAACGTAATTTACCTGATTATAAAGAAGGTGAAATGAAAGGATATTTTGAAATAGGTCGGTCACATTCTTGTTAGTAATTATCTTTGAAATATCTCGAACTATGGTAATAACATGAAAAGACGTGTTCAATAGCGATATCAAGAGCCAGACAACTTAAAACTGCGGAAAATTCATCACGTTACTGGAAAAATCAAGTAAGAATGCTGTGTTCATGCGAGTGTGGCGACTGTAAAAACGATTTATTCGGAGTGCCAAACATTCAAAGAGATTGAAAATAAATAAAAATCAGCTCTCAAGAGGGTCCATAAGGTTCCACGCTTCGGTTTGCTTGAGAGCATGTAACATGGAGGAAAGAGTGGCACACTGTCGTGTTTTCCGATGAGTAAAATATCAATCTGGATGGTCCGGACGGGTACAATTACTACTTCTATGACCTGCGAAAGAATAATTATGTTTTCAATCGCCAACACTCCTGTGGTGCTATAAAAATGTGGGGAGGCATATCGTAGTGTCCCCCCAGTACAAATCCAAGGCACCCCTCTGGAGCAGCCAGCAACTATCTAAGCGTAGTTTAAAATAAAAGAATAACTTTCAAGGCCCACATCCAAGCCAAGGTGGCGACGTGCAGGATCAGGAAGCGCAGCACAAACTGGCTCCTGTGCACCAAAAGCAAGCTCTCCTTGCTGAACAAGCGCACTGTAATTACGATTATACTTACACCTATCTGACGTTGCTGTATACACTGCTTCAATATCAAGCCGGGCATGCCCATTATTTGCCCGCAACTTCACCCTTCATAGAGACCTCTATTTGCTCGAAGCACAGACATGCTTTCACTCCAGCCGCTACAAAGAGCAACGTCAAACCCAATATAAATAAATAAATAAATTTTTATACAAAGCTTAATTTTCGTCTGATTGTTCCTATGGGCGCCAAATGGTCCAATTTTAATAAGATTATAGAAACCTATTTGAAGTATAATAAAACTCTCACTTGGTTTGGATGTAATATTTGTACAAACATTACATTTTTCAACCGATTCCATGGCAGCTATGTGACTTAGTGGACCGATTTTAACCAAATTTGGTCAGATTGTATAAAATCTCGAGAGACTCTGCTTGAAAAAGTTCGGTTGAGGTTGTGGATCACACCGCATGAATAGAATCTCAAGTCTATATTATGACAATATTAACTTCGCACTTGTACTAAATTTTTATTTATTTATTTTTATTTTTTTTATGAAGGCCAAAATCCAAACTTAAGGATTATACAAGTGGTTGCATTCACTGCAACGGCACACAAACAGTTTAATAGACCCCCTCCAATTCATAATTCGAGAGTTCGTTGATCAGCTTAGACTCAACCAGAAAGAAAATAATACTTTCTGATCATAGCAATCTTATATTCCATTTTCATTTTGAAAATAATAAAACAGAACAAACAATTAGTGAGATATCAGCCACAAGGCTTGGTTCTGAAAACATGATTCAAGCTAATAATCTCGACAAAGCGTCGAATTACATGTACGACATATACTTCCGAACGTTGATTTACTAACGAACAGTACATACAAGTGGCCCAACGACACCAAGCATGGGCTTGTCAACGCGCAGTCCCAAGCATAAATGCAGCCCACCTCCCACCCAACCGATTGAGGGGCGCGCCGCATAACGAAAGATCGCAGACATGAAAATACAAACTAAATACAAAAATAACAACCAAAAGGCTCTAAGGATTACATAAACAACGTAAGAATAAAGTTCTAAGTTTAGAAATTGAAGTAGCATTGCTTACTAGATGGAAAAGATTGTTATAGTTAGAGCAATAAATAAAAAGATATGCTTGTCAAACTAGGGATTCCAAAATCATGATCGGCTTACATTAGCACCCGAGAGTGATTTACGACAGAAGGAAGGTCATTTATGAACAGAGTAAATAATAAGGGGCCAAGATGACTTCCATGTTGTACTCCGGAAGTAACTTAAACAGACTTAGAAAATAAGCCTTTGAAATAAACCTTTTGGGTTCTAAAAGTTAAATAATTGGAGATCCAAAGAATTAAGTTATTTGGAAATCCCAGAAGATGAATTTTGTGAAATAAAAGAGAATGATTAACAGAGTCAAAAGCCTTACTGAAATCAGTGTAAGTAACATCCGTTTGTATTTTTTCTTGGAATCCCTTGATGACAAAAGAAGTAAATTCTAATAGGTTAGTGGTAGTAGATCTATATTTCACGAACCCTTGCTGGCAGCAGGGTGAAATTATGGATCCACATAAATGTTGAAGTTGAGAAATTATTAATTTCTCAAATATCTTAGGAATAGCAAACAACTTAGAAATACCTCTATAGTTCTCAACATTAGACTTGATTCCCCTTTTATGGAGAGGAATAATAAATGATTTTTCCCAAATATTGGGGAAAGAGCACAGCTCCACGGCAGTTTAAAAAGAACAAATAATGGCTTCAAAATACCTTCAGCACAGTACTTGAGCACACAGCCTGGTACTCCATCAGGTCCCGGTGAAAATACGGGCTTAATAGCCTTTAAATCACGTAGAAGCGAGCTTTCAGTAATTAAAGGCCTAAAAATGCAATTGAAGTTAATTACCTGATAAGGATAAGGCGAAACCAATTGATATGTTTGTGAACTATAAGTCGTTTGAAAGATTTCGGCAAAAAGATCGCCGATAGCCTGATCTGAGTAAGCTGTCTTTTTTTCTTCAAAAAATACAGTTGATGGAAGTGTTGATGACCTACGCTAAAGTTATAAAACCTCTTAGGATGCCGCTGAAACTGTAACCTACAGGTCCTAAGGTAGTTGTTATAACAGTGTAAATTAAGTGCAGAGAAGTTAGATCGGGCAATCAAATAGCAAGAGAAGTCCGAGGAAGAGACAGATTCTTTGAACTTTTTGTATAATCTCGACTTTCTATTTTTTAAGTTAGATAAATCACGTTTAAACCACACAGGTTTTCCCAAAATTGACGAACTCGCTCTGCAAGTTGTCTTCTGGGGTTGGCACCCTGGCTAGTAAGTCAATCAACACTTCCAAAGATGGGTGGTAAGGATCGTCAGGAGTGGATATGGCTACAGTACGGGAAGCAGAACAGGAGGAATCCAAGACAAAAATAAGATCAAGCATTTTAAGCAAAGAATTTGGGATACCATTGATTTGACACAATGACATTCCAAATAAATTGTCAATAAAATCGTGTTGAGTCGTGGGAGTCAACACGCTGAATCAGGACTAGAAATCCAGGTAGCTCCGGCAATATTAAAATCACCAAGAACTACAAGAAAATCAGAAATAGCAGAAGCATGGGAAGAATAAACAAAGAAATCTGAAGAAGGTGGTAAATACGAACAAGTAATAAAAAAAAAAATAAAAAAAAAAATAAAAACAAAAACAAACAACAAATTCAATATCTACTAAACTATCGGTTTTTACAATATCAGAAGGCAAATCAACAACAGAAATAAGTCCACCACCCCCTCGACGAGGAGTGCGATCTTTTCTAAATATAGAGAATTTATTAGAGAGAATTTCAGAACTAAGAATGTCGGGCCTTAACCATGTTTCAGAAAAGACAACGACTTGAATGGGAAAAGTTATGCTATTTTGGTAAAGATTATTAAGTTTACTACAAAGACCTCTTACATTGTGATAGCCAAGCGAGAGGGATGTTGTTAGTTTTTTTGCACAATCAGAGATAACGAGAGGTGGATTAGAACTACCACCAGATGAAGGAGGTGAAACCGAAGGTCGATTTTTTCTTATTTACAGTGTATTCTTTAAATTCTAAGTTATCCGGCCAAAATTCTTTACAATAAATATTGTTGAAATGTTCAGCCGGAACACTTATTTTGAATGACGAAATTTTCGGAGCATATGTGAACTTAAATTTTTCCACCGTAGTTTAAGCTTTAGATTTGGCCTGTATAAAGGCCTTAACATCGTCAGATGTAGTATCAGGGGCAAACCTAGAAACAAAAATTTGTTTCCGTGGTGGAACTCCTACAAAGGTCGTATTACCAACCATAGCATGTGCATCCAATGGAGCCGTGTCAATGGTTGATTGACCAAATAATTCGAATGAATGACTAGCACTACCGATACCAGGTTGTTGACCTGCATCAACAGTGACAGCAATCACCGAATCAAGAACCTCTTCGGGTTCGGAAGGAACAACATCCATGGCCGCGATGCTGTTCTCGTCACTTCTGATTGAAATATAAGTAGAAAGGGACGATAAATTAATAAGATCAACATTTCTATCAGTGGTGGATGTAGTGAATATGTGTGTGGGAAGTGTAAGTTCATTTGGGCCAATGGATAACCTAAAATTGGCTTTTTTACGTTTTGGAGACTCATGTAAAAGTTTCATACTTTTAAAATCTCTCTCCAAATCTGAGAATCCTTCGAACAGTTTTTTGAACTGCGCGAAAATATCTCCAAAGCCTTTCTTAGTATGCAGCATGAATCCCATAATATCCCTTTCCATCTCCCTACACGAAACGCATGTCTTTTAACCAGAATTTGACTCAATCTGGTCTTTAATTCGACCGTTAAGGACAGCACATTTTTCATGTAACACATTGTCACATAGCCAGCAGCAAACAAAACCCATTTTGTGATTTAGTCGATCCTGTATATTTTTATTATAACAGACAACCATCTTAAAAATTAAAAGATAAATTAAATATACAAAAACAGAATAAAAATAAAAACACTGCACAAAAAAGAAGGCACTCTAGGGTTAAATTTGTTGACGTTGATTTGTACTTACACACAACACCAACAAACAAATATTAGAAGTGCGGGCGTGTCGACCGAAATCACAACGGAATCAAAGCAAAGAGATTAATCGTAACCAACACCAACGATACAAGCGCGCGAGAGTGTTAAGTGAGCGTTGAGAGCGCGAATGAGTAAAAATACGAAAACAAGGTATTAGCACTGCAAATGCACAAAACAACTACCAGTTTGCTTGTGCTGCTGTTTGTTGTTGTGTTTGAACAAATTTGTAAAAGTAATAATTATTAATTATAATGAACATAAAGTTCCACACAACCGATGTAACACACAAGATAAAAAAAACACAAGTTATAATTTGAAATCACGAGGAAAATCAAAAAATTGGAAAATACGAGGCGCAAGAAAAAAACACGTCCGTTGCGAATGTGTTCTCAAATGTTGTTGTATAGAAAGAATAGTCGTGTAAGTGATTTAACCAACTAGCATGTCATGTTAAATTTCGCCCCTTTCGAGTGCCGGCAGAAAAAGGCCTCGCCAATCAATGGATTTGCATCAAGACCGTCGCATGACCTAGTCACATAATGCGTAGGATGTTGTTTAAAATCATTCCTAATGATAAGGGTAGGTCCAGCATAAATATTTTCAGGGTGATTTTCGAATGACTTACTTGTCAGATGTGATTCTGGTAGGAGAATGACGTGCACATCTTGTACAAATATCCCTATGCTTACAGCAATAATTTGGCACCTTGAATGCCTCGATTGCTTCCTAAACGGTGAAATTGTTGGAGTGCGACTTGGGAGACTTCACCACATTTGAAAGAAAACACAATTCGTTGATCAAAATGTAACGTCGCAGCAACAAACAAACTACGCCAAATATTCTTCTCCCGCGCAAGGATACATCAGCCAACCAACCAAGTCCTGTGCAAAGTCCTTGTGTAACAGGAGAGTCAAGTGGTAAATCCTTGCGAATAGCAGGAGAACACTGGCAAGTCCTCGCGTAACAGGAGAAACACAGTAGATCTTGGCACACAGTTACAAGTCCTTGTGTAGCAGGAGAGTCAAGTGGTAAATCCTTGCGAATAGCAGGAGAACACTGACAAGTCCTCGCGTAACAGGAGAAACACTGTAGATCTTGGCGCATAATCACTAGTTCCAGCAAGGATCCATACCGCAATTAAGCGGAGCTTGCCACGCGGAATTAGCCCACGAGCCAAAAGCGAGTGGGTGGTTCTTAGCGAACAGGCGACGCTGAACGGCGAGTCGGTACATCACCAGGATACTCTACGGCGGCCACCACAGGAACCACACACTAAAACTAAACCTACAACTAGTATATGGTCAGCAAATAAATATAATTATCATCAAAATCTAGTGTCGTTATTTATCGCAACTGTCCAAATACAAATTTGTTCATACGGATCCTGATCGACCGAGATAAGCCCGGCAGGACATTTGATTCGTTACAAGATAAAAATGCAAATAATATAATAAATAAATGCATAAATACAGATAAGATTTTCATCGAACAGTATATAAAATTAATTAGAAAGAATAGCCCAAAAACTAATAGTCAGTAAAGGGGCCTATGGGGGAAAAGCGTAAATTATAAGAATTATGAAGCTTAGTGCGAGTCGAAAAAAAAAATAATGTGCCATGGTCTAGGCAGAGTGTACAAATGTGGTATTTTTAGGCATTGAGTTTTGAAAAGGTTGCACGTGGTCATATTGAATATCAGCTGTGCTTGAATATCAAAAATTTGAGAACGGGCACCAAAATGAATGAACATAACCAAAAGACTCAGAGGATAGTGCTCCTTGGCAATGAATTTCTCGCGGCCCTAGCAGAGCGGGTTGTTGTGCAGCATGGGGAAGTTATGATAAATAAAAGCAGCATAGTCACCACTTAAAATGCCTCGCTTGTGCTGTGGCTTGTGTGTGTGCGTCTTTGTGTATGTGTAAGTTTACGAAGATGCGATCGGTAATTTTTAACCTGGTTACATGGAGTTTTGTAGTCGGGTATACTCGACTCTAGCATTCTTACTTGTATTTGTGTATATGTACATGTATGCGCATTGCGCAAGTCTGATTGGATATTTTAGACTTCAGTACAGGTAGTTTCATAGTCTGGTATTCTCTTATTCTTCCTCATTCACTATTCATTCATTCTTACTTGTTGTCTCCACTCAAATGTACTCTCATATCAGTCTTCACCGCAAATGCATCAAAATGCATTTTGTCCGTTTGAACGCATTTTTTCCACGCCCTTGAAACTAGAGCAACCAAACTTGGTACACATGTTGGTACCTGTGTTTTAAGATTATAAGACTACTCAAATGAGCTAAATCTATATCTCTCACTTCTGTACAGATCAAGTCACCAAATTTGGCATACAAACTTATGTTGAGTTCTTTGATGGATCTGCATCACACAATATTTGCCACCTCCACCACGGAAAATAAACAAAATCTATATCTCCCACACCTGTACAGCTCCTTGGGTCATATGACCGGTTGATAGGATTTCATTGCTTATTAAACAAGTAAATATTTTTTAATATTGTCGCACAATCATGTTAGCTCGAAAACGTCCCCGACAATTTTGTGAAAAAACATGTTGACAAATGTTCAAGTGTTCGGGAAACAAATTTTTTTTAATAAAATCTGTAGACTTTGGGCCTGTGCGATATTTTTCTTATTAATATATTACAGACTTCATCCGTGCACCCGAATAGATACATTTTTGATTAAGAGCGTAATGGACACACAATGGACGTCATAACGTAACCTAACCTAAACTATGTGGTCCTTGCACTCAACTAAATTTTCCCAGCTTCATAATTTCTGGATCTGCTGCATGGTGATTTCCTGGGATTTCCAAAAACTAAGAAATTTTATATATTCGATGAAGCTAATAATAATAAAGAAATAATCTACAAGTGGATCTACAGATTGGAGCATTATATATTCCGTCTCCTGTAGTCTGTGCGGAAATATGTTAGAGTGGGACGCTAAATTGATAACAAAAAAATGGGTTAATTAATCTATAGCTCTTATGCCAAATTTATTTAGGCAGTATTTTGTAATAAACCTCTAATTAGATGTTTTGAGCACTTACTTATGAATGTCAGGAGCATCATATGACAATAATCGTATTAAAGGTGGTATTCCTCCTAAGGTTCTTGTACGTTGCTTGTTTGGATCATCCATATAACATAAATGCTGCAAATATGCAGCGGCATTTGCTTTGATTGCATTATTAGGATTGCTTAAAAAGCTAATGACTTCTGAGAGGTTTGGGTCACGCCATCTCATTGTTGAACAAAGGTCACTATCCGATCCTCCAATAAAATCCGCCTGCTCGCTGATCATAGGCGGAACAGTGTTCAATGAACTAGTGGCAAACGGTGCCAATTTAAAGTCGCCTGGATTCTCAAAAGATCTACATTGGGAATCAATAGCTGGTTCAGACCCATTGAGGTTATTGTCGAACGGGCGCGGAGCAAATTGTTTTATATTTGCACTGACGCCCGGCAATCCATAAGTAGAATCTGAAGTAAATCCGTAGGGCACAACTGGTTCGTCTGTATAATGAGGTTCTAAGCCACAAGATGGTAAGCCAGAAATGCCAAAATCAGATGCTTCATCAAACTGTGGAGCTTGTATGTATCTTACGGTCGGTATTAATGTGTGACCTTCCAATCCGGGAATGGGTACTTCCTGAGAAGTTGCGTCTATTTTATTTTGAGACCCAAGGGGTGGACAATGAGGGGCTATACGTGAAATAGCTCCAACTCCAGTTGGCTTGGAAATATATAATGGTGCATTTGTATATCCAGCAGCTGTGTATTGCTCGAAGTTTTGAAATGCAGTATATTGGGATTGTATATGATCCGTCTCCGATATCAGTGGCGGCTCTATGTTCAAATTCTGTTGGGGATTCATCTTATTCTTAATTTTAAATCTGTAAGAAAAAACATATAATTAATTTTAATCAAAATACAAATTAACTTGCATACGCTCAAAACCAACAATTAAGTGTTACAAAACTTCAAGATTACATTTTTTGACATTCGCTTGTGTTACGGAATATCTGCCAATAAACTCTAATTGACTTCTACTCAACTAGACATCATAAAATTCAGAAGAAAAATAAAAATAATAACGATTTTAGTAATTTAAACATGCTAGTCTTCCCAGTAAAGTTAATAAAATTTATTATCATTTTATTGTAAGGTTATGAATTCCGCATTTTACAAAATGGCAGGCCAAATCATGCACTCACCTTCAGCAGCCCAAACCTAGCAAATAATGGAGATACTTGAATAGTATTCTTTATTAATCTAATCTAATAAGTAGGATGTCTTCCATCATACTCACAACTATACTGATTTTATGTCAGATAAATGGACATATTAACTGGAATTCTCATAATCGATAACCTTTTACTAATAACTCTTCCATCCCTTTTTGATCGTAGAACCATGCATGTTTGGTGTTTGATTCATCTGAACAAATCAGAGCAATTAGTAATGTTTTTCTGATCAGAAGTTTTATAGCCTGTTTCCACGACATCATATTTTCACATTTTTCGTCATATTTATGATTTGGGAAATATGACACATATCTCCTGTAGAAAATCCCATAAGAAAAAAAATGACGAATTCGTCATATTTTAAATATGATGCCATTCGCCCCGGCATTTTTTAGTATTTTCTTATCGAACTCACGATGTTTATCGATGAACTGGGGAAAATGTAAACAATGACGAATTGTGCGCCAAAATTAATTTTTAAAATAAAATGTAAATTGCTTATATCTTAATATTTCTGTATTTTTTAAGGATGAGGTTAAACGGGAAGGTTTATCCGGAGGTGCACCCTCGAAATAGTAACATTTTGACAAGGTACAGCGCCTTTTGGGAGCAGTGAAATTTGTGCACTTCACAGGTGCGCACTCGCAATTTCATTGCAAATTTCTGCCATCTCCGCATCCCAGTCATCCACCAATGGATCTAAATTGTACAAACTTATTGCAACTATCTGCCTATTGATATGCAACTTTGCTTCTACTGCTATTCTGACATTAATTGCCATATTTTTCACTTTTCGTAAAAAATTGCATCAAAACAAATCAAACAGCTGATTTATTTCGGGCGAATGGCAAATTCATATACCGTTTCACATTTGACCGTGGAAACACCATCATCCACATTTTTAAAATGTTACATATTTTGGTTGTCGTGGAAACAGGCTATTAGAAACGTTCTTCCGTTTTCTCTTTAAAACTGTAATACTAATTATGTTATCCATAACCAATTTCGAATTTAATTTTCTAATTACAACAATCATTTCCACTTAATAAGTAATGCTATTTCTTTTTCTACACATAGAACTTAACTTTATCTGTGTCATCTACAGGTTTTATTTTTATTAACTCTCTTTTAATTTATTTACATAGATCATGTATTTGTATTTAATTGTCTCGCGATCTTCGCTACATAGAAAACGACTCAGTATATAACTCTTGGCAAATTTTGACATATCTATATATATAACAGACTTTATTGTCAAAATAATGAAATGAATCCAAATAAAAGTTGACCGATATGCGTATATGGATACGATAGTTGTTCGTCTTAGCATTGGAAAACATTAAACATTTACCAGAGTTGCCAGACTGTTAGATATAGAACCGCACAAACTTGAATTTGTTAATAATAGTTTAAAATAAAATATGAATAATCCGTTTAATATAAATTTCGTGATTTATCGCTCTCTCGGCCCTAAAACTTAAAACTGCGACTGAAATTGACACTTTGGTTTTGTCTCTCAGCTTCTGCCTATGCTTTGCTATCGATCTACGGTATATGGCGCGCTGCTGCTGGAGTCAATTATTTCTGTAAAACCATGATTTGGTTAATTTTATTCATTTAAGTTTATTTATTAATTATGTACCTTTTAGTTAATATAATGTGAATGATGCTGTGTCGATTTACTGCAAATTTGAGACTTTTGAATTTGTGCTGACAGTGGGGCACATTTCCGCAGTGCACGGGACTTACGCAAACGGCGATAAATGTAAGGTTGCGCTATGTTTTAACAATGGAAATAATTGTTTTAAAAGTTTTCACTTGAATTAAGCACCGACTTTTTACCACCCATCCGTTATTTTCTGGATGTTAGTACTATTCTTCTAACTTCATCAAAAATATTTTAAAGGACTACGCCCACCCGTCGCTATGGGCGAGAAATGGGGGTCAAAGTCAAATGAGTGAGATTATTTTTTTTAGTTAGGTGTGGGAAAATTTTGATACTCTATTTGTGTGTATTTCTTCCGGTTGACGAAAGTAGTCAAATTCAAGATAATGCACTTTTATCTAAATATTTTGCCAGGCAAGGACCGGTTATTTCAGGTAGTGTAATTACAAACGATAATATTCTTGAAGTACTACCCCATTCAGTCGTGGACAAATTTATGAAAAAAAGTTGTAATGTTAGGCAGAGAAATAGTATGTCAAGGTTTTGGAGTCGCCATGGAGGCAGAACCATTTAACATTTATAAAGTAAAATCGGTTAATGTTGTAAATGAAGCAAAAACTCACGAAGAGCGTATCAATGAAAATGTTGAATTAGATCACGCTGACAAGAATTGTTTGATAAATGTATTGAAACAGTATAAGGAACATTTTATTACAGAGATGGCAGAAACACGAGTTAGAACTGGGCAGTTGGAAATTCGCGAAATTGACTCCAAGAAAAAAGTACAAAGGCGTCCATACAGGCTTAGCATGCATGAAAAAGAAACTGTTCGCTGTAAGATTACCGAATTGTTGGCAGTCAATGTTATTCGCCCCAACTGACCATTGCCAGTCCCATTATGTTGGTTAGAAAGAAAAATGGATCTGATCGTCTTCGGGTTAACAATCGAACGCCAACACTGTTTCCGATAAATATCCTTTGCTTCGCATATCGGACCAAATTGCAAGATTACGTGGAGCAAAGTTCTTTTCATGTCTAGATATGGGTAGTGGATTTTAGAAAATATATATTCACCCTCTATTGAGCGCACAGCCTCCTGAAGGGCAATATGAATTTTTGGCTATTTTGTCTACTCCTTTGGTTTTGTTTACATAGATGATGTTTTAGTTATCGCCAAAACTAGGCATGAGGCTATTTCCAGATTGAAATAAGTTTTATAAACCTCTATTATTGCTGAATTTTCATTTAATCTCGACAAATGCTCATTTCTTAAAACTAAGAAAGTATTTATGCTACGCAATTGAGTCTGGTGAACTCAGACCAAGCCCTCGTGAAATTCATGAATTAGTTGCTTTGCCACCGCCGCAAACAACAACACAATCAAGGCAGTTCGTTGGCTTGATATCTTATTTCAGACAGTTTGTACCAAAATGTTCACATTTAAGGGCAAAAATAGCTTTGAATGGAATGGGAACCACGAAGAGTGAGGAAGAAGATTATCTTTCCACTGACCCATAGTCCGGTATTGACGATTTTCGATCCACAATAGCCAGGAGCTGCACACAGATGCCAGTTCGGCTGACTATGGTGTAATAGTTTTGCATAAAATAGAGGAGAGAAGCCATGTAATTGAGTATTATAGCAAATGCACAACCCCAGCCTAGTCGATTACTCATACCTTTTGGTGACTTTGGCAGTCGTCAACAAGATAAAATATTTCCAACATTATTTCAAAGGCATTCAATTTACAGTGTACACTAATTGCAACATATTAAAGGCAAGTCTACAAAAGATCGAGTAGGATGAAAAGGTGTATCTGTGGTGTTTGTATTGACAATCTTTTGAATTTGATATTGTGTATAGAAAGAGAAAACCTATGGGAAAACCTTCTCGAAATCCAATTTTCAAGAAACCCCAGCTTCTAAATAAAACCTAGGAAAAACGAGAAAATTTAACTGAATTTACCGACACTTGGCTAATTGCCGAACAGCAACAGTAAACTTGACGAGAATATTGCTAGTACATATGAATTGAAAGTAAGCTTGTTGGTAGATTTCGATGGCTACCAGTAATTCAAAGACCATATAGATAGGCAGTCTGTAATCACATTCACAAAGCTATAATGCATCTTGAATGGCAAAAAAAAACCCTTGAGAAAATATACAAGTTTTGGTTTGAAGGTATGACCAAGTACGTACGAAAATTTACATCACGTACAAATTAAAAAACAACAGGAGCTCCAATTACACCTAAAATTTAAACACCATGGCACACCGTACATATTAAAATTACTAGAAAGTTAAGTGGTAAAAACGATCAAAAGGACTATGTTGTTGGCTATAGGGAGGAAAGGGAGACAATACACCCAGGCCCACCCAACACACACAGAGACTCTGTTGTGGGTAGTAGGGTGTCGGGGTACCTAAGGGTGACCCAGGCGGGAGGCAAGACTAGCTGAGTGCGCTGCGAACTCTCTAACACGCTTTGCTGGCCCGTCCACCGCCAGCCAACACACACACACCGAGTCTGGGTCTTGTGGCCCCTAGGAGTGATCCAGGCGAGGAACCTCTAACACGCTTTGTTGGCTTGTCCCCCGCCAGGGGAGAACTGTGGAGGAAAGAGGCTGACTCTAGTGCATGTGGGGGGTCGGATGGGAAAACCGGGCCGGCAGAGTATGCTGAGGCTCTGTAACACACTCACCGAACTTGCAACACCGCCAAGGCAGAACCCAAGACATTATGAACAAAAGTGGTAGAAGTGGGGTTTTAAGATATGTATTTTTGGTCTTTATTTAAATGAATAAACATTAAATTTCCCTAAACGCAACAGTGCCAAAAATTTTCGAGTTCGCTAAGGGTTCCGTTTCGACGGTCCCGCTCTATGTGTTCACGTGTCTTTTACTTTTTCGACTGACTGGGCGACTCGACCTTATTCTTGAAAACGCGCTTGAGCCTCTTACTGCTCAAGCGCTGCCCGATCGCAACTCCTCAACTCCTTTTCCCATTCTTTCCTGCGACATAATTCCTGGGCAACTTGTGTGTGTGTGTCGCGGCACTTCCGTTCACTCAAGGTTTGGCGTTTGTGTTTGTCAGTGTTGTCCATGCCTGTCAGTGATTCTTTAATCTAATGAAACTACTTGCTATTTATACTATGTTCCCGAAGGGAAAAATAGTATATTGGGTTTGCGCAATGTCCGTCTGTCCGTCTGTCCGTATGAACGCAATTTTTTTGCCTTTATCTTTGAGCTAGAGCAACCAAATTTGGCACACATGTTGGTGTATATCGTCAGTTTATAAAGTGTCAAGATCAGACCCCCACCCCCACCCCCTCCCACAAAATTTGGGGAAAACCTGTATCTTCCACATTTTTAAAGCTAGAGTTACCAAATTTGGCATACACACTAAAGTTGAGATTCCTGACAGATCTGCATCAACAATTTTTGGACCACACCACCCCCACCCCCCCAATGGAGCAAAACCTATATCTCCCACACCAGTAGAGCTAGAGTCACCAAATTTGGCAGACAGACTAATGTTGACCCCCTGGATAAAACTGCATCAACAATTTTTGGACCCCACCACCCCCACCCCCCCAATGGAGCAAAACCTATATCTCCCACACCAGTAGAGCTAGAGTCACCAAATTTGGCATAGAGACTAATGTTGACCGCCTGGATAAAACTGCATCAAACATTTTTGGACCCCCCCACCCCCACCCCCCCAATGGAGCAAAACCTATATCTCCCACACCAGTAGAGCTAGAGTCACCAAATTTGGCAGACAGACTAATGTTGACCCCCTGGATAAAACTGCATCAAAAATTTTTGGACCCTCCCACCCCCACCCCCAAATGGAGCAAAACCTATATCTCCCACACCAGTAGAGCTAGAGTCACCAAATTTGGCATAGAGACTAATGTTGACCGCCTGGATAAAACTGCATCAAAAATTTTTGGACCCCCCCATCCCCACGCACCCAAAGGAGCAAAATCGCGTTTCTTTCTGAACTCACAAATAACCATATTATATACATAGGACTGGGAACATAGTATTCTGCAGTCGGGTGCGTCCGCCGTCGGACGCCACCGCCGACTGCAACGTTCTTACTTGTTTTTTCTTACTTGTGTTATTTTCCAATTTCTTCGCTTACAAACTATTTAAACTAAATAAGACTTCATGTTGTTTAACTCTATAAAATAATATTAATAACAAGTATTAATAATAAGTAAATGTTGTTTAACTCTATAAAATAATATTAATAACAAGTAAGAATGCTATAGTCGAGCATACCCGACTACAAAACTCCCTGTACCCAAGTCAAAAATTTCCGATCACATGTTCGTACTGGATGTGCTGCTTCTTTCCCTCGCGCTGCAGTACTGAATCTTCTTTCGTGAATAACTTGTCTTTATTATTGGATCGACTTGAAATTTGAACAGTTCATTAAGAGTCACCAAAGTATTATAAATGCCAAATCCCAAAGCTATATCTTTAAAATTAATAGTGTAAAACGTTTTTATCGAATTGCTGGAAAACGGGGGAAGATATCTAAAATTGGAAACAAGCTTGATCTGCGTATGGTATACATGACCCTATATTCAAAATTTGGTGTCTCTAGCTCTTATAGTTGCTGAGATCGACGCGTTCATACAGACGGACATGGCCAAATCGAAATCTCTTTTGATACTGATCAAGAACATATATACTTTACTAGCCGGTAATACCCCAGCCTTGCCCGGCGAAAAAATATTTAGATAAAAGCGCATTATTTTAAATTTGACTACTTTCGTAACCGAAAGAAATACACATAAATAGCGTAGCACAGTATTCCCTCCCGTGGGGGTAGAAAACTAAATAGTTAAGCCACGTGACTAATGTTCCTTCTGTAGGGCTATGAAAATGTCTTTGCAGCCGATCTAACTAATCAAATAATCCCACTCATTTGACTTTGACCTCCATTTCCCGCCCGTGGCGACGCGTTGGAATGGATTTTCTAAAATCATTTGGCATTTGAAGCAGTTCCAAGAATAATACTAGGAATCCAAACTTAAGCTTTCCAACAATTTTCCGCCCGTTGTATTCCGCGCAAAGTACGGAGGATTTTCATTAATATTTAGAAATTAGTATGAAGCCATTCGTATGAATAACGAAAATGCTGAATTCCACACTTCATCCCTTTTCCGTGGGCATGCATATTTCAAAACCTTAAGCACATGTATCGAATTATTAAATGTGATGTGTTTTGAAAATTAGTTTGGAAATAATTGGTTTATAAACAGAAAAGTTGTGAAATGAGTTTGAAGTCAATCGGACGATAATCAAAAAAGTTTCAAACAACAGTTTTCCACGAATTTTCACTTTTACTTGTGTAGGGACACGGATAGAGCAATTCAATTTTTTTACTCTACTTTAAACTCATTATTTGATACTTGTGTCCCGTTGGTTCAACCACGTAGGTCTAACAAGCCTGTGTGGGTTACCCGGTATTTAATAAACTTGAAAAATAAAAGGTCGAGATTGTACAAAAAGTTCAAGGAATCTGGCTCTTCCTCGGATTTCTCTCGCTATTTGATTGCCCGATCTCTGCACTTAATGTACACTGTTATAACAACTACCTCAGGAGCTGTAGGTTACAGTTTCAGCATGATCCTAAGAGGTTTTATAACTTCGTTAATGTGAAGCGTAGCTCATCAACACTTCCATCAACTGTATTTTTTGAAAAACGACAGCTGACTCTGGTCAGGCTATTGGCGATGTTTTTGCAGCGTTTCTTCAGACGACTTGTAGTTTACAACCTTATCAAATGGTTTCGCCTTATCTCCAATTGCATTTTTGGGTCCTAAATCACTGCAAGCTCGCTTCTACGTGATTTAAAGGCTATTAAGCCCGTATTTTCACCGGGACCTGATGGAGTACCAGGCTGTGTGCTCAAGTACTGTGCTGAACGTATTTTGAAGCCATTATTTGTTCTTTTTAAACTGCCGTGGAGCTGTGCTCTTTCCCCAATATTTGGGAAAAATCATTTATTATTCCTCTCCATAAAAGGGGAATCAAGTCTAATGTTGAGAACTATAGAGGTATTTCTAAGTTGTATGCTATTCCTAAGATATTTGAGAAATTAATAATTTCTCAACTTCAACATTTATGTGGATCCATAATTTCACCCTGCCAGCAAGGGTTCGTGAAATATAGATCTACCACCACGAACCTATTGGAATTCACTTCTCTTGTCATAAAAAGATTTCAAGACAAAATGAAAACGGATGTTATTTACACTGATTTCAGTAAGGCTGTTAATCACTCCCTTTTACTTCATAAACTTCATCTTCTGGGATTTCCAAATAACTTAATTCTATTTAACTCTTAGAACCCAAAAGGTTTATTTCAAAGGCTTAGCCTCTAAGTCTGTTCGAGTTACTTCCGGAGTACAACAAGGAAGTCATCTTGGCCCCTTATTATTTACTCTGTTCATAAATGACCTTCCTTCTGTCGTAAATTACTCAAGGGTGCTGATGTATGCCGATGATGTTAAACTTTGTCTGTCATCTACTGATTTCTTATCTGGTCAAAGATTGCAAGCTGATCTTGACAGTTTTCAAGCCTGGTGTCGGGTAAATTTATTAAATCTTAATTGTGGTAAGTGTAACGTAGTGTCCTTTATAGGTGAATGCCATTTTTAAATAATTATATTCTTAATGATAAGCCGCTTGTTCGAATTCAGTCAGTCGATGATTTGGGTATTCTTTTAGATACCAGGCTGAAGTTTGACAAGCATATTTCTTCCACCGCTAATCTTGCCTTTGGTGTGCTGGGTTTCATTAAGCGCTGGTCTAAAAAATTTAACGATCCCTACAATAGTAAAACTCCTTATACTTCTTGAATATGGGTCTTGTATTTGGTGTCCCCAGCACAAGGTTCATCAGGATAGAATAGAATCGGTACAAAAACAATTTCTGCTCTTTGCACTCAGTGGTCTTAACTGGAATCCTAATACTCGCTTGCCTTCTTATCGTAGTAGACTTTTACTAAAAAATCTTCTTTCTCTTTCTGAAGTTTTATAGCAAATACATTTGAAAATATCATGCTTACAATGCATTTCTATGATGTAAGTTCCTATTAAACCCAACTTTGACCAAATCTCCGGAAGAATACTTCCGTCCGATTTTTAAGATCTTACACTCAAAGCTACTTTCAAAGCTACAGGAATTCTCTGTAAAACGCTTTTTACATTTTGACAAAATCTTGTTTCGTTCAGAAAATATGATTTATGCAAAGTAAAATGACAAAAGGCGCCACTGTGTGATGTTAATTGCAAAATAGTATCTTCCATCCACAGACGAAGAATCTATATATATAAAACAGTTCATGCTGACTGACTGATTGGCAATCATCGCACAGCCCAAACCGTAATGGCTAGGATGCTGAAATTTTCACAGGTTCCATCTATGATGAAAGTGCACACTATAGGATTTTGGAAAATTCCACCCACAAGCGTGGAAAATCGCGGAAAACTGTTGTATAAAACTTTTTGGTTTCAAACTCATTTTGAAAGATCTACACAAAAATTCATTTGACACATATTTCACCGATTTTGGAAAATCCACCCCTATAGGCGGAAAATGGGGGTGTCAAGGTTGTTTGGGCGAAAGTCTAATTTTAGTCTAATTAACTTCAAATTTATTTTCAAAGCTCTTCACGTAAAATAATTCGATATCAGCGATTTTGAAAATTTAGCCCTATGGTCGGAAAATTTGTGGAAAACTCTGCCAGTCGACATTTTTAATTTTCATGCGATTGGCTTCAAACTCATTTTCAAACTTCTGTTTATCATTCAATCATTTTGAAACTAATTTTCAAAGCACCTTACATTAAATAATTCGTCACATTTGCTATCGGTTTTGAAAAATACAAGTGGCTTTATACTAATTTCCAAATATAAATACAAAAACCTCGGCATTTTGCGGGCAATAACAGTTGGAAAGATTTAATCTGGATTCTTAGTATTATTCTTGAAATTGGCTTAAAATGCCTAATGATTTTGGAAAATCTACTCCGCGTCGCCACGGGCGGGAGATGGAAGTCAAGGACAAATGAGTGCGACATTTTTTTTGCTTTTTTTTTTCAAAGACATTTTCATAGCCCTACACAATAAACATTAGTCACGTGGCTCAACTATTTAGTTGTAATTCTGACGGTTGACGAAAATAGTCAAATTTAAAAAAAATACACCAAATATATACCATTTTTCCCTTCGGGAACATAGTATAAAAACGAATAAATTCCGCTCGTTTGGCATCAGGTGCTGTTCTCATTTGCAATCGTTTTACTTTCGTTTTGGCTTTTTCGAACTCCAGATCGAAAACGAATTTCGATAGCAATAAGCTATCGGTGGTATCAGCTGTTTTACAACGAAGAGTAAACATATGTGCGTAAAGCGTAAATAAATATTGCAATGATAATTGGCTGAACACAAGCCAAGAGAAAAAATAAAATTCATTTACGAACCACAGGAGTTGCCACTGTATCAACAATGCAAACTCAAAATGTAATTATTTTCATTTCAAATAAACCCTTATTTTTCCTATAGAAATTTTTAACACATCGATTCTTAATTTTGTTATCGATAAGAAAATCACATGATGAAATGAGAGCAGGCACGTTTGCCTGTTCGATTTCGTTTTGATGGTGAAAATTAGAGACAACTTTTGAATTAATTAATAAATGTGTAAATTGACTTGAATGAAATGAATGAATGGGTTAATTCGCTTCTAAAAATGATAAAGAATATTAGAAAATTGTGCATACGAATATTTAATTTCATTTATCTATGTAACCTGGCAATTACTTGCAATTGCGACGACTCGATTCACTCGTTTTGACGTGTTCGAAACAGCTAAAAGGAAAAGTTATTCAACTTTCGAAACTTTTGAGTGGAAGTGGAATTGGGAACAGGACCGAAATTAATAATAATAATTTTATCTATCATTGAAATTAGACCCTTAGTGTAAGAAAGTTAAAAAGAAATCTACAGGTTAAGCAACACTCGAAATGCTATCTTAGCTTTTGCTGTTCAAACTCTCAAATTCGCACAAATAATCAAATAAAAAATCAGTCCGCATTTATTCACCGAAATCTAACTGAGTATCGTCCGAATCGTGCACCTAGTGTAGCGGTCCGATAGTGGGGTATCAGCACTAGACCACATACCCTACTGCACTCCAACAGTACATTTTCATTTTCTATTGTTGTAAGCCTATAAACAGCCGACAATCAAGCTAGAGCACATATAAATAAGCACGGCAAGTACATCTACAAAACAAGAAAGAACGGCTATCTTCGGAGTGCCGAAGCTATATACCCCAGCAGGAATTAATTTTCATACAAAACTTAATTTTTGTCTGATTGCACCTATGGGAGCGATTTTGATAGAATTATTTGAAGTATAATAAAACTCTCACTTAGTTTGGATAAAATATTTGTATAAACAAAAAGATTGATATAGTGATATAGTAGTTCGATTTTGACCAAATTTGGTCAGATAGTATAAACTCTCTAGAACTATGTTTGATAAAGTTTGGTAAGGATACATTTATTAACAAAAAAGTATTTCAAACAAAAACATAGTTGTCGACCGATCATTCCTATGGCAGCAATATGTATGTTTAGTGGTCCGATCCGGCCGGTTCTGACATATGTACTGCCTGCAGCAAAAAGAAGGGTCTGTGCCAAGTTTCATTATGATAACTTTAAAACTGCCACGCAAAAGGTCATCATGATCATGATGAAACGCAATGCCACCTGCATGGTGATGGGGTACTTTGTGCACAGCTATTGGCACGCTTGACTGGCGGCCACAGAATTTTCATCATCACAAAGAATTGAATGGGATAGCTAGAGAAGACGCCCAACGCGGCCACCATTTTGACCACCTGTGACATTACATCCTCCACATTCAGGTTGAGCGTTATACTGCCAGCGACATCCTCTCCCCAACGCAGATAGCTAACAAATCCAGTGAAGATGAACAAAGCTGTGATTAATATCATTGTTATATTGAGCACACCAAAGCGACTGTTGAAATTTTCCGGATCCTTCATCGAATTGCGCAGCGGCAGGACGAGGGCAATGCCCTCGTATGAGAACAGAGCGATGCCAAAGAACAGGGACAACCGTGAACCGCCCGTAATCCAATGACGCTTGCTGATCGATGGCATTGGACCCTCCGAGAAGGCAATCGTCAAAGTGGCAATCAACGCAAAGAGCAGCGCACAGTTCGCCAGCAGTGACATTAAATATATATATATACATATATATATTAAATTGGTCATCAGCGAGGGTATCATCGCCGGCAGCAGTGTTATAAGCATTTCCATGCTCATGCTAATGTCTATGCCATTCTGCTGCATCACCTGGTGTATAGTTTTTCAGTAATAAACACAAAGTAAATGGCACAGAAACCAAATTATGTGAAACAGAGAAACATCTCGACGATGAGTTTCATGGCACGGGACATGCAGCGTAGTCAGCGGGCCATTCTCAAAGCACTTCTTCACCGTTTCCGGATAGTCCAGAAAGGTCGCACCCGGCGTCTTAGAAACGGCTAACAGGGAGCCGCAGATGAGCAGACGCTCGCAGTGAACGCACATGATTGCAATTAGGGGCAACATCAGGGTGGACCCCACCTGGCCGCCATTCTTGAAGCAATCGCCCATGGCGACGCTGGCGCCGACGCTGCCCTCGGACAGATGTGTGGCCGCCTCCAAATTGCTGGTCGCATGATGCCTCTTCACCGTGCTCTCCATATCCTTATCCACTTGCTTCTCCAATTGCTGCTGCTGTTCCGGCTGGGTTATTTCCAAAGATTTATCCATGTTGCTAGCTTCGTTGGCCCTTTCCTGACTGCGTTGTTGCTTTCAAAGTTTGATAAATATTTGAGTATTATGCAAGTATTTAACGCGTTTATTTCATTTCGTTTTCCCGCGTACATCACCAACCTAAGCCCAAATCGGGTTATCGACCATTCTGTCCGAATCAAACCGCATTAATTTGCATGCACCCAAGCATTTTGAGGCAACGAATGCCAGTTGCACTCTCACTCAAAACAAATGTAGGGATAAGTGCAAGTGACAAAAAAGGCAATGCGTAATAAATAGAAGTAGGCAACACATATGTATCACTCGGGTGTTTTGTACACACCATGATGCCTGTGTGTGCATGTCTAATTTTCGGCCGTTTCGTTTTTCACTTAACGTTACTTTACTTTTTTGGCTTTACGTTTTGGGCACGCTTTTGCAGCAGCAGGTCCTAAAAAATTAATACAAGCGAAAGCTTGCACAAAAGAAACCTTTACACCCAAGACACTCCATACATTTTGTGTCTCAATTCTTGTGCTTCCCTTTCACCCATCCTTTTTTCGATGCCAATGCGCCGACGTATGCCATACGCACATATGCAAAAAACTACCTATTCACTATTCTTGCTTGTGTGCCCAAATACTTATGCATTATTGTAAGGCGAGCGATTATACTCAGTTGTCCGGTGGTTAAAAACACCAGGGTGTCAAAATCACCCAACATTTACCCGGTGCACCTTAACTGCCGGTGGCTTGTTGTAGTTCTCTCCGATTCGGGACCTCCATAGAAATACCAGAGATTCCACGTAACCGCAGGAAAAGTAGAACCAATCGCAGAGAGAGAATATGAATCCTCGTATCCTACTGAGATCTCGAGCAAGCCTATTTCGAAAGTTAGGCACAGTAGGTTCATACGAAGAAACTTACAAAGGGGAACAAGAGTATGCTTCAGAAGTAACAGACATCCATTTTTTAGACTAAATAGTTTCTCGTTGCCTTACTTTAACTGTACTACGAGGGACGGTAAAGTATTTAAATTTCTTATAGACACAGGTTCAAATCAAAATTACATTCAATCCAACTTAGTACCAAATCCCAAGCTTATCGAAAAACCATTTATTGCAAATTTAGTTGGTGGCCAGACAAAGATCACTCACCATACTCATCTTAGCTTATTCATTTGCAATCACATTCCTATTAAGTTCTTCTTACTTCCAACCTTGAAAACATTCCACAGTATTTCAGGCAATGACACACTTAAATAACTTAATGCAGTAATCGATGTCAAGAATGACATTTTAATAGTAAATGGGGATTATCGAATCAATATCAAGCAACTAGCCACTCAATCAGTGAATAGTAAAAAATTAGAGCAGACCACATGTCAACAAATCAGAAACAACTTATAGAACGTATCACCAAGACCCATGCAGAACTATTCGCTGAGCCCGATGAAAAGCTAACTTATACCACAGCTGTAGAAGGTGAGATTAGGACCACTTCAGACAAACCGGTATATAGCAAGCATTACCCTTACCCCGCTTCCCTAAGAACAGAAGTAGAGAAACAGATTAACCAACTGCTGGATGACGGTATAATAAGACCCTCACGGTCACCCTATAATTCACCCGTGGTACGAAAGAAAGCTGATGCATCTGGAGAGAGGACGTATAGAATTGTCATAGATTATAGGAAGTCAAATGCGGTAACAGTATCGGATCGGCACCCGATCCCGGAAATTGGGGAGATTATCGCACAATTGGGCGAAAATAAATACTTTTCGGTGCTCGATCTGAAAAGCGGTTTCCATCAGATCCCCCTCAAGGGAAGAGATATAAAAAAGAGCATTCTCAGTGAACGGCGGGAAATTCGAGTTCACTAGATTACCGTTCGGACTAAAGAATTCTCCATCAATATTCCAGAGAACTTTAGATGACATATTACGAGACCATGTCGGAAAGAGATGCTACGTCTATATCGATGATATTATAGTTTTCAGTCAGTCAGAAAGTGAGCACACTCAAGATCTCGAGGCAATATTCTCTACCTTGGCCAAAGCCAATATGAAGGTTAAAATCGAAAAATGCGAGTTTCTCAAGACTGAGGTTGATTTTTTAGGTTTCACTATTTCTGCGAACGACGTTAAAACCAATATCGATAAAGTTAAAGCTATCCATAATTTTCTAGAGCCTAAGACATTAAAGGACTTGCGCTCTTTCCTAGGCCTATCTAGTTACTAAAGACGTTTTCTTCACGATTACACTAAACTAGCGAAACCGCTGACAACCCTACTCAGGGGAAAGAATGGTCGCCTCTCAAAAAATATCTCCAATAAAGTAAAAATAACGTTTGACCATAATTGAATAGAAGCTTTCCAGAAAATTAAGAATACATTGGTTTCGCAATACGTGATACTTGCATACCCAGATTTCAAAAAAGAGTTTCAACTCACAATAGATGCTTCGAACTACGCCATCGGCGCGGTACTAGAACAAAATGGAAGACCCATTACATTCATTTCACGTACGCTATCAAAAACAGAAGAGAACTACGCCACAAATGAAAAGAGATGTTGGCGATTGTATGGGCTCTTCAAAGCCACGTACATATGTACCTGTACGGTACCTCCAAAGACATCATTCACACCGATCATCAGCCTCGCAACCTTCGCATTAAGCAGTAAAAACCACAATGGCAAGCTCAAAAGGTGGAAAAGCTACCTTGAAGAGTACAACCACGAACTCCGTTACAAGCCAGGAACTTCAAATGTAGTAGCCGACGCCCTTTCTAGGAATTCCCCCGGTGCACAAATTAATAGTACCACAGCCACAATACACAGCGACGATAGTTCCTCACATAATCTGATTCCAGTTTTAATCAATGTCTTCAAAAACCAATTGTTGCTATAAACTTCGGAGGAAGAATCTTATAAGTTCGAACTGCCTTTTCCAGAGTATCACAGGCATACTGTCAAGAAGAGCGACTATTCTGAGGAAGACTTGTTGAAAATATTATGGAAAGGCTTGACTCTAAACTAATAAAAGGCCTATTTACTTCCGAGAGTATAATGGGAAAAATCCAAAATATCTACCGTAATCACTTCAGTATTTACAAGACCAGATACACGCAAACTCAGGTAGAGGACGTAACATTAGAATCAGACCAAATAGAGATCATAACCAAAGAACACTTGCGAGCTCATTGAAACCCAATAGAAATCAAAATACAGATACTAAGTAAATATTTCTTCCCCGGACTAACAAAAAACCAGTGCCATCGCTAAGCAATGCGAGACATGCAAGCTAGTGAAATACGATAGACACCCATTCGGCATGCCAAAATTAGTTGTCACGAACAATGAAAAAGCCCTGAGTACAGCTTCGATCAGGTTTTTGTTGAAAGACCAGCTCAAAACACAAGTTAATACGACACCACGACACCTCGACATCCACAAGCAACGGTCAACAATGTCGGAAACCATGAGATGTCTTAAAAAAGATAAGGTCACAGTTTTGAAGATTTGATTTTCAAATGCGTACAAGAGTACAATCAGACAAACCATTTTTGGGAAATAAACACATATCGGACCGACAGGAATTAAAAAAAGCCAGGGTACAATTTAGCAAGGATATTATTATTAAAAAAAAAAAAAAAAAAAAAAAAAAAAAAAAACAAGTTGACCTCACATAATACACCCAGAAAAGGAATTAGGAATTATAATGAAGAAGAAACTATCTACGTTAAAATGGATACGAGATTGGTATCGGAATTGATTCCCAAGTACAAAAAAGAAATAGTTTTGATAGATCAAAACACGACCGTCAAAACACAATAAAACCGTCAGGCAAGAGTTAGCATAGTTCACAAAATTAATATCAAAACACAATTTCATTTACAGGATTTTTAACCATTGAGCCATGGGCTGGCAACTATATTAGACAACTGCCATTCACAATTAATCCCAATTAAAAGGGGAGTAGCGGCAGTGCATTTAGGCGTATTTAGGGGAATTCACGTTTTTAATATGGAGGAATGACAACTTGACAGAAAAAATTAATGAACAGTTAAAAAATAATAACAGACAAGTTTTTATTAATAAGACATTAAGCACTAGAGTAAACGAGTTAAGTAACATAACAAATTCAATAATAAAAACTACAATAAAAGGCGAGACTTTCCAAGACAAATTTGTGTCCATATTAAAATTCCGATTGCAACTTTTTAAAAACGATTTGAATAATTTTATTTACGCAATAAATTAGGCAAAAACGAACACTGTAAGTTCCATAATATTGTCAGAAGCAGAGGTATCCAAAATAGAAGTCGTCTGCATTGAAGATCACTGGCACTACAGAACAGGAGTGTTTTTCTTTGCTCTTTGATATAGGCAAAGAAAGATGAAAACAAAATAGGCGAGGTTGCGTGTGATTTTCTTTGTTCAATAAAAAGAGATGCGTGTGCGCATTGAATGCTCGCCTATGCCAAATATCAATCAGCCAGCCGATGGTATCTTAAAAATTGCTCCACATGATAAAAAAAAGCCTAAAGCAAAATCGGCGAAGTACTGTGAGAGATATAGCGGCAAAACGGATTAAAGTATTGTAAAAACAGTAATACGTCAATGGACGCGCCAGCAAACAAAAAGAATTGGGTATGGCTTCTATTAGATATAATCGGATAATCTTCTGTGAATAAATAATTTATGGTAATGTTTTATAACGCACTATCAAGTTTCCATCGGTCAGAATGGTGTAATAATGCATGTCAGCAATAGGTGTAGGACAGCTTCACTTTATAGACGGCACAATAAATGCAGAAAAGTACATGGGTATCTTACAAAATAATCGTAACAATCTATAATGGCTAAAAATATTTCAAATTTTAATAAAGGGATTTGATTTAAGTAGATATTGCAGTCTTTTTATGAAATATATACATGTTTAGGTATCAAATAAAAGGTAATTCAATAACCTTTCTAAAAAGTACATGCTTGGATTTCAAGAGATTGAAAAAAAACACCTCTCAATGGTGTGCGTAAAGCTCCATGCTTTTTTTTATTTGCTCGAGAGCATATGACATGGAGGAAGTCCCATATGCCGCTGTATATTTTTAGACTTGAGTACAGGGTCTGTCCAGCCTAAGATCTCCACAACCTTTTGGAACAGTGCTACGGTCGAAAGCCGTTAAGAATCGCAAAACGAATTTCCTGCTGGTTTGGTGAAAGTTCTTCCGACCTTCCATTAGTAATGGTAGGTTCTCTCATCTCCCTGCCGATCGATCTTTCTGAAATTTAAAATGGAATTACATAAGACAATTGTAAAGCCTCCGCCATCTTTGAAATTTTACAAAAATAATTAGAATTCTACTTCAATTTTCATAGTCTTGATTTAATACAAAAACCTTACGCGATTAACTTTCCACTTCGTAAATAAAAAACAGGTAAAATATTCCTATTTACAACTTCGTACACTTACGAATACACACACAACGGTAGAAGACGCAAATATCTTTAAGAGGAATAACTTCTATGTTTAAAAACCGATCGACTTTAAATGCAGAATCCCAAGTTTAACATGTTTTTCGAATTGTGGTGGTGCGCAACCGCCATTTGAAGTGGCCGCTTGCACTTCAATCGCTGTATGCGTGTATTTTTGTATATATGTGTATGTGTAAGTATACGCAGATGTGTTTGGAAATTTTAGACCTGGGTACAGGCAGTGTCGTATACTCAATTGCTATTAGCTTTCTTAATTGTTACTTATTGAATTTTCAAAATTTTGACGATCCAAAAACATTGTAAGGTCCCAGCACTTCAATTCTATCGTATAACATATCGAAATTTGTAATATTTTGTTTAGCAACGACTATTTTAATGTCGTTCTATAAGTGCTCAATTGTATTCTAGTCTGGACTGGACGATTACCATTCAAACACACTAACTCAATTCTGTTCAAGTTAGGCGGATTAAGCTTTATGCTATACCATATATAACGGGTATTCTAATATGCAATTTTGGTTAAATACGATTCTTAAAAAAATAAAACACGAAAGAACGGCTATCTTCGGAGTGCCAAAGCTACATACCCCAGCAGGAATTAATTTAAAAAAATAATAATAATTTTTGTCGATTTTGATAAGATTTTAGGAAACTATTTGAGGTATAATAAAACTCCCACTTAGTTTGGATAAAATATTTGTATAAACAAAAAGTTTGATATAGTGATATTGTTATTTTGATCAAATTTCGTCAGATTGTATAAACTCTCTAGAGCAGGGGTGCCCAGCCCATTGCTCATCTGGCTCATTTTGTTATTGTAATTGCTCTTAGGCATAGGCAGCAATGCGCGTATATATGCACGGCTCTAGTCATAAGCCAGTGAATAATACAAAAACAATATTGCGTGTTCCCTTTCTTATCTCTTTTCGATGGCTGGGCTCATGAGTAATAGCCTGTATCCACGACATCATATTTTCACATTTTTCGTCATATTTTTGATTTGGGAAATATGACACATATTTCCTGTAGAAAATCCCATAAGAAAAAAAATGACGAATTCGTCATATTTTAAATATGATGCCATTCGCCCCGGCATTTTTTAGTATTTTCTTATCGAACTCACGATGTTTATCGATGAACTGGGGAAAATGTAAACAATGACGAATTGTGCGCCAAAATTAATTTTTAAAATAAAGTGTAAATTGCTTATATCTTAATATTTCTATATTTATTAAGGATGAGGTTAAACGGGAAGGTTTATCCGGAGGTGCACCTTCGAAATAGTAACATTTTGACAAGGTACACCGCCTTTTGGGAGCAGTGATATTTGTGCACTTCACATGTGCGCACTCGCAATTTCATTGCAAATTTCTGCCATCTCCGCATCCCAGTCATCCACCAATGGATCTAAATTGTACAAACTTATTGCAACTATCTGCCTATTGATATGCAACTTTGCTTCTACTACTATTCTGCCATTATTTGCCATATTTTTCACTTTTCGTAAAAAATAGCATCAAAACAAATCAAACAGCTGATTTATTTCGGGCGAATGGCAAATTCATACACCGTTTCACATTTGACCGTGGAAACACCATCATCCACATTTTTAAAATGTTACATATTTTGGCTGTCGTGGAAACAGGCTATAAAGCAACAACACTTCACTACTATGTTGTTGCACTACTGAATTTCGGTGTAATTTTGTTGTTGCTCTTCGTTGAGGCCTACACTTTAAAAAAATGCTATTTGATTGAACGCTGGACACGATATTTTTCTGCAAACCATTTTAAGTGCATTATTTGCATTCAAATAATAGTTACAATAAAATAGTGGTGGTGAAAAGATGAATAGCTGGACGCCGTACTTTTTTTTGGAAAACATTTTTAGGTGTGAAAACAATGCAATATTTGCAAAGAAATAATAGAAATTGTATCTACTTTTTTCGGTGCACACAATAAAATGAAAAAAATTGTTTGCCTTAGATGTGTTAGTGTTTTCTTGCATATGTATTGAAGTTTGCTCTTCCATAAGCAGCGTTTGGGCACCCCTGCTCTAGAGACTCTGTTTGGGAAAGTTTGGTAAGGATACATTTATAAACAAAAATGTATTTCATACAAAAACATAGTTGTCGACCGATCATTCCTATGGCAGCTATATGTTAAAGTGGTCCGATCCGGCCGGTTCCGACATATGTATTGCGTGCTGCAAAAAGAAGGGTTTGTGCCAAGTTTCATTACGATAGCTTGAGACTAGTTCGCATAGAAACAGACGGACATCGCTATATCGACTCGGCAATTCATGCTGAATCAGATTGTTGGGTCGAAAACGTCTCCTTCTGACCATTACACATATCGAGACAAAATTATAATACCCTCTGCTAGGGTATAAAAAGCGTACTAAAATTTAAACAATATATAGGAAAACTCGATAATTCTGATTATGTTCTGATACTTCGCCTGTGGTCATTGCAATTGTTGTCAATGCAGACTTATTACATTTAATGCCAATTAGTTGTCAAAACTTTATGGCTGTATAAACTTTATAGGGTCGGAGATATCTCCTTCTGCCTGTTAATATACCTCTTTACCTTTAATCGCTGCAGTCGGAAGTTCCTGACTGCAAAATTCTGTATATTCAAAATTGTTTACTTTACATATGTACCAAGTTTGGTTGCTCTATCTCCAAGGGTGTCGAAAAAATTCCGGTAATACAGATAGCGGACATTGCAGAAGCACGCCCAGTATACCCTTTTTTTTAACTCAAACTACTGTTCAATGAATTACGCATGGATGTGTCAAAAATAACCCATTAGGGTGTCCGCGAGCTCCTTGTAGTGACCTTTCCACAAAAGCGACCCCAATGAAAATATATCGCCAGAGCAGTGAATATTGGTGGAAACCAGGCTGCTTGAGGCGATGATAAAGTGGTTGGATACTCCAGATGTCGCACCCACCACATTAAATAGTACAGATTGGCTCAACGTAGTTAGGACCCCCAGCAGTAGAGATGACCCTACCTTGTCGAAAAGCAGTCACTACAATGTCCGCCCCGTGAACGGGTGGTTTTCTAGTATATACTTATACTTTTATTATTTTTGGACCGTCGTAGTACCTTCTTGGGTGGTTTCGGCACCTTCGTTGTCTGCGTGGCACTGCAAGCCTGTTTGTGTGGAGCGACCACACATTATCGTTCATATTTGAATCGCGTCTTATTTATTCAGTACTACTCCTTTTAGAATGTATTGAATGTAGCGGTCAATTCCAGTGTGCAACCCTGTTCGCACTTTCCGGTTTTTTGGGCACACCGGTTGGTGTACTATTGCTTTGTACTGCTGAAATTGTGAGATAATGTTGTGTTGACATAATTGGATATTGGGCTGTAGTGGTTGCTCTTGTTGATATCGTTGTTGTGTAAGCGGTCGTGATCGACGTCACTGATTTCGTTGTTATAGTCGATGACACATTCCCTCCCCATCGGTGAAAGGGCGTGGCGCATAGTTGTCTCAATGACATATTGCTATTAAGCAGAGTGGGACCGCCGATCGCCTTTTTGTTTTTGCATTTCTGCTCGCATTTTACTTTCTATCTTGCTTTTAATATGGTTAATTAAGCCGTTGTGCGCACTTTATTTGATACTAACATACTTTGACAGCCAATTGATTATATATTTATCAAATTAATTTAATATTACACTTTATTGTTTTTTATATAAATAGATGTATACCTCAAGTGAAGGGCATATTATGAGCGTCCTTTCGCTTTATTAAGTTGTTCACAATACGAAAACATTTCTATTTCGAGATTTAGATGTTCAGTTAGATGTAATCGTTCGTTCGCCCAATCAGGTTCTTCACGGGTGATCTACCCAGCAGTATACTTTAAATAATGTAAATACTTGTAAGTAAAATTTCCCTACTATTATCATTTTTTGCTTGATTTATAGTTATAATGTAAGCTAATTTGTTATATTCTTTTAAATTAGATTAATTTTGTTCTTCCTTTATATAAAAACTTGATCGAGCTGTCAAATTAAAAGATAAAAATATTTTTATCTTATTAAAAAACAAAACAAAATCCTACTTAACTCGCTGAAGTTAAAGCAAAAGTCAATCTATTTTTACAATCCTTACCTCGTCGTTTGAGCTTCCCCTGTATTCCAAAGAAAAAACTTAATGACGAAACTTTTGCCTGTCATGTCCGCCTTATGTAGCGTTAGTCTATCCGTCCATATACTTTTTTATCTGACCGTTCCTATCAACTTCAAATAACAATAAGATTTGTAATATAACAATCTAAAAATTAGAACAAGTAATAACGTTGCAGTCGGAAGTGCCGGGTAGCAGAATACCACAATCTTACCATTTAGCATTTCTTCACTAGGGCTGAACGCACACCGAATCAGGCAAATGCATGAGACAAGACAACATGTCTTGTTCCAACCAAGCGGAACATAATGCAACGAAATAAAACGTTGTTTGTTTCGTTTGGTGAGCGTTGATATAGGACTAATGTGAAAATGCGAAATGATGAAATAGCAGCAAATACAGTTTGAAAGCAAATAAAGGCAAATAATAGAGGTTGCGTCCATATGCGACTTTTAAAGATATCATGTGTTCTGCGACGATCAATACATACAAATGTATATGTATGTATAAAGGTACCAGTATATACCGAACCAGGTCTGTTATTGTTATTCATTTTGTTTGAGCTACTCACTCGACAAAAATTCTATTTAACACATATTTATGCATTGGATTGGCTAGCGAAAATCCTCGAACTGAACCCGTCATGAGGGTGCTGGCCGGGCAATGGACACTGTATTAACCTCGGAGTAAACGGGTTACACTTCGTGTCACTTGCGCGCCTACATCCCTAGGTAGTGCAGTGTCTAGCAAAGGCGAACGCACAGTACTTAATATCGGCTTCGCCAAGATAAGGGTACTGCGACCGGAGCCATGGTTCGAGGTACCTGGCGGTAGGTATAAGACGCTAAGGGTGATTCCCCGAAAGGAAAAATCATTATGGAGGCGAAAACGGAGGCAACTAGACTCAAACGTTGGTGGGAAGCGTGACTGCTACCACCGGCGGGCACGGGGAGGAGCAATCCTCTCTGCGTGTCGCCAGCGGTCACACCTCTACCTTGCTTGGAGCAGGCCATGATAGTTCCAAAGCTACTGCCACCACCACCACAAACGCAACTAATGCTAAGCTGTGGCGAAGCGGTGCCGTAGTCGATACAGGCTCGCACTGCGAATCGCACGGCGGTTGCATAACTACGGAAGCCGAAAAGCTTCTGCTCTCCCCTGTCCAGGCGGGTGTCAGTACCTCTAGTAAGGTCGGGCCCAAGCAGACAAAGGAGGGCATGAGAGCCAAGGCACAATACAAAGCGGCTGTTAGAACCAGAGCTCGGCTCAGCGGCAGCCCGAGGAGAGGAGCAAGCTGGCGAGGGCTGATCTGAAGATTAGCGAGGGTCGCAAACACTTTGCCCAGAAGCCTACTCTACAGGCTTCTAGTGGCAACTACGTAAATAAGGGCGGCCCCGCCCCACCAACAAAACCACCAGGGAGTCTGCGAGCGACGTAGCAAAACGACATCTTGTCGTGGCGCTCGTCGAGAAAAGCGACCCCAATGGCAAGATGTCGCCAGAACGGTGGAGATTAGTGGAAACACGGCTGCTCGAGGCGATGCTGAAGAGGATGGAGACTCCGGATGCCGCACCCACCACATTCGATGGCGCAGGTTGGCTCAATGGAGCCAAAATTCTCAGTTGCAGAGACGACCCCACCCTGGAGTGGGTCTCTCAAACAGTCGCCTCAATGGCCGCCTTGTGGAAGAGCGCCAAGCTGGAGGTAGTGGACAAAGCCAGTATTCCGTCCGTACCAAAGGGAAAATTGCTTCTTCCGAGGGTCGTGCCTAAAGAGCAGGCTCTCAAACTACTCAAATGGCAGAATCCTGACGTGCCCACCGCTGATTGCCAGGTCATTCATGTCGCTAAGCCCGATAAAAAGGGACAGCCCATGATCCTGCAAATTAGCAAGGAAGCCGAGGATCTGTTTTATCCCAGGTACGGGAAGATGGCGTGGGGCATGGGTAGCGTATACCTGCGTCTCAAGAAACGCCACCCCCAAGACAACAACAACAATACGCTGATGGCTGGTGAGGTGGAGCAAGATCTGGGCCTTGTGTCTACGGTGGAAGCTACCCACAGCCTGGAAATCGTGGAAGTGGCCACAGAAGCCACGCCCGAGGACCGGAAAATGGAGGACGACGAGGATGGCGACACGACGTTGGTAGTCGAGCCACCGCGAGCGGAGGAATCTAGCAGCCATGCAGCTGAAGGTCCTCCAGCTCAACCTACATAAAAGTAAGCTAGCGTCGGCGGAGCTTCTTATAACCCTGGAGCAGGGGTCCGCCGATGTTGCTTTAGTCCAGGAACCTTGGTTGGCAGCGGGCAACAAGGTGGGTGGGCTAAAGTTCGCTAACTTCAACACGTTCCACCCGACAACAGTAAGTAGGAACAGAACAGCTATCCTAGTAAGTAAAGGCATCTACTCTTACCTTATGTCTAATTACAGTACTGATCTCACAGTCGTGGCGCTAGAGGGTAACAAGGATGAGCCCACGCTCATAGCGTCCTGATACATGGCGCACGACAGGGAGGTACCACCCGATGAACTCAGGAGACTGACCGCGGAGGCAGCCCCTAATTGTCGGAACGGACGCCAATGCTCACAATACTGTGTGGGGCAGTCCGGACATCAACGATAGAGGTGAGGTCTCTTCTTAACTTTATACTTCAATCTAGCCTAAGGATAGCAAATGTTGGGTGTGAGCCTACATATGTGGGACCCACGTCTTCCAATATACTAGATCTTACACTTGCAGTCGGGAATAGTACACAAGTGACGGAATGGAGGGTTCTCGATAAACCCTCCTTCTCGGATCACAAGTACATCCAATTCAAGGTGCAATTTGACTACAGTCCTCCCCAAAATGTATACAGAAACCCCCGGAACACAAACTGGGAGAAGTTTGGAACAACGTTGGGAAGGAAGATACCAACACCACCCACAATCTCATCAGAAGATGATGAGAGGTCCCTGAAGACTCTCACACATCACCTCATTACTGCGTACCACACTTCGTGCAAGCCATCAAAAAGCAAAAGGAGGACCACCCTGGTGGACTCCAGAGCTTAAAGCACAAAGGAAAGATGTACAGGATCTCTTCAAGCTTGCAAAGAGATTATCTGGGATGAGTACAAAATACTGCTACGTAACTTCAAAAAAGAAGTTCACAAGGCAAAGAGAAACACATGGAGAACCCTCTGCTCTAGCATAGAGAAGGTCCCAGAAACGGCGAGACTCCGGAAGCTGCTTTCCAGACAGCCAACCATACAGAGTCAGCTAAAAACAGATGATGAACGATAGGCGGAAAACAGCAGGGAAGCAATATGCGCTCTCATCGATGCGCATTTCCCTGGGTGTACAGAAGTCACAGAGCCTGACACACCTCAAACTATCCGAACAATAAGCTCGGACCTACCCGCAGACATAATCACACCGAAGAAAATCCAGTGGGCAATAGACTCGTTCTCGAGCCACAAATCCCCTGGACTGGACGGAATTTTTCCGGCGATGCTGCAGATGACCAAGCATTGGATCATCCCATGGCTGCATCCACTGTTTGAGGCATGTCTGCAACGCGGCTATGTGCCTGTGGTCTGGAGAACTGCACGGGTCGTGTTCCTGCCCAAAGCAGGCAAGGTCAGTCACGTGCAGCCGAAGGACTACAGACCCATAAGCCTGACCTCATTCATGCTCAAAACATTGGAAAAAGTAATGGAGCTCCACATTAGGGAGGGCGCAAGCTCATCCCTGGAGCCCAACCAACATGCCTACAGCAAAGGGAAATCGGTGGAGACAGCGCTACATTCCCTGGTAGCTTATATTGAAAAGCCCTTCACCACCAAGAATACGCACTGGGACCATTTTTAGACATCTACGGTGCATTCAACAACGTATCAACTGAAGCGATAATGCAAGGCCTGACAGCTACAGCATCCCACTCGGCAATACACTCTTGGATACAAAACCTGTTGAGCTGCAGAAGAGTCAAAAAAGTAAAAATAATGGAAAATGCTTATGATTAATGGTGATTTAAAAATTCATCAATATTTATTTTAATTTTTGTTAATGATAGTTTTAGTAGTGAAAAAACGAAACGACAATTTAAACAAGTAAGAACGTTGCAGTCGGCGGTGGCGTCCGACGCAGATGCAGATCTGTCAGGAATCTTAACTTTAGTGTGTATGCCAAATTTGGTAACTCTAGCTTTAAAAATGTGGAAGATACAGGTTTTCCCCAAATTTTGGGGGAGGGGGTAGGGGTGAGGGGCTGATCTTGACACTTTATAAACTGACGATATACACCAACATGTGTGCCAAATTTGGTTGCTCTAGCTCAAAGATAAAGGCAAAAAAATTGCGTTCATACGGACAGACGGACATTGCGCAAACCCAATATACTATTTTTCCCTTCGGGAACATAGTATAAAAATGTGAATAGAACACATGCGTCGGACGGTTCACAACGAAGTGAAGCTTTCCGTTTTTCAGTGCATCATAAATGATAAGCCAACTACAAAATACATTCGGATTAACACCGAAAAAACGAAGCAATAAAATTATTTTTGGATTGCCAGCAACGAAAGTTGACGGAAAGCGAAAAGGGAAAAATTGTTTGTGTAATTTCTCAATGTGCACCAGAAGCTTACCTATGTGTAAGCATCATACACTTCCATTTGCTATGTGCAATACAAAAACAAATGTGCGTCGTGTGCATAGGCGCTGCGCACCCCTGCTTTAAATAATCTAAGCACTGCTAGAACAGTGCATATCTATTGGGTTCCCAGCTACCGGGGCAGTGACGGCAACGAAATGGCGGATTGCCCTCAAAAGAAGGAGTCGGACCACCACTGGGACCACCTCTTGACAACGAAGAAAATATACAAATTTCATTGCAGTCGCCAAATAGCGAACTGGATGAATTCGCTTGGGCTAAAGCTGGTGAAAGGTGGCGAAACACTACCAGCTGCAGAATCGCTAAAATTATGTGCAAGAAGCGAAATCAGAAACTCACTAACTTCCTGCTACATCTTCCAAGGAAAGATTGCAGACTAATGATAGGAGTATTAACTGGACATTGCCTAGCAGCAGCTCATGCTAAAAAGCTGGGGATATTAACGGAAGACGGCTGCCGGAAATGTAAGGAACCAGGAGTTGTTAAAACCTTGGAACATCTTATATGCAGCTGCCCAGCACTCGCAACGCTAAGACATCGATACTTCAACAAACACTGGCTCGCATCACAAGAAGAAGCGGCCGGACACACTCCCAATGCGCTGCTGGCGTTTGCCAAGCGCACACGAATCCTACAGGATAAACAAACCTCCTAATGACGACACTAAGGACCTACACGGTCTATGTGTGACCACCATGTGGTGGTCAACCGGTTCTACCTAACCTACCCTATGCATCGGATTACCTATCTACATCAAAGTTAAATAGTATGCAACTATATTTTTTCAACTTTAATTTTATCTGAGGTAAATATCTATATATATATACATATGTATCAGAGATCTGCAGCGGTCCACCGCAACTACTAGATTACCGCGTTTGTACAATCAATATAATTTTCACACATGAGTATTGAAACACCGCAACAAAAATTGATGCCGTGTTTTTTTACTCGTTTCTTTTTCTGCACCTTCCTATGCGGTGCCTGAAGTGTGCGTCACATTCTGAGTGGGTATATTTTCGACATACAAACAAAACAGCACAAAATGTGTGTGTAAAAAAAAGCATACATCAAAAGAAAGAAAAAATATTGCGATAAGATATTGATCTTGCACTCCCAATATTCATTAAATTTGTCTACTTAATTCCGCTATTCTGCGACAACATGTCTTAGTAAAGAAATGCAGCTAAACAGAATAGCGGAACTTGCGTCGTAAAAATTTGAGCGAGCCATTTGTTGTGCTTGCGTTCAAGTAGCGCATATTTTATTGTCGCTTCATTCCCATATTCGTTGTGTTCTTGTACAACCCACCAACGCTAAGATGAGTGCACTACTGGTGTCAAAAAGAACCACCGGTGCAGATCTCTAATATGTATATATAAAGCAGTTTGCCCTGATTGGTGACTGATTGATTGGCAATCATCACACAGCCCAGACCTCAAGAGGTAGGATGCTTAATTTTTCACAGTAGTTTCCATCTACGATGATTTTACTGATGAACTGGTGCAGGGTTAAACAATGATCAGCAGTTGTGTGCTAGATCACAAATTGTGCGCCAAAATAAATTTATAAAACAAGAAAGAAGCAATGTTTTTATACAAAACTCAATTTTCGTCTGATTGCTCCTACATTTGTGGTCCGATTTTGATCAAGTTATAGGAAACTATTTGAATACTATACGATGTAATACAAAAAGTTGTTCATACAAAAACTCATATTTCACACGATTCCATGGCAGCTATGTGACAATTTGGTTAGATTGTATAAACTCTCTAGAGACTTATTTTGGGTGAGTTTAGTAAGGATGCCTTACTTAAGACAATTGTACTGTCTGCAGCAAAAAGAAGGGTCAGTGCCAAGTTTCATTACGATGGCTTTTAAACTGAGAGACTAGATTGCATAAAAACAGACGAATAGACGGACATCGCTGTATCGATTCGGCTATTCATGCTGATTCTGAATATATATAATTTGTTGGGTCGGAAACGTCTCCTTCAGTCTATTACACAATTCGAGACAAATTTATAATACCCTCTGCTAGGGCATAAGCATCAACAAAACAATTACATAGATACACCAAACAAGCATTTTTCTGAGGCCAGATACTTTGCTGACCATAGCGCACCAAAGCGACTTCGGCAAAACAGCCGATCTACCAGCGCCCCACATGATCTAGACAACTAGATTATTCAACAAATACGCAAAAAAAAAAAGACCGATTCCTCCGTGGGCCATGCCAGGAAAAAAGGACGCATCACCCGACGAGGTCACACAGCAAATCTGACATTAAATTTTGGAGTGCTGCCAGAAAATAACAACGATCCTTTTACCAACTGTGTTGCTGTTAAGAAGCTCCTTTCTAATTTTTATTTAGGCGACAAACTCCCCTCGCAGTTGTTTAACGAACTAGGTGCGCTCTCCAGAGGCAAAGCATTTTGCAAGCGTCGGACGTAAGTTTGCCAGAGTTAGCAAAATTGGCAGACAAAATCATGGAGGTCGGCGAATTTCACAACGCCGCCCCTTGCATCAAGCCCAAATAATGCTTCTCTGCAGAAGTCGACAAACGCCTCGAACAGCAAAAAAAAAAAAAAAACAGTCTCTACAAAAATAACTTCAAACGCCGCACACCGGCGCGTTTTGTCATTTTATTTCGCAAAAATCATATTTTCTGAACGAACTGAAATGTAAAAGGCATTTAACAGTACATTTCTGTAGCTTTGAAATGAGTGTAAGATCATTGAAACCGGACGGAAGAATTCTTCTGAAGATTTGGTCAAAGTTGAAGTTTCTTTTCATAGGAATTTACACAATAGAAATTCGTTAAAAACATGATACTTTCAAGTGTATTCGCCATAAAACTTTTTATTTTCTCAGATAATGGGAATATATATCTATATACGTTTAAAAATATATGTATTTATGTAATATATTTGTATAAACATATTATACACTGCTATAACAACTACCTCAAAAGGCTGTAGGTTACAGTTTCAACGGGATCCTAAAAGGTTTTATAATTTCGTTAATGCGATGCGTAGCAAAAGTCCATCATCTCAAACGTCTGAGCAAAACAAACCTTGGTGTTGGTCCCACATCAAATGCTGAGATCCATGCTCATTTAAGCCCTCAAAAACATTATTATTCGCAGCCAATTACTTTGCATTCGACCGTTAATTTGCGCCCTTTTCTGTACCACGCCTACTCTTATTATTTTCCAATATTTCTTTGAAGTATGGAAAATATATATTTGAAATTTCAACCCGATGTCTCACATAGTTCAAAAGTTACAGACCTTTGCTCATAGTCAAGTCACATTGCGCAATGTTCTTGGTGTGTTATTGGGACTTGCCTAAAGTAGGTTATAGATAATCGAATAATGGAAACATGGCCAGCAAACTTTTTAATTATGCGGACGCACGGCACGTATAACTAAAATCGACGATATCATTAAACGTGTCCTAGTTTATTCAATACTTATTCAACTGCAGAGAAAAGTTAGATCCCATCAAGTTTCGATCATATACCAGAAGAACCGCACACCTGCTCAATGAAAAATATCCCACAAAAATATTAACCCCAAAGACTTCAAAAAGTACAGGCACACACGCAAGTTCTCTCGACTGCGCCAAAACGAAGATTTGTTTGTTACATTCTCTCCGCCTCATCGGTTCCAAAAATATCTTTATTGAGGTATGTCAGATCATTACCCGAATTGAAAAAAATGTATTCGCCAGAAATTATAAGCTCCTTCGAAAATATCGAGGATTGCTTCGAAATAAATTCACTTACTTAATCTATACTTCCAACAATATGTTATTATTTAGGGTGAAGGGCGCTCGCAAAGTTGGGGATTGGGGAAGGAATAAAATTAAATTATCACTATTTGTTTTCTTAATTTAAGTATAATAACCATTAATATAGGTTAAATCCAAAAATTATACATTTTGTAGTAACAAATGCTACCACGCAAGGGAAAATGGCTGATATACAATATACCGTAGATTAGATTATTATTATTATTAAAACCAAGATAAATATCGGGGTAGCAAATTGTGGCAATGGTTTCTCTTTAAAATATCTTCTTGAATATGTACAGAGTCATATACAAAAGACACCCATACCCACTTCAGCCTTTTTTACTTCAACTTCGACGAGCTTCACAGTCTGCAAACAATTCTCTAACAATATCAAACCTTCTGCATAAAATACTTCAACCAATTCCTTATTCAAAAATATAAACAATATTCTCGAGCGGAACAACTTGAAAATTAAATAAACTTTAAGCAGCAAAGAAATAATTGAAATATGTATCGCAAAAAGGCATCTGCCGTCACTCTAAAAGCAAATGATCTGTACCTGGTTAGAAAAGCTAATGTTGAATGGCGAGCTTGCGGCGACTACCGAGCCTTAAAACATTACAATGCCTGATAGATATCCACTACCATACTTGCACAAGTTCAACATATTGCATGGCAAAAAGCATATCATCAATTCCCAGTCGAACCTTGCGATATAATAAACAAGTAAGAATGCTCTAGTCGAGTATACCCGACTACGAAACTCCCTGTACCCAGTTCTAAAACTTCCATTCATATGTTCGTCACTTACACATGCACGCACACATACACAAAGCATACACACACACACGCGAGCCACAGCGTACGCAAGGCATTTTAAGTCGTGGCTGTGCTTCTTCTTCCCCCCTCGCTCCAGTACTGAATCTTGTTCGTTGAATAACTTCCGTGTTTATTATCCGATCGACTTAAAATTTGGACAGTAGATTAAGAGTGACCGAGGTAGTGTACATGCCAAATCCCAAAGCTCTATCTTTAAAACTGTGGCTGTAAAACGTTTTGATCGATTTGCGGGGAAACGGGGTAAGATATCTGAGATCAGAAACAAACTTGACCTGCTCCCGCTATACACAAACCTACATTCCAAATTTGGTGTCTCTAGCTCTTATAGTTGCTGAGATCCTTGCGTTCATACATACGGACAGACAGACGGACAGACGGACAGACAGACGGACATGGCCAAATCGAAATCTCTTTTGATACTGATCAAGAATATATATACTTTATAGGGTCGGAGATGTCTCCTTCTGCCTGTTACATACTTTTGCACAAATCCAATACCCCCTTTTTACCCATTTTATGGGTACAGGGAGTAAAAACCGCAATAATTATACCTTTTGGACTGTTCGAATTTATTATAAATATGCAAAATATGCTCAACCAAATTTGTCAGCTCGGTATGCTTAGTCAAAAGACCGATAAAAGTGAAACGGCATGGCTCACAGTCTCAAAGGCAACCCTTTTTTCGATTCGTTTGGGTTCTCGCTCTCGGGTTTCGGGTAGAGCGTAACACACGCTCGGTCTTTCGCTAACCGTTTTTGGCAAGCAGACTCGTTCGTCGCTCAGCTACTGAGCGGTCAATAACTGAACAAAACGAAAAAAGGTCCGCAAAAAAAGTATTTTTTTTTTGTTGCTGTGTTTTCATTGTGTTGTTGTTTCGAATATTTCAACACAGGCAAAGCATGGAAGAGGAAAGGAGAAAACGATAGAGCGCTAATGTAATGTATGTGTATACTTCATGTTTACTTATCCACACACACATACGCAAAAGACCGTTTTACGAATTTTTACGAAGCAAGGGGCATTTGAGTGAGCACTGAGCCGAAAGACCGCTCAAATGCGGTCGTTGGTTGAGCAAAGACCGAACCGAGCGAAAACGATGTTTGAGGGTCGTTTCACGACAGTTTCGCATCGTGTCGGTTGGCGACGGTCATTCGCTGACTACATACAGTAGAGGAACCGTTTTTTGCGAGCTCTGCTTGCGGAAGTCTGGAAGTAACTCGAACAGACTTAGAGACTAAGCCTTTGAAATAAATCTTTTGTGTTCTAAGAGTTAAATAGTTGGAGATCCAAAGAATTAAGTTATTTAGAATCCTAGAAGATGAAGTTGGTGAAGTAAAAGAGAATGGTTAACAGAATCAAAAGCCTTACTGAAATCAGTGTAAATAACATCTGTTTGCATTTTAGATTGAAATCCCTTCATTACAAGAGAAGTGAATTCCAATAGGTTAGTGGTAGATCTATATTTCACGAACCCGTGCTGGCAGGGTAATATTATAGATCTACTCAGATGTTGAAGTTGATCTATTCTCAAAAATCTTAGGAATAGCAGTCAACTTAGAAATACCTCTATAGTAGACCTCTCTACTTGTTTCCTTTTTTATGGAGAGGAATAATAAATGACTCTTTCCAAATAATTGGGAGAGAGCACAACTCCACGGACAGTTTAACAAGAACAAATAATGGCTTAAAAATACCTTCAGCACAGTACTTGAGCACGCAGCCTGGCACTCCCTCAGGTGCCGGTGAAAATACGGGTTTAATGGCTTTTAGGTTACGTAGAAGCGAACTTTTAGTGAATTGGAGCTATTCACATGATAAGGATAAGGCGAAACTAATTGATAAGGTTGTTTTTCGTTTGAAAAAATTCAGCAAAAAGATCGGCGATAGCCTGATCTAAGTCAGCTGTCTCTTTTTCAAACAATACAGAACGTATGGGATAGAACATCCATAGAAACATCCAAATGAGATGGTGGGAAGCATGGTCAAATTTCGGTACAGGTAAAACTTCGGGACCATCACGCCCGATGATGGTGAATGGTAAGTAAGTCTATAAAGTGATGTCTATAAAGATGATACTTACATTACCATTTTACTATTTAACCAAATCGATGCACACAAAACGTTGCAAAAAAATTCATTTTCAAAGAAGTAAGAATGCTTTATTCGAGTGTACCCGACTACAAAACTCCCTGTACCTAGATCAAATGATATCTCGGCTCCAAAATAGACTTAACCTGCGCCCACTTTACACAAACTTACATTTTAAATTTGGTATTTCTAGCTCTTAAAGTCACTGAGGTCAACGCGTTCATACAGACGGACATGGCCGAATCGAAATCTCTTTTGATATGATCAAGAATATATATTCTTTATAGGGTTGGAGATGTCTCCTTCTGCCTCTTACATACATTTCCACAGATCCAATACCCCTTTTTACCCAGTAAAAAACATACATATATCCCACTAGCAGAGCCTAGTAAAGAAGAAGTGCTCGCAGTTTTAAGATTTCCAGCCCAAGGATTCTATGCCAAATTTTCCTCAGACATATAAAAATAACAATTGAATAATTTTTGGATAAATGTGTATATACATTTCTCAATGAAATATGAATATAATTGCAAAAAATCATACATTTGACTTAATTTTTTGAATATTTGAAGTTTCAACTTCTTTAATTTTTTGTTTTTGTTTGAGACACAATTTGACAAATTCAGTTTTAAATAAAAAGTTCATTCTCAACTCATAACTCAAAAAAGCATGCATTCACACTTTTAAACTGTTGCAGATTCTACAAAATGATCCTCTCCACGCTTTACATACGCTTTCCTTGCGTGCGCTCAAAAATACTAATTAACTGAAAATGATATATGTATTTATACATACATATGCATTTACATTATCTGATATGTTATATTTCCAAAATATAATTTTCAAGTGTATCATCAAATACATATGTATATACATATGTACTACATACATTTTCTGGGTTTAATAAAATGACTTCAACGGGGTGCCCAATAGCCAAACAAAATTTTACAAATATTTTACGGTTTGATGCATACGTACATGCAAATGTATGTATGTCTGCGACCGTAGTTTAAACCACACACGTACGTAGGACTCAGTATGCATGTACATACATATGTACATATACTCAAATATACAAATGCCACGCCCCTTAAACTTGAGTATATTACATACATGTATGTATGTACATAAATATAAAAGTACACATTTACATAGGTATGTGGTTACAAATGATATGAACAAATGCAAAAGAAATGAATTGATTATGATTTTTAAAAGTATACTCTAATAAAAAAATATTGTCATTCACCTAAACCGATTTTAAGCATGTGACTTTTGGAATATGTATGTACATGCAAAAATATCGATTTGTCGCTGTTATCCATCAAGGGTTTTTATATGAATATATATATGTATGTATACATATGTAAGTACATACGTACCAACATACATATTTATGTATGTATATCACAACTTCCAACCATAGTGTTTATAAATTAAAATACTTCCTTTTTGCATTAAATTGCAAAAATTCGCGTCTAAGAAATTTAATTTCAGTAGTACACTTGTATACAATTAGTTATAAAACTTTGCTAATTTAGGACGCATTCAACTAAAATTATACGTGTATGTACATCCGTGTCAAAATATACGACTGATAGACGCACATATGCACTTATCAATAATTCTTTAAGATTGGCAGAACTACCCACCTTAAAATTACCAGCAAGATATGTTATTAAAGTACATTTTTATTAATAGCAAGACACAATAAATTTCTGAACTAAAATCTCGTCAGACAAAGCTTTCTGAATATTAATCTTCTGCGAACTGATTCGAAATTGTACTTGTACTATATTTTCCCAAAGGTTTTATTTCACTTTTTGTTCACCACACATATAGCGCCGAATTTGGTATACAAAATTAGAACAGAGTAGAGAACTTTCATGCAAGCTTGGATTTCTACATTCGCTACAATTTTTATAAAAAGGTAGGAATAAAATGTTGTAAAATATTTATAAAATCGTGTGCCCACCCAATATCCGTGAAATGTTCCTTTTCCCAAATCTTCCTACTATTTTTATAATATTCAGTCAAATGTATTTTAATTCATAACAGTAATTAACTGTTGCAAGATGGTTATCTGAGCCTTCTTCTTTTCACAATTACTCGATATTGTTGGTTGCGTGACCGTGGCAATTGCTTCAATGCGGATTTTAAAGTGGTAGTTTTATTTTATTTGGTAGTTTTTTTAACGTTGATGTATCAAAGAGCAGAACATTCAAGTGGCCCAACGACACCAAGCACGGTTTTGTTAACGCGCGTATCCATGCAAAATGCATCCCACTTAACACCCAACCGACATAGGAGTGCACTGCAAAACGAGCGGTAACGACGATCGCTAGAATATAAAGGCAAACGAAATAAATGTTCAACATATTGAAAAGAGTAACCAAAATGTAATACCTATTGATTACACAGACAACTTAAGAGTAAATGTCTAAAGCAGGGGTGCCCAAACGCTGCATATGGACGAACACACTTTAATACATATGCAAGAAAACGCTAACACACCTAAAGCAAACAATTTTTTTCAATATATTGTGTGCACTGAAAATAAGAATATATACATATTCTTTATTGCCATGAATTAATTTAAAATGCCTTTCTGCATTAAAGATTTTTTTCTATTATTTGTTTGCAAATAATGCATTGATATTCGCAATAAAAACTTATTGCAAAAAAACGGCGTCAAGCGATTCATCTCCCCACCACTATTTTATTAGAACTATTTTGGGTTTGCAAGTATGCGCTTAAGATGTTGTGCAGAAAAATATCGTGTCCAGCGTTCAATCAAATAGCATTTTATTTAAAGTGCAGGCCTCAACGGAAAGCAACAACAAAATTACACCGAAATTCAGTTGCGCAAAACTAAAATAAAGGATGTGTTGTTGCTTTGGACATGATCCAAGCCAGCGATAGAGATAAGAAAGGGAACACGTAATTTTTTTCAATCCCTGTACCCATTAAGTGGGTAAAGAGGATGTATTGGATTTGTGCAAATGTCAGTCTGTCCGTATGAACGCGTCGTTCTCAGCAACTATTAGAGCTAAAGATACCAAATTTGGAATGTAGGTTCCTGTATACCATTCGCAGATCAAGTTTGTTTCCGATCTCAGATATCTCTCCCCGTTCCCTCGCAACACGATCAAAACGTTTTACAGACACACTTTTGAAGATATAGCTTTGAGATTTGGCATCTACAATAATTCAGTCACTCTTAATCTACTGTATAAATTTCGAATCGACCGGATAATAAACACGAAAGTTATTCAACAAACATGAATCAGTACAATAACAAGGTGGAGAAGAAGCAGTAAAGACACCACTTAAAATGCCTCGCATGCTCTGTCGCTTGTGTGAGTGCGTCGTTGTGCATGTGTAAGTGTACGGAGATGTGATCGGAAATTTTCTACCTGGGTACAGGGAGTTTTATAGTCGAGTATGCTTGACTATAGCATTCTTACTTGTTGTATTATGCATTGGCTTATGAATAGAGCCGTGCATGTATAGGCGCATTGCTGGCTATGCCTAAGAGCAATTACAATAACAAAATGACCCAAAAGAGCAATGGGCTGGGCACCCCTGGTGTAAAGGCACTTCCATTTAGCATCTCGAATTAAGAACAGAAGAGGCTCTTTGATAGAAAAATTATTATGACAGGTATGAAGAGAATTAAAATAAAGTTTCTAGAACTTCCGATCGGAACTGCAAAAGCAATTTGGCTGATTGATTCAGATGATTCAGAGATCGTTTATCTACGATCTAAAGCAGAGGTCAGATTAATTAGTTTAAGTCAGGGGTGCCAAGCCTAATTCTCTTATAGGCTATTCACACCATCCACCACCATCTAGCGTGATGGTCAAATAGTTTTACCTGTGCCAAAAGTTGTCCACTCGTCCCACTAACTCATTTGGATGTTCCTCCCACGCGATCCGATTCTATGTTTAACCGGAGGTTTTCCTATGCAACATTGAATATTTGATATTCACTACAAATATATAAGCAATGTCATAATAAATTAAAGGCACAAATGAGAAATTGCCGATGCACATACATATACATATAGACCTGACTGGATGTTATATGGTGGCTCAGTGTGAAAAGCATATTACCATACACCATCATCTGGCTTGATGGTCCCATAGTTGTACCCGTGCCTAAATTTGACCATCCGTCCCAACATCTCTTTTGGATGTTACTATCCCACACGTTCCCTTATGATACTTAGGCAATAGTTTTCGAATGCAACACTGAATATTTGGTATTCACTACGAAAATGAATACAATGTCAACAAAAATGAATGGCATAAACAAGAAGAAAACGAATGAGAAATGGCTGAATCGTATTTATCAGTGGTGCCCCAACGTCTAAGCAATAGAAAGGGAACACTCAAGATTCTTGTATTATGCATTGGCTTATGAAATGAGCCGTACATGTACATATATGCGCATTGCTCACCTATGCCTAAGAGAAATTACTAAAACATAACTAGATAGATGACCATTGAGGCTGGGTACTTTGGGTATATATACATTTACATTTACACATACATTTAATTTGTTTTGTTGTGTTCCGTCATTAACTTAGTAATTAAATCTGTGATATGCTGCGCAACACCACCAACAACAGCCACCTTCTTAGTAAAATCAATTTTTATTAATTTCGAAATAATTCTCTGCTAACGCCAAAGGTTCAATTGATGTTGATATTGTCAGTGTGAATCGGTGTTTCACATCAAGCATCATTCCCACGCGTTCCCCGATGATGTACTCAGTGTGAAAAGCCTATTAGTCTCAAAGGCAATTTATTTAACAAGATATCCAACGAGGAAGAAAAAAAAGGCACAAGGGAACGCTTGTTTTTCGTGAAACCGCTCTCTGGGCTCGAAATGGTCGTGCGATCGGCCGCTCTACTTTGAGAGCGTAAAATTCTAAAAATAGAATGCGCTCTCCGCCTCACCGCGTATTGATAAAAATCTGCACACAATTCAAACCCCAAATGTAATGCCAGATTAGCGCGCGTATGTATACATATCTACGCATTCGATCTCTTTCATAGTTACTTTGTCTCACTCTTCGATTCGGTGGCATCTTGAAAGCAGCTAGCAAGTTTTACAATTCAATTTCAGTTTGAGTCCAATTTTCGTGTTCTTTTGGTGTCGGCACTGACATATTTGTACCCTAGATTTAATAAATTGATTCTAATACTATTGTCATGCCGTCCGATTAATTGAATATTTTTTTTTGACGCGGACTATGTTTTGTTTTGTAGAGTAGATAAATGTAGGGAATTTTGCGCATTATATACTATACTACATGTGAAATTATTGTCCTTTATATAATGATACTTGTACAGGGTATTTTGTAGTTCACAATGCACCATGTGCGCGTTCAGAAAATACAATCTTCCTTGGCACTGTAGGAAAAATTGAAGTTTTTCTGGCATGAGACAAATTTTTGTACCGAGTGTCAATAATTTGTCTATTAAATTGTGGTTTTTAATTTTAAAAATGGATAATGTCACGTCCATTTTTTGTTCAAAAGCTCAAACAAAAATTCGGACGTTAACAAAGAAATACGACCCAAGATATTTAGTGATCTTTCAGTTAAAAATTTATGACACAAAATGTGTCCATTTATCCTATAGTGCAGCGCAAGCCACAACAAAAACAAATGAAAGAAATCGAGAGCGAGAGCGCGCTAAGTACTGCAGAGCGAAAAGCCACCTAAGCAAACGAGAGCAAGAGCGCGCTGAGCGAAAAGCCACCTGAAAAGCCACACTTAAAATTTCGTTGTCCATTCATTGTATGGGCGTTGGATATCTTGTTGTTAAATAGTCTTTGGTCTCACCATCTCATTCTGATGTTCCTATCTCACGTGTTTATACTATGTTCCCGAAGGAAAAAATAGTATAGGGTTTGCGAATAGGGTTTGCGAAATGTCTGTCTGTCCGTATGATCGCAATTTTTTGCCTTTATCTTTGAGCTAGAGCAACCAAATTTGGTACACATGTTGGTGTATATCGTCAATTTATAAAGTGTCAAGATCATATTTCATGTATCAATCTTAACATTATAAATACATAGTAGCATCAAGTAAAGAACAAATAGAGTTGCCAGTCTTCGCGCCACTTTTGCACCTAAAATTTTCAACGCGGCAGGTCCCACACGCTTCGTATTTGTTCGGTGGGACCTGCCGCTTCGTGTGGGACCTGCTGCTTCGTGGCCGAGTTCGTGGCTCTGTCGCAGATGCTCAACGACCGCCGAGTCGAGAGCAACAATGAATGTATGCGCTGATCTGCGGTTGCATGCGTGCATACATACATACATACATGCATATATGTATGTACATGCATGAGAATCGTTTTCGCTTAATTGCTATTTCGATGGTTTGGCAAGCCGCGACTGGCATGCATGCGAAGATCATTGAGTCTTGCATAAAATACCCTGTACATCAAATTGGTTTTTTAGTACCAAGTATTATGGGTAGAATTGTTTAAAAATATAGATAGTCCCTAGAATAACACAAATTGACATTGTTCATATAAATAGCAAAGGCATAACAGCTTTTATGTTAAATAAAAATAGTAAAAATAACATTAATAATTCCAGGTTCCTCAAAAATACAACAAATTGATAGTGTTCATTCAAATTATACAGGCATAGCAATTTTTATATTATATACAAATAAAAAACAATATCCAGGGTATGCATGCACCGACGCACAAGTGTTCCAGCAACCAAATCCTATGCTAGGAACATGTACAGAGATGCATGTGTGTGTACACGAAATGGAATCGCCAAGCGCGCTTGTGAAAAGTACGCACGCACGCCTTGAACAATATTCGTTTCGAACAATATCGCTTTTGTGCGTCGATGCATGCATGCCCTGGAAATAATTTTTTATTTTTATATAATACTAGCAGGTAATATCCCGGCCTTGCCCGGGAAATATTTAGATGAAAATGCATTTTTATACTATGTTCCCGAAGGGAAAAATAGTATATTGGGTTTGCGCAATGTCCGTCTGTCCGTCTGTCCGTCTATGAACGCAATTTTTTTGCCTTTATCTTTGAGCTAGAGCAACCAAATTTGGCACACATGTTGGTGTATATCGTCAGTTTATAAAGTGTCAAGATCAGCCCCCCACCCTCTCCCCCAAAATTTGGGGAAAACCTGTATCTTCCACATTTTTAAAGCTAGAGTTACCAAATTTGGCACACACTAAAGTTGAGATTCCTGACAGATCTGCACCAAAAATTTTTGGACCCCACCACCCCCACCCCCCCAATGGAGCAAAACCTATATCTCCCACACCAGTAGAGCTAGAGTCACCAAATTTGGCATAGAGACTAATGTTGACCCCCTGGATAAAATTGCATCAAAAATTTTTGGAAACACCACCCCCCCAATGGAGCAAAAACTATATCTCCCACACCAGTAGAGCTAGAGTCACCAAATTTGGCAGACAGACTAATGTTGACCCCCTGGATAAAACTGCATCATAAATTTTTGGACCCCCCCCCCCCCCCCCCAATGGAGCAAAACCTCTATCTCCCACACCAGTAGAGCTAGAGTCATCAAATTTGGCATAGAGACTAATGTTGACCCCCTGGATAAAACTGCATCAAAAATTTTTGGACCCCCCTACCCCCACGCACCCAAAGGAGCAAAATCGCGTTTCTTTCTGAACTCACAAATAACCATATTATATACATAGGACTGGAACATAGTATTCTGCAGTCGGGTGCGTCCGCCGTCGGACGCCACCGCCGACTGCAACGTTCTTACTTGTTTTTTCTTGAATTTGACTTGCGTGGCGACACGGAGTAGATTTTCCAAAATCATTTGGCATTTTAAGCCAATTTCAAGAATAATACTAAGAATCAAGATTCAATCTTTCCAGCGGTTTTCCGCCCGTTGTATTGCTCGCAAAGTACCGAGGTCTTAGTATTTATTTATATTTTTCAAAACCGGTAGCACATGTGACGAATTATTTAATGTGAGGTGCTTTGAAAATTAGTTTCAAAATGATTGAATGATAAACAGAAGTTTGAAGTCAATTGGAACATAATAAAAACAAAATTCATGCAACAGTTTTCCGTAAATTTTCCGGCTTTGGGGGTAGATTTTCCAAAATCTTTAACCACCGCGCCTACTATTTTTGCCCACAGAACCTTGAAAATGAGTTTGAAGCCAATCGCATGAAAATTAAAAATGTCGAGTTCCAGACTTTTCCACCGATTTTCCGACCATGGAGCTGAATTTGCCAAAATCGCTGATACACGTGTCAAATTATTTAATGTGAAGAGCTTTGAAAATGAATTTGAAGCCAATCGGACGATAATCAAAAAAGTTTCATACAAAAGTTTTCCACGAATTTTCCGACTTTGGGGGTAGATTTTCCAAAATCTTTGATCACTGCGCCTATTATTTTTGCCCATAGAACCTTGAAAATGAGTTTGAAGCCAATCGCATGAAAATTATAAATGTCAAATGCCAGACTTTTCCACCGATTTTACGACCATGTGGTCGAATTTCCCAAAATCGCTGATACACGTGTTGAATTATTTTATGTAAAAAGCTTTCAAAATGAGTTTGAAGCCAATCGGACAATAATTAAAAAAGTTTCATACAACAGTTTTCCACGAATTTTCCGACTTTGGTGGTAGATTTTCCAAAATCTTTGACCATCGCGTCTATTATTTTTTCCCATAGAACCTTGAAAATGAGTTTGAAGCCAATCGCATCAAAATTAAAAATGTCGAATGCTAGACTTTTCCACCGATTTTCCAAACATGTGGTCGAATTTCCTAAAATCGCTGATACACGTGTCAAATTATTTAATGTGAAGAGCTTTGAAAATTAATTTGAAGTCAATCGGACGATAATCAATAAAGTTTCATACAACAATTTTACACGAATTTTCCGACTTTGGAGGTAGATTTTCCGAAATCTTTGAACATTGCGCCTATTATTTTTTCCCATAGAACCTTGAAAATGAGTTTGAAGCCAATCGCATGAAAATTATAAATGTCAAATGACAGAGTTTTCCGCCGATTTTCCGACCATGGAGCTGAATTTCCCAAAATCGCTGATACACGTGTTGAATTATTTTATGTAAAAAGCTTTCAAAATGAGTTTGAAGTCAATCGGACGATACTTAAAAAAGTTTCATACAACAGTTTTCCACGAATTTTCCGACTTTGGGGGTAGATTTTCCAAAATCTTTGACCATTGCGCCTATTATTTTGTCGCATAGAACCTTGAAAATGAGTTTGAAGCCAATCGCATGAAAACTAAAAATGTCGAATGCCAGAGTTTTCCACCGATTTTCCGACAATGTGGTCGAATTTCCCAAAATCGCTGATACACGTGTCGAATTATTTTACGTGGAGAGCTTTGAAAATGAATTTGAAGGTGATCGGACTAAAATTAGACTTTCGCCCATACAACCTTGAGACCCCCATTTTCCGCCCATGGGGGTGGATTTTCCAAAATCGGTGAAATATGTGTCAAATGATTTTTTGTGTAGATCTCTGAAAATAAGTTTGAAGCTGATTGGATGGTAAACAAAAAAGTTTCATACAACAGTTTTCCGCGATTTTCCACGCTTGTGGGTGGAATTTTCCAAAATCCCGTCTTAGTGTGCACTTTCATCATAGATGGAAGCTTCTGTGAAAATTTCAGCATCCTAGCTCTTATGGTTTGGGCTGTGCGATGATTGCCAATCAGTCAGTCAGTCAGCACGAACTCTTTTATATATATAGATAAAAATTGCTATGCCTGTGTAATTTGAATGAACACTATAATTTTGTTGTATATTGGGGAACCTGGAATTATTAATGTTATTTTTATTTAACATAAAAGCTGTTATGCCTGTGCTATTTAAATGGACACTGGCAATTTGTGTTATTCTAAGGACTATCTATATTTTTAAACAATTCTACCCATAATACTTGGTACTAAAAAACCAATTTGATGTACAGGGTATTTTATGCAAGACTCAATGATCTTCGCATGCATGCCAGTCGCGGCTTGCCAAACCATCGAAATAGCAATTAAGCGAAAACGATTCTCATGCATGTACATACATATATGCATGTATGTATGTATGTATGCACGCATGCAACCGCAGATCAGCGCATACATTCATTGTTGCTCTCGACTCGGCGGTCGTTGAGCATCTGCGACAGAGCCACGAACTCGGCTACTAAGCGGCAGGTCCCACACGAAGCGGCAGGTCCCACCGAACAAATACGAAGCGTGTGGGACCTGCCGCGTTGAAAATTTTAGGTGCAAAAGTGGCGCAAAGACTGGCAACTCTATTTGTTCTTTACTTGATGGTATAACATAATCATTTTCCTCGGCTGTTAAGCAAAATATTCGTTAAATTTAAAATCCTAAATAATGTATTTTAGCACTTAAGTAAATGTTCGTTCGTATTTATGAAATTATATGCTAAGTATGGAATTTGAAATGGTGGCTTAAGTCTTGTGATGGAGGGGAGGGATTGTTTACAAATGCTGGAATAGGTGCCATCATCTGTTGTTTTAGGGTGGTGTTTTGAAATTATGCTTAGCACCACAGGATGGGCGGGAACGCTATGGCAATAACAACTACTGCCACGATTGTATACTGAACGTTTGTTTGTATTTTTGTTGTTTTGATGATTTCTGTTTTTTTTTTGTAGTTTAGTTAGTGATGTGTAGATTTGGTGGTGTTGTGATTGTTCGTGACGGCGGGCACGGGTGTACCCACCCCTAACGAGAGAGTATCTGGCTGGCCGGCGCTGCCCACTGAGAAACACCTGTCACGTAACAATATGGCGCCCAAGTTGAAATGTTGCACGGTGTTGCTGGAGGAGCAACATCGATGCAAAATTCGCAATAAATAAATAAAAACGCAATATTACGAAATCTCGCAAAATGGGTCTGCTGTTTTGGGTCTTTCTAACGGCGTGGCTTGTAAGGAGCCAAGACTCGCTGCAATTGCACGCTTGAGGGAAGATCTGAGTGGCATTTCTTTAAATTAGGGATCAGGATAGGGATTAGTTAGGGTTTGGAGGCTGATGCTACTTATTTTAGTAAGCATACATTGCTCCAATATTATCATGTTTTTTTTTTTGTCATGTATCGTTCACGTCACTAAGAGTGCCTGTGTGTCGTCGCCGCTTATTATTAGTAGGCGATTCGCCACAGTGCACATTGCCTGGTGGAAACTGTGATATGAACGAGTCTGTGATAAAGAAAATTGTGATATAGAGTAGGGATAGATTATAGGAAAATGTTAATTGGTCTATGTAGTATTTTTGTAGTAATTTTTTGTTTTTTTTTTTGTGCAAATAATCGTTTTGTTTCTTGTTCGTTGTCGTCACAAGTCTGGTTTGAGATCTGAGTGTCCCGTGAGATCTATATAGTCTCACGCGTTGCAATTCGGGGTCAAAGCAGAAAGTTGAGGACACGAGTCTTAAGAAATTTAACTGATTAGTCGGAAAGGGTTCGGAATCTTGACTATCGGTCATCCACCAGGGGGATGACCAGAATAGTCGACATCAAACCCAGAGTTCAGTATGCAGAGTCGAATAGCGTGGAACAGAATGATGGCATTCCGCATAGAGTATAATCCTCTCCCCTCCTTAGTTTTATGGATTATTGTTGAATCTTGTGGAAATTTTGTGGTCAAACGTATTGTGTGTTCGGGTTATTGCTATTTTTGTTTGGAGTAAGAGTTTTTTGGATAGGTTATAATTTTGGGTATTTAGAATATAGGTAAAAGTTTATTGTAATGGCATCTGGTGGTGATAGGAGTGACCATGGTCACCAAACGCGCTCAAGAGGGGCACCTGTGGAGGACGTGTCGTGGGGTGATGACGACGGGGGTGAACCGCTGCCACCATTGCAGATCCATAAGGGTCTGCCTCGTACTCCGACAAGAGCCAAACAGGTTGCTGGTTTTCAGGAATTACCACCAGTATTGGGATCAGCTGAAAAGTCGTCAGTAAATGCCGCGTTGGCACAGGCTCACGCCACATACAGGCAGTCCTTATCGGATGGGGTCAGTGACGGGATTAGGGATGAGATTAGGGCAGGTATGCAGGAGATGATGCACTTACTGAATGATGTGCTTCGTCCGCTAACCGAGGTCCTAACTAGAACCTCCAATAGTCAGCCACCTCCGCCACCTGAGTATAGGCCAGGCCTCCTTAAGCCCTTGCCGCCAACACAAGTTGAGTCTACGTCGGCTATGCCACCAAATACAGGGGCTATACCCAAACGAATGGCGAAAAATATGTTTTCGAGCCAGTCGCCTCCCCTGATAGACGAGCCTAACGCTGATGCAGATCTGATTAGCGAATTAGCACTGGACGAGCAGCAGAGGGCACGCCAGTGGCGTAATCCGTTGTCGGGTCATAGACCGGTAGAAAATCGTGGGGAGACTGACGTGTTACAAGATGAACACATCTATACCAACTCCTACGATCGTGTGAATCATTCGTGGAGGGTGGATAGATGGGGAGTGTCGTTTGATGGTAACAGCAGTCAGTCTTGTATTGAGGATTTTGTATTTCGAATTGAGTTTCTGCAGCATCAGAATCGCTGTCCATGGAGCGAGATACTCCGTGGATTCCATACCCTGTTGTCAGGCAAAGCCAGAGACTGGTATTGGCTACACGTCAGGCAGTCGAGAGTGGACAGTTGGCCGATTTTGAGGAGGGCTCTTATCGACAGATTTCGGGGTCCGTGGTCAGAACACGATAGGATGCACGAATTGCTGAAACGCGAGCAACAGCCGGGAGAAGGCGCTGATGATTATATTCATGCCATGCGACAGCTTTCGTCGCGTTTACAGAAGCCACTTAGCGACCGACACCTAGTGAAAATTATTAAGAAGGGTCTGCGCGAAAATCTAGCCAGGTATATATACGCCATGGATATATATACGGTAGATCAGTTGCGAGACGAGGCTCGTGAGGTAGAGGCCAGTTTTGGAAGGCGACATAGCCGACCATCATATGGTGACTCCACGCGATACCCCGTAGCGAAGAAGTTGGTCAACGAGCTAGAGGTCGAGCCCGAAGAGATGGTCGAAGAGGCACGGCTCGAATCGAGGCGTCAGAACAGACCAGGTTGTTGGAATTGTGAGGAGTCCGGTCATGATTTTCGCGATTGTCCGTCCATGGAGCGGAAGCTATTCTGCTATAAATGTGGCTGTCCGGGAACTATTTCACCGAAGTGTCCGGAATGCTCGGGAAACGGCAGGGTGAACGTGAAAAAGATGGGCGACTCACGTTCGAAGATACAGTCCACGAAGGAGTAGGAGTAGGTGAGGAGCCAGATAAAGTTTGTAGGGTTAAAAATTTAGGTCAGATTAAGGATAATATTAGGCATTTACCCATAGAGGATAGGATAAGGAAATATTTAGAAATTAGGAATAGAATATTTAACGTACGGCAATTAGATGGGATGCGAATGGTGACACGACGGGTAAAGAAGGCACGAGAACGATTTCGTCGTCGACGAACCGTGAAGCGTCAAGTTATGGAGGCGGTTCGACGAGGTGGCCCTTCAGATTCACGCGTGTTTGCCGAAGTCTTAGTGGGTAGTCACACCGTAAAAGGGCTCTTGGATACGGGGGCGAGCGTGAGTTTGCTGGGAAAAGGAAGTCGGGAATTGATCGAAGAATTGGGAGTCCGAATGCAGCCATACGTATCGATAGTCCGAACCGCTGGAGGCGATGATCGATCGATCATCGGCCGAGTCGAGCTGCTGATAACGTATGCAGGACAGAACAGGAACATAACGTTCTACATATGCCCTTATCTGGAACAACGGGCCTACTTCGGAGTCGATTTCTGGCGAGCGTTTCAACTAGCACCAGCCATCTTAGGTCCCGAGAAACCCACCTCAGTCACAGCCAACTTGGACGAGTTGCTAGCAGTGTCGATGAAGCACTATGGGGAAGAGGAGGAAGACTTAGAGGGTGAACCAGATTCGTGGGAGTTGTCGAGGGAACAAAGTGTAGAGTTGGAGGCAGTAAAGGGAGAGTTTTTGACTTTTGAACAGGCAGGATTAGGGAGGACCGCTATGGAGAAACACACTATTGAATTAGTTGAGGGTTCCCAACCGTTCAAAGATCGGCCTTATCCACTGTCACCAGCCATGCAGAAAGTCGTGGACGATGAAGTCGACAAGATGTTGAGTTTAGGAGTGATAGAAGAAAGTAATAGTCCGTGGAGTAACCGTACTACGGTAGTACGACGGCCGGGCAAAGATCGCTTCTGTCTAGATGCGCGTAAGCTCAACAACTTAACTGTGAAGGATGCTTACCCATTACCCGTGATAGAAGGCATATTGTCTAGAATAGATCAGACTTACTACATCTCTAGCGTTGACCTGAAATTTGCGTATTGGCAAGTCGAGTTGGACGATAAAAGCAAGCCTTATACTGCTTTTACGGTACCTGGCAGGCCATTATATCAGTTCAGAGTCATGCCGTTCGGTTTGTGTAACGCAGCCCAAAGACTGGTACGTCTGATGGACAAGGTTATACCCACGGAATTGCGATCAAATATTTTTGTGTATTTAGATTATCTTTTGATCATCTCCCCAGATTTTCCAACTCACATAAAATATTTGAGACGCGTGAGCCGATGTTTACGGGAAGCAAATCTGTCCATTGGTTTACAAAAGTCCAAGTTCTGCTTTAAAGCGTTAAAGTATCTTGGCTTCATCATTGGAGGAGGTATGTTTCGTATGGATCCTGAACGCGTCATAGCCATTAAGCGAATACCTGTTCCGCGTTCGCGAAAAGAAGTTCGTGCTTTCTTGGGTACGGCGGGCTGGTATAGACGCTTTATTAAAGATTTTGCGATGATGGCTGTCCCTCTGACGGAGGCCTTAAAGAAAGATAATGCTAAGTTTGTGTTGAGTGAGGAGGCTGTACAGGCTGTAGAAAATCTGAAGACAGCCCTGACGACTGCGCCAGTACTCGTGCATGCAGACTTTTCACGAAGATTTTTCGTGCAGTGTGATGCGTCTCAGTTTGGAGTAGGGGCCGTTCTATTTCAGAAAGATTCGGAACAACAAGAACGACCTATTGCCTTTTTCTCTGCAAAGCTGAATAAACATCAGCGCAATTATTCCGTCACAGAGAAAGAGTGTTTGGCAGCCATTCTGGCTATCAAAAAGTTCAGGCCTTATATCGAAGGAATGCCTTTTACCTGCATCACCGATCACGCTAGCCTAAAATGGCTAATGTCGATGAAAGATTTGAGCGGGCGGTTAGCTAGATGGTCTTTGCAGTTGCAAGGCTTCGACTTCAACATAGAACACCGTAAGGGCACTGAGAATGTCGTAGCCGATACTTTGTCCCGGAGTGTCGAGGCGTTAAGACTTGATCCCGAGGAATTATTAGGATTTGAGACTACGGCTTTTGAATCGCCCGAGTATCAGGAGTTGTTGAACCCCACCAAATTCCCCGAATTTCCCTAAAGGGGGAGATGGTATTTTAGAGAATGAATTTCAATCGCTTGGAAGACGAGTTGGAAGGCACGATATGGAAATTATGGGTTCCCAACTCGTTGACTACAGCTTTGATTGAAAAGGCACATGTGCAGGAAACAGCAGGACATGGGGGAGTAGCCAAAACTTTGGAGAACTTGCGACGTCAGTTCTACTGGCCTGGCATGACTATCCAAGTGAGAGATTGGGGGAGACAGTGCGTCGTTTGCAAAGAAAGCAAAGCACCGAACTTTAGCATGCAAGTAGGAATTGGAGAAGAAGTGATAACAGAGCGGCCTTTCCAAAAATTGTACATCGACTTTTTGGGAAAGTATCCGGAATCGAAACAGGGCCATGCATGGATCTTCATCGTGGTGGATCACTTCTCCAAATTCACATTTTTGAAAGCCATGCGGGACGCCAGTGCCTCAAACGTGGTCAACTTCCTTGTCAATGAGGTTTTTAATAAGTTTGGAGTGCCTGAAGTCATTCACTCAGACAATGGATGTCAATTCTTGTCTAAAATTTTCCAGGGTATGGTAGAAGCTTTTGGCATCTCTCATATGCGAACAGCCGTGTACTCGCCGCAGAGCAATGCTGCAGAACGGGTTAATCGCAACGTACTGGCCGCTATAAGGGCGTACTTAGACCAAGATCACCGTGAATGGGATCGCTATTTATCCGAAATTGAGGTAGCCTTGCGAAATGCGGTACATACAGCCACTGGGGTTACTCCGTTTTTTACAGTGTTTGGCCATCACATGTTTTTAAACGGGGCAAATTACAAGTTGGCACGAAAATTACGTTCGATGTGTGATCATGAGATTACTCATCTGAACGCAGCAGACAAGCTTCATATCATACGACAGCAAGTACAGCAGCAGTTGCATACGTCCTATGAACGTAGTCAACAGCGGTACGACGCACGAGCCAGGGTTTTTAAAGCTGTTCCAGGCCAAGAAGTTTATCGCCGCAACTTTGCAATTAGCGACTTTGGAAAAGCCTTTAATGCCAAGTTTGCTAGAAAATTTCTACGAGCCCGAGTTGTACGTCGAGTTGGTAACAACTCATACTTGCTTGAGGATATGCAGGGGAAGTCACTGGGGGTATACCATGCCAAAGATATCCGACTCTAACCAGTATTCGTGGTGTGCCTCACGTTGGGGCGCTCTTTTCAACGCAGGAATGGGCAGGTCGGCCAGATTGGGCGCAACCGCAGAGCAGTTAGCACGAAAAGAATCCCTTGCTCCCAAAGATTCCAGCAGTAGCTTGGCGTCCCTAGGAATCGTTGGGTGATGTTGCATCGGGGTATGCAAAATATCGAATACTTGGACAAAACGATAGAAGTCACCAAATGAAGTAGCCGTTAAGGTTAAATTTAAATAATAAGGGGAAATTATTTTTAAGATATTTAAGGTTAAAATAGTGAGGGCCCTTATGTTAGTGTCTCAGCTTACGCCTACGCACACAACTATGCGTGAGTTAGGAAACGAAACGGGTGTAGGTGAATGCACTCGTTCGGCTAAAGCTCTGCAGCTAAGCGTGCAGATGATTCGACTTTAAAGCGGTCAACACAAGGTCGAGGAAACCGCAAACGAGCAGACGTACCTACGCTGCATGTGCGCCGAAAAATTTAAATTTTTCTACGGTTGTCTACAGTTTTTGTTCTGAGTACATTTTTTTTTTACCGAACGAAAGTGGTGCAAAGTGCACGTTAACAAAGTTCAAGTGGTTTTTGTGCATCCCGAAAAGGTACGCATGCGCCTTATTTTGTAGGCAGTTTAATAGCCGATATACCTTACAGGTTAGGAACGCCATCATTCGGTGTGCTACACCAGCCTGGTGGCACAAAAGCCGATATTCGATCCGCCGTTTAACTAGAGAGCATTTACGGGCTCTCTAGCTAGTAACATCTTGGCAGTTCGGCCGTTAATCCAGGGTCACTTCCTCCCCAAATTTTTGGAGTCTTTGGTGCCAATCCTTTTGAACGACTCGTCTGCCGGATTATTGTTGACCGCTGCCTCAGCATCCACCGCAAGTCTGTCTCCAAGGGCCAGCGAAAGCCGCGAGGAGCAACTCGAATATTCTAAAATAACCATAAGTATACGGTGAACCGATCTCAGAGGCGTCTCCTGCAAGTGTTGGGTCAAAAAATTGACGTTAATCGGCTTTGTAATAATACAAATGCGCAAGTCTTAGTGTTGTTGTTTACATTGCTTGAAACAGCCGCTGATCGTTTGGGTTGTGGAACGTATTGGCAGACACGATACAACACAAAACGAAACAGCTGTTGCTGAGCGCTGCGCGCTTTGACTTTGTATCAATTTAAAATTTTGGATTTTGCGATGGCTAATTGTTAACGTAACTTAAATAGCAATATAGGTTGTATATAGGCTAATGATATCCCTTGCCAACGTCTTGTAAGTCGGACACCGAGTAATTTTGTAATTTAGTACGTAAATACGTACACACACATATAGGCAATGTACTTATAAATTTGTGTCTTCCTAGCAGCTCTTCGTATCGTCAACGTCATCTTGGGCCCACGATAACTACAACGACAACGTAAGATCCAAAAAGCAGCTGTGTGAGTAGTATGAATAGAAAGTAAACAAATAAGTACATATATACTGAACCTTTATATGTGTGTGTAATTACGCACTTACCCATTGTGAAATGCAATTTTGAATTCCGCGATTTTTTCCACATTCTTGCCGGTATCCACTTGCAATATGTATTAACAAGTGCTTAATAATGTATTTAAGTTGCCTTGAGCAAAAGATTCCCGAATTGTAATGCCCTTAAGGCTAATTTAAATTAATTTGAAATTGCCAAAATCGCTTGAAATTTGAACACTAAGCCCAGTGTGACCAGTGTCTAGCAACGTAAAGTTGCCGTAATACATTAACATTAGTATAACATAATCATGTTCCTCGGCTGTTAAGCAAAATATTCGTTAAATTTAAAATCCTAAATAATGTATTTTAGCACTTAAGTAAATGTTCGTTCGTATTTATGAAATTATATGCTAAGTATGGAATTTGAAATGGAGGCTTAAGTCTTGTGATGGAGGGGAGGGATTGTTTACAAATGCTGGAATAGGTGCCATCATCTGTTGTTTTAGGGTGGTGTCTTGAAATTATGCTTAGCACCACAGGATGGGCGGGAACGCTATGGCAATAACAACTACTGCCACGATTGTATACTGAACGTTTGTTGGTATTTTTGTTGTTTTGATGATTTCTGTTTTTTTTTTTTTTGTAGTTTAGTTAGTGATGTGTAGATTTGGTGGTGTTGTGATTGTTCGTGACGGCGGGCACGGGTGTACCCACCCCTAACGAGAGAGTATCTGGCTGGCCGGCGCTGCCCACTGAGAAACACCTGTCACATAACACAGCTCCAAATAAAACTCACGCACTGTTTCCTTTACGTGCAAAACTGTAGACTGTTCTAAGCACTGGCTATCCATGTATTTTTACGTTTCGTTTTCCAATGAAAATTTTATCAACAGGCAAGAAATAAGGTTTTAAATTATTTATTTTAAGATTTTAAAGGTCCAAGCTCTTTAAATAAATGTGCGCTACAAAATTGTTAAGTATAACTTTCAGTGTGGATTCTTGTCTCAAGTAGAGAAACGGCAAACGAATGCGTTCCGATTGAAACTGTGTATTTAAATCATTAATAATTTTAATTAGAATCAGGACAGCACACCCGCAGCAAATTTGGCAAAAAGTCCATCAAAACAAATGGGAGGTTGTTCATCACAAGAAACATTATGAGCGCGTATTCCGCATTGCGTACTTGTTTGTTGTGTGGCGTTTTCTCATTTGCGAAGCCGTCGATTTTCACCTGGTTTTCCTTTGTCTTTTGGTTCTTGATGTGCACAGCTTGATTTTCGTGTCGTTGTAAGCTGTTTAGGTGGTTAAGTAAACTACGCTCACATACGGCACAATAAGCACGTCCATCAATTTTTCTTAGCCAGCTAAACTTATCCAGCCATTCGGACCGAAATTTGCGATTAGCAGGAACATCAACGCTGAGACAAAAACTAAAATAATGCGGCTGTCACTATAAAATGTTTTTTTAAACTTACGTTTTGTTTTCCACCTGTGAACTTGGGATCGTAGTCTCTGCGTGTATGTGCGCCGCACTGTGCGGGGACTCAGTGCCGGTTGCACCTTATTTTATTATTTATTTTATAAGATAAGGAACCTACAAGTATAATCATTTTTCAAAGTGATTGCTATACTGTATGTACTTCACTTTACTTATAGCCTGTTTCCACGACATCATATTTTCACATTTTTCGTCATATTTTTGATTTGGGAAATATGACACATATCTCCTGTAGAAAATCCCATAAGAAAAAAATGACGAATTCGTCATATTTTAAATATGATGCCATTCCCCCCGGCATTTTTTAGTATTTTCTTATCGAACTCACGATGTTTATCGATGAACTGGGGAAAATGTGAACAATGACGAATTGTGCGCCAAAATTAATTTTCAAAATAAAATGTAAATTGCTTATATCTTAATATTTCTGTATTTATTAAGGATGAGGTTAAACGGGAAGGTTTATCCGGAGGTGCACCTTCGAAATAGTAACATTTTGACAAGGTACAGCGCCTTTTGGGAGCAGTGAAATTTGTGCACTTCACAGGTGCGCACTCGCAATTTCATTGCAAATTTCTGTCATCTCCGCATCCCAGTCATCCACCAATGGATCTAAATTGTACAAACTTATTGCAACTATCTGCCTATTGATATGCAACTTTGCTTCTACTACTATTCTGACATTAATTGCCATATTTTTCACTTTTCGTAAAAAATTGCTTCAAAACAAATCAAACAGCTGATTTATTTCGGGCGAATGGCAAATTCATATACCGTTTCACATTTGACCGTGGAAACACCATCATCCTCATTTTTAAAATGTTACATATTTTGGCTGTCGTGGAAACAGGCTATTACTTGTCCATTTATCACAACTTAACTTTACACGGTATTCCTCACTAACAAAAGTCACGAAACCGCCACCGATTAAAATATCATGCGGCTGTGATCAAATGTAAATAGTAACAAGTAAGAACGTTGCAGTCGGCGGCGGCGTCCGACGGCGGACGCACCCGACTGCAGAATACTATGTTCCCAGTCCTATATAATATGGTTATTTGTGAGTTCCGAAAGAAACGCGATTTTGCTCCTTTGGGGGCGTGGGGGTGGAGGGTGTCCAAATATTTTGATGCAGTTCTATCCAGGGGGTCAACATTAGTCTCTATGCCAAATTTGGTGACTCTAGCTTTACTGGTGTGGGAGATATAGGTTTTGCTCCATTGGGGGGTGGGGGTGGTTGGGTCCAAAAAAATTTGATGCAGTTTTATCCAGGGGGTCAACATTACTCTCTATGCCAAATTTGGTGACTTTAGCTCTACTGGTGTGGGAGATATAGGTTTTGTTCCATTGGGTGGGGTGGGGGTGGTGGGGTCCAAAAATTTTTGATGCAGATCTGTCAGGAATCTCAACTTTAGTGTGTATGCCAAATTTGGTGACTCTAGCTTTAAAAATGTGGAAGATACATCTTTTCCTCAAATTTTGGGGAGGGGGTGGCGGTGGGGGGCTGATCTTGACACTTTATAAACTGACGATATACACCAACATGTGTACCAAATTTGGTTGCTCTAGCTCAAAGATAAAGGCAAAAAAATTGCGTTCATACGGACAGACGGACGGACGGACAGACGGACAGACGGACATTTCGCAAACCCAATATACTATTTTTCCCTTCGGGAACATAGTATAATAATATTATCCGCGATGCGTTTAGGCGCCAATTAATTATAGAATTGCATTGCATTTTGTATTAGTTTCGATTATTTATAGTGCTGGTGTAGTGCAAAATGTCCAGCTGTAAATTACGTGTTGAATAATGTTCAATCTTTTTATTCAAGGCAATCAGAAACAAGTAAGAATGCTCTAGTCGAGTATACCCGACTATGAAACTCCCTGTACCCAGGTCTAAAACTTCCAATAATATGTTCGTCTACTTACACATGCACACACACATACACAAAGCCGCACACACGCGAGCCACAGCGTACGCGAGGCATTTTAAGTTGTGGCTGTGCTTCTTCTTCCCCCCCTCGCTCGAGTACTGAAACTTGTTTCGTGAATTTCTTCCGTGTCTATTATCCGATCGACTTGAAATTCGGACAGTAGATGAAGAGTGATTTAGGTATTGTACATGCCAAATCCCAAAGCTATATCTTAAAAAGTGTGGCTGTAAAACGTTTTGATCGAATTGCGGGGGATTGGGAGAAGATATCTGAAATTGGAAACAAACTTGATCTGCGTATGGTATACAAGAACCTACATTCCAAATTTTGTGTCTCTAGCTCTTATAGTAGCTGAGATCGACGCGTTCATCCGGACAGACGCACGGACAGACGGACAGACAGACGGATATGGCCATATCGAAATCTCTTTTGATACTGATCAAGAATATATATACTTTATAGGGTCGGAGATGTCTCCTTCTGCCTGTTACATACTTTTGCACAAATCCAATACCCCTTTTTACCCATTTTATGGGTACAGGGAGTAAAAAGAACTAATTCCAATAAAAAAGAGCCAGTGCGCCAACAGAAAAAAAAACACTTTTGGCGCAAAAACGCCAAGTGTGGCAACCGTGCCAATTAGTGCTCTTTCGATTTTGTAATACTCTTTGACATAGGCTCACTCAAGATGTACTTATACAAGTTGACGTATTCAGCTGAGAGCGCGGTCTTAATTGCTCTGAGAGGATTGGAAAGGGACACGATTGAGAGAGCCATAGGTTACGACAAGACGACTGCAACTTTTGGCTCTCACTGCGCATGTACGTCACATGACCCAACGCGCTTAAAAAATGTATGAAATTTAGGGACTTTGTTTACAAGACCTTAGTATGTGCCTGTAAATTAAGTCAGATGTCAAATCCACTTCAGAATCTGATAGAGAACTATATTGCGCATCGATTGAGTGATCTAATGTATCTTGTACCTGCCGTGGGAGCAATCGGTTGCAACTTGACTTGTTGTATGAAAAATGTATGCAAATTTACCACTTTTGATGGCAATGCTATTTAACAAGTCAAATGGGTAGTATTTAATTCATTTATTGTAGTTTCATTTCGTTCTTCAGGCATTCCAGTACATTTTGCAGCGTTTGCATACAACAACTCCGGTCGCTCCTAGGGCAGGTATAAGATATATATGTCCGATTTCAATGAAATTTGGTGAGCATATGTAGAACATAATTAAACTTAAATTTTGTGAGTTTGGTTACGCTATCTACAAAAACAAAAAAGTTTTTCATACAAGAACATAGTGTTCAACCTACTATTCGTATGGGAGCTATATGATATAGTGATTCGATCCGGCTGGTTTTCATATATGTACTGGCAGCATCGAAAATAAAGACTTGTGCCAAGTTTCATAATCATAGCTTTAAAATTGAGCGATTAGTTAGAATGTAAACATTCGGGCTGGCAACATTTTCTAACTTTAAATGCGTATTATTTAAAAAGTATTGAACCTACAGAGCACCAAGACCACTCAATCGATGCGCAATATAGTTCTCTATCAGATTCTGAAGTGGATTTGACATCTGACTTAATTTACAGGCACAGACTAAGGTCTTGTAAACAAAGTCCCTAAATTTCATACATTTTTTAAGCGCGTTGGGTCATGTGACGTCACTCGCTCGCTCGCCGAATAACGGCGCCTAACGGACATGCGCATGGCGTAACCTAATGTCTCTCAACCGTGGGAAAGGGATAGCGACATTTTTACGGTTTCTGTAGTGTTCCTTTTGTGGTTGGCTCAGCTGCTGGAACAAATAAATGTTCAAAAACAACAATTTTAATTTGTGTTAATTTTATAAAAATTATATTAATAATTAAAGATAAATTATAAACTTAAAGCAATAAACATAATTAACTTAAGGCAACAAAATACGTTTGCTGCCTAAACACGAAAAAAAAAACAAAAACAAAATTCATGAAATCATCCCCAACAGAACCGCTCACCACAAAGTTCGCTGTCGTACTGAAAATAGGATAGCGAAAAGAGGGCAGCCAAGCGGAACACGACACCTTGTATAAGTACATCTTGGGCCGAGTATTCATTATATACAAGCATTTCATTGCACCACCAATAGCAGAACACATACGCTTTTCGGTTGTTTTGCTCCTTCTTCCAAAGAAAAAAGCAACAACATTTTTCATATTTGCTCTGAGAAAAAATTGCACTTATCGTTTAGAATCACTTGGCAATATCTGTGTTCGTTATGCATCAATAAATTATAACAACCTTTACATTTGCAAAAAAAGTAGAATAGTGAGTTTCTTCACCTAAAATTTTAACGAAGAAGATCAATGAATATAAATAGATTAGAAGGATTTTTCTGACCATAGCGCCTTAAAGCCACTTCGGAAAAAACTCCGATCTAATAGCGCCTCGTTCGGATATCGCCAACTTGGATATCGGCAATGAGAAAATATTGAGTCCTGAATCGACACTAGAACGATGAGCGAAACTTATATCGGTTGCGCTCTCATTTCGTTTCTGTGTATGCGTGAGCAATGAAAAATTGCAACAGCGCTTGGCAATGTTGAGCCCCTACATAGCTACATAGCTTAATAGCATTCCTGATGCAGTGGCCTTGTGGATAGAGTACTTTTTTGATAAACGGCTTTTTGCCGGTTTGATCCCCTGTAATGTACAATTTTGCAGGGCGTAAGAATTTAGTATAGGAAGAAATTATTTAATTTTTATCACATGCGAGTTACGACATAAAATGACGCACGCGATAGAAAGGTCTTCAGAGCTGCGTGATAGCTGGAATGTACCTTAGAATATGACTGAGCTTTCTTAGAGAGAGTAGGGAAATGTTGCTGCGACTAAAGCATGCAGCGTTGCCAACTTTAAGGAAACTTAGAAAAATGTTGCGTGAGGCAGGTATAAAAGCCTGTGTCTGGCCATTTTCAGCCTCTTTGCTGCTCAAAAAAAAAAAATAGTCAAAGCACCTCCACGTCGCCTAGTCTTCGAATCTAGCGTGGGATGTTATAAACACGCGATTGCCTTAAACTAATTATACTAGTTGTGGGGCACAGAGTGTATTAAAAAATAAAATAACCCCCCCCACTAGTGGAGAGCTGGCGCTTATTAAAGTGTCGCGATTGCGAATCAATCCGCGCCTGCGGATGCCCCATCAATATTGGACATTTTCTGTGGTCCAACCACCAGCACGCCCGCTAGCACCGTTGGAGCGGCGGCTAATCCGCAGATATCAGGGCGCATAATCGCAGGTAGATGCCGCACAACATATTGTGCTCGCTTTTAGTTATTAAAATGCGTGAATTTCTCTTTAATCGCAGCATTGCATCTGGTGGACATAAATCCACCCAGACGTTACAAGAATTTTTGCTTCTCGGCATCCAACAGCCCTTTTCTTGCCCACCTGTACGCCCGGAGTTGTTCTCTTAAAAAGAAATCACTTAAAGAGTGCAAACAGGGTTTTTTTATTTATAGTTATTTTTTAAAAATATATATATATATATTTTTAATTTAATTTAATAATTAATAAATAAGTGGAAAAGTGCGTAAGAAAATAAAGTAAAATGCTGGGAAATAACAAATGTAAAAAAAAACTCTCAGTGCTTACAGCATAGCTGAAGTGAAGTGCAAGCAAATGTGTGTAAAATAACCTATATATAAAAAAAAGAGCTCGTGCTGACTGACTGATTGGCAATCATCGCAGAGTACGAACCATAAGAGCTACGATGCTGAAATTTTCACAGTAGGTTCCATCTATGATGAAAGTGCACACTAAGACGGGATTTTGGAAAACTCCACCCACAAGCGTGGAAAATCGCGTAAGACTGTTGTATGAACCTTTTTTGTTTACCGTCCAATCGGCTTCAATCTCATTTTCACAAAAATTAATTTGACACATATTTCACCGATTTTGCTTCCACCCCCATGGCGGAAAATGGGGGTCTCAAGGTTGTATGGGCGAAAGTCTAATTTTAGTCCGATCACCTTCAAATTCGTTTTCAAAGCTCTTCACGTAAAATAATTCGACACGTGTATCAGCGATTTTGGGAAATTCAGCCCCATGGTCGGAAAATCGGTGGATAAGTCTGGCATTCGACATTTTTAATTTTCATGCGATTGGCTTCAAACTCATTTTCAAGGTTCTATGGGAAATAATAATAGGCGCATGGTCAAAGATTTTGGAAAATCTACCCCCAAAGTCGGAAAATTCTTGGAAAACTTTTCTATGAAACTTTTTTGATTATCGTTCGATTGACGTCAAACTAATTTCACACGTGTATTACCGATTATTGGAAATTCAGCCATATGCTCGGAAAATTTGTGGAAAAGTCTGGCACTCTACATTTTTAAATTTTATGTGATTGGCTTCAAACTCATTTTCAAGGTTCAACCCAAACACATAATAGGCGCGGTGTCCAAAGATTTTGGAAAATCTATCCCTAAGGTCGGAAAATTCGAAGAAAACTGTTGAATGACTTGACTTCAATTGACTTCAAACTCATTTTCAAACTTCTGTTTATCGTTCAATCAATTTGAAACTAATTTTCAAAGCCCCTCACATTAAATAATTCGTCACATGTGTTATCGGTTTTGAAAAATACACGTGGCTTTATACTAATTTCCAAATATAAATACAAAAACCTCGGTACTTTGCGGGCAATAAAACGGGCGGAAAACAGTTGGAAAGATTAATTCTGGATTCTCAGTATTATTCTTGAAATTGGCTTAAAATATATTGTATTTCTTATGGTTGACGAAAGTAGTCAAATTAAAAAAAAAATGCACTTTCATCTAAATATTTTTCCGGACAAGGCCGGGATATTATCTCCTAGTAAATATACAAAATAATCAAGAATCAAGTAACGCAAGTAAAAGAAAAGTTAAATTTAAATGTCAGACAATTAGAAAACAAAAAAAAAACACTCAGGAACTAAAATGGAAAAGTTAATGAAAGTGCTTAAAACAAACATGCATCCCTAAAATAAAATCGAAATACAAGTGAAAACAAAACGACACATTAAAAATACCCTGTAAATACGTGATCGTCGAGAAGGCGTTCATCGAACATCTTGTCTGGGTGAGTTTCAAACAAACATAATTTTGTTTTTAACAAAATAATGTTTCCGAAATCAAACATCTAGTGAGTGACCCGATCGCGTGCTAAGAACATTGCTGCCAATGAAGTTTATTGTGAGTAATTTTCATGGCAAACAATAAGCTTTACTTACAGCTTGCTACGGTATCGTTTTGGCACACGATTGATAGACAGTAGGTTACGCCATGCGCATGTGACGTCACAAGTCATGAATGTGAGCGCGCGCTTTTGAACTTGTATGAAAATCACTAACTTTTTTAGTTTATCGGCTCGTGTGGCGGTAATTCCAGCCTGATTCTAAAAATCTTGTCAACATATTGTAAAGAAATTCATACCGCGTCGATTGATAGTTGTTTGTGCCATACATATTAAATATTACGTATTTAAAGTTAGAAAAGGTTGCCAGTCCGAATGTTTACATTCTAACTTATCGCTCAATTTAAAAGCTATGATTATGAAACTTTGCACAAGTCTTTATTTTCGGTGCAGGCAGTACATACATGAAAACCAGCCGGATCGAATCACAATATCATATAGCTCATACGAATAATAGGTTGACAACTATGTTCTGGTATGAGCGACCGGAGTTGTTGTATAAAGTCACTTTAAGTCACTTTATTGATTGCCCATTTCAATTTCTGCTGTGAAGTCTGCTTTTTAATACCATTTAACAAGAAGAATAGAAAAAAAAAACAAACCCAATAACAACTAATTGAATTTTATTGTATTATTGTTTATCTTTTCAATATGCATTGCTATTTATTTCAGCTGGTTGTGAGCTACGAGAGAGATTTAATAGATCAATTAATTGTTAGATCGCAATAGAAAACCTCCTTAAATAAAATAAACATAGAACCTATAATTAAAAATAAGATCTTCGGTAATTGTAAATGAGTAAACTTAAGGAAATTGAAGTAAATGAATTTAACAATGAAACATTATGAATCTTTCTGAGCAAAATGAAATAAAAGTTATGTTATGACGCTACCTCTCCTTTACCAGGGCCCTGCGTGTGTTTCCTCCGTGGGCTACCCTGGCTAGCTCATTTCGGGTCGTGGGTTACTTAACCCTGCCCACACACACGTAACAATAAAAAAAAACATAGAATTCACGGTACACAAGCTCTACATTTGACAACACTAGACGCTGCAAAATTTGAATTTGAAATCAAATTCAAATTCAAATTTGCACAGCACATACAAACACAAACATTCGCATGCACACATTTACACTCATCACTTTTACTTATTACTTACTTTAAGGAATGTTACACATTTTAATTTCTATTTACTTTACTTATATTATTTTTTCTTCTTCTTTTAGTTTTGAAGTGCGTGTGCGCGCAAATTGAGATACATATTTGATTATTAAAATTCAATAAATTTTGTTAAATCCCCCGATCTTTGTTGGTATTGCCTGCTTATTTTGATGTCACCAATTGGTAATGACTTTTACGTTTTCCTACCTAAAGAGCTCTTTGAGCGGTTGGCGGCGTAAAAAAATTTCGATTTGCCAAGGGGTTTAAACAAAAATAATGCAAGCAAAACGACACAACAAGAATAAAATATGTGAAAATATATAAGTGGGATAAACAATGCACAAAATAAATAAATAATATAAATAAATAAATTATATAAATAAATAAATAATAAAAAAAAAATAAATAATTGAGTGAATAAATAAATAAATAAACGAATATTAAAAAAACGAATAAATAAATAACAAAAAAACTAAGGCACCTAACAGCAAATCATATTTAATAAATAATTACAAAAAAAAACGGCGGTTTTATATGCAGTTAGGGTACGTTTCGCGTGTGCGATTTGGGTGGCCAAAAGTAGTTATTGGGCCCTTGGTGACAAGACTAAATTTTTTTTCTTTATTTCGTTTTGTGGCCTCGAGAAAAAATATTTCGATCAGGCCCTGATTTGACCTGATCGAATCTGGTATTTGTGCCCTGGTGGCCGACTCTAAAACACAATGGATTTTTAATCATATACTAAATCCTAATTCTCTGCTTCCACTCACCCTTAGATGTTCGCCAGACCTGCTTGGGCTTATATCCGTTGTTTAAAAATTGTTTTAAATTAATACCGTTCCCGGTTTCACCACTATTTTGAACTTTTAACTTTTGCCAAAAAAAATTAGCTTTCGCTATTGCACTTTACTTGGCCGGCTTTGCTTTGTCACTGACCTGCAGCCGAAACGATCGGTTGCCCTTGACTGTTGATTCAGCTGTCAAGTTCAATAGCCCCTTGACCGCTGAGCGCCCTTCGCCCTAGCCTGCCCTTTTCTATGGCTGTCCAGCCCTGTTGCACTGTTTCCTGCCTTCGCCCGTCTGGAAACCCCTTCGACATATGGGTATTCCCTTCCTCTCGCCGATATTTTGTCAGCTGGCCATAATAGCACACTGACATTGCCACCACTATACAAAGCGCAAACAAACAGAAATGGCAGTGAAAAAAGGCCAATTTCCAGGAAAATTAAGAAAGTAAGCAGACGCAATTGGACCATCGCCCCCAATAGGAGCGGAGATGTTGGTCGCCTGGAAAATGCACATTTGGTGACAGCCGCAGGGCCTTTTTATCTTCATTTTCAAATCGCCTACTCCAAGTCAGACGCCGGCACGTAAGCGTACAGGATGACGTAATTCTGATTGATTTTATTTGTTGAGCTCTTTGTTTTTTTTTATCATTATGCCGTTATCTTACAGAACCCGCGCATCTTTCATTTCGCCTTTTTTTTGCGTTGTTTTCTTCATTTATCTTTTCCGGTTAGTTATTGTTTTAAGTCCCTCGCGTGATATGTTCCTACTAGCTTGCCCTCCACCTCATACATGTTGTTGCCAACGGGGCTTCTTATTCGGCCTCTAAGGAATTTCCTGCAAATTTCGCGTGGAAGTTCCTTTTAAAATCACTTAACACGAAATTTCTTCGGTATATCTCTTGTCCCGGGTGAACCCAAAGCTCGCGTGTTTTGCGGTTGTAGTATCGTGCGCTAATCTCGTGTGCCTTATGCATATTCTTACGAATTCGATCTCTGATCAGAGCCATCCTCTCCTGGTTCGGCAGAATTCGCAATTTATTGTCGTCCAGTGCCCGCAGTCTCTTTGCCAATTGGTAGTCTGCTCCTCCACTGAACATCTCTTGGCCAAACAACGCAAAACGCAACGGTGTGACTCCTGTTGCTTGGTGGACTGACGTTCGTAAAGCCTCTTCGATTTTCGGCAAATACAGATCCCAATCTCTGTGATCCTCCCCCAGATAGGCTCGGATCGCATTGAGTACAGATTGGTTCACTCGCTCGGCCGCATTTGATTGCGGCGAGTATACAGCTGTTCGGACATGCTTTATCCGGTATTTGTCCACCATTTCTTGGAAACGATTTGCCACGAGCTGTTTCCCGTTGTCTGTGTGGATCATTTCGGGCACACTAAACGTGTTATAAACTTCCTGTGTCAGGAATTTTACCACTGCTGCTGCAGTAGCCTCTCTCAGGCTCACTTTAAAAATACAAATTTGGTGAACGATCCACCACCACCAAAATATACGCCTGTCCTGCCTTCGACCGAGGATATTTTCCCAGAAAATCGACATACAGCTTTTGGAATGGTCTGTATGTGATCGTTTCTGATCCAATTCCCGCCTTTGGACCGCGATTGGTCCAATAATTTTTTTGCCGCAGGCGGTGCAGAGTTTTCGCCAAACCGCCGTGAGCGCTTTTTACAGGATAGTGTGCATGTTCGATGAGTGTGCTCGTTAAGTCTGGAGGTACCCAGAGTTTCCATTCCTTATCTCCTAGTTCCTGGTCCTCCAAGTTCAATCGCGATTTCGAAGTCAAAAGCCTGAAGTTTTAGCGACCACCTCGCCAATCGTCCGCTCAAATCTCTGAGTGACATAAGCCACTTCAGACTCGACTGATCTGTGATCACGGTGAACGGCATTAACTCGATATATGGGCGGAATCTTTTAATGGCTAAAACTGCTGCCCAACACTTTTTCTCTGTCACGCTATAGTTGCGCTGACAGTGGTTCAACTTTTGTGAGAAAAAGGCTATCGGCTTCTCGCTTTCGTCTTCCTCTAACTGAAACAGTACAGCTCCTACGCCTATGTCCGAGGCATCACATTATACATAGAGCCTTTTGTTGAAATCCGGAGGTCGTAGCACTGGTGCCGAAGTTAGGGCATCTTTCAGTGACTTTATAGCTTCCAACGCTGCATTGGTCATCTTGAACTTCTGGCCTTTTTTAAGCGTGTCTGCAAGCGGCGCTGCCAGCTCAGCAAAATTCTTGATGAACCGTCGATACCATCCTGCGGTTCCCAAGAAGCTGCGTACTTCTTTCGTACTTTGTGGAGTCGCTAGATTTCGTATAGCTTCCACTTTTGCCGGGTCGGTGCGTAAAACTCCTCCACCTATTATGAAACCCAAAAACCGCAGTTCCTTAAAACAGAAGTGTGACTTTTTCAACCCAATTGTTTGCCCAGCTCCTCTAAGACAGTCTGCCACTTGTCCCAACGTCTCGACGTGTTCTTCGAAGCAGGATGATACCACTAAAAGGTCATTCAAATAGACGAAGACCTTCTCTCTGAGCGTCCGTGGAATGACTTTATCCATCAACCTACACAAACGCTGGGCAGCATTGCTCAAACCGAACGGCATCACAACAAAATGGTAAAGTGGTCTACATGGCACTGTGAACGCCGTGTACCTTCTACTAGCCTCATCTAGCTCGATTTGCCAAAACGCATGTTTTAAATCGACGCTAGAGATGAATCTGGTGGAGTCTATTCGACTCAAGATGCCTTCTATATTTTGTTGAGGGTATGCATCTTTCACCGTTACCCGGTTCAGCTTTCGAGCGTCTAGGCAGAGCCGATTCTTTCCCAGCTTCCTCACCAGGGTGATTGTGTTGCTCCAAGTTCTATCGCTTTCCTCTATCACGCCTAACTTTAGCATCTGACCCACCTCCTCGTAAATGAGAGCCTGCACGGCCGGCGATACTGGATAGTGGCGATCTTTGACTGGCACTGCTCCTTGTGTCAACTCGATGGTTTGTTTCACCAATTCCGTCCGTCCTAAACCTTGCCCCTCGAATGTCAAGAACTTTGCTCTTACGGCTTCCAACTTCTTTTGCTGTTCAGCTGACAACTGGTGTGGCTCCAGTTGAATTGACAATGGCATCTTTTCCTTGCTCGGCAGTCTCAAGCGCTGTAACTTCGCTGAGTTCAAAGATGCTCGGAGCTATATTGAATTTCATCCAGAAGCCGACCCTCAGGTATAGTTCCTGCTCCAGTGTGGGACATAAGAAGAACGTCATCTGCTCGGTCGTGATTCCATACGTCACGGGAAGGTTCAGCTTGCCTAATATGGGTTGTTTAGGACCACTGGCGGTGCGTATGTCGCAACGATACGGCTGTCAAGATACCCCAAGCTCCTCCACTATCTACCTGCAACCCCTAACTAGCACGCTGATGAATGCTCCGGAGTCTAAAATGCCTTTTATATGCCTTCCGGCAACTGATATCTTGGCATAAGGGCGCGGGTCTATTTCCTCAGCACTTTTATCTAGTGCTGTTACGGTTTGGGAAACTCTTCTCCTTTTCTCTTTCCTCTTGCTGAACCGATATCGCTCCTTTTGTACCCGTTTACTTGCCGATGTCATTCCACTCAGTTGTTTCCCACCAAATATCCTCTCTCTCGCTTCTTTATACCTCCTGACTCTCTCTTCTAGTGTTAAGGTGTTATTGTGTCTAGTTCTCGTCGTGTTATCGGTCGCTGGTTCTGGTGTTGTTATTGTCTCAGCTTTGGGTTGGGCTCCTTGAAAGAACGCGCATCGCCCGTCATTGCCGCGCTCCTGTGCGTGTTTTCCGATCGGCAATTTGGGCATTTGGGCGTTACGGTGTTTGCCAGTCCGCAATTGTAGCAAAAGAGGCTCCTCTGGACCAATTCGCAGTCCATATACACATGCCCTTGCTGCTGACAGTTCCAGCACACAACTAGTCTTTCTTGTTGCTTGAGGTGTTTGGCGTTATGGCTTCTACAGGCATCCTAGTGTCGGACGTCTCTTCCTCGTATGGAGTGGGGTCTCTTACGGTCAGCTCTTCGACTCTTCGCCCTTCCTGTCTCGACCTGTATCGTGGGAGTGGCTGATGTCGGTCCAGCTCGTCTGAGAAAGCTCTCTCTGCTTTCAGACAAGAGTCACGCAAGTGATCCAGAGTATAGGCTGGCATTAGAAATATTATTTGTTTTAGTGTCTCCTTTAGGTTCTGCTTGGCTATTTTGACCATCCAAGCTTCTGCCTCCGGTGCTTGCAACTTAGCACGTAGGCGCCTCATAGCCTGAAAGAACATGTCGATTGACTCTCGACCATGTTGTTTCCTATCCGATATTTCCTGCATCCTCTCGTGGTCAGCTCTGGTGTCTCCATACCGCCTCCTTAATGCCGCTCGAAGATCCTCCCAATGCGTGACTCTTTCCGTCCGAATGAGTAGCCAATACCATTCTTCTGCTTCTCCGGGCACCAATCGGTGGAAGTCTCGCATGAGATCTGGCCATGACAAGGTGCAATGCTCTCTTAGGTGTTCTATACGGAATATGAACTCATCTACACTCATGCCGTCGGAGTCTCCATTGAACGACACGCCCCATTTGTCAACGGGCACATATTGCTTCCGGTAGTCTGCTCGTTGTTCTCTTGCCGCAGGTCTAAGGATTGGCGGTGGACGCTGAAAATGCGGTGCTGCTGGCCTTAAAGTCTTTGGCACGAATTGAGCCATGTTGGCCTGTTGCATCACGTCTCTGTGAGGATCTGGTGAGGGTTCCTTAGCTGCCGACACGAGATTACGCGATTCCAGCTCCCTCAACATCTGCGCAAAACCTGCTTGTAGGTTTTGGCCAATTTGTTCCGCTACCATTCTCTGCGTTTCCGCCCTAAATTGTACCTGAAATTCCCCCAACATCTCCTGGAATTCCTGTCCTTGCCTGGAAGCAAAGGCAGTGGCGTTTTCCCTACTGTATCGCTCTTCGATCGAATCTAGGACAATTTGGGAGAAACCTGCAAGTGACTCGGATGCATTGGCAGAGGCTGTTCTTTTGGGCACTGCCCCACGTGACTGATGCACTCCAATCATCGTGTGCTGCTCAAGAGCAGAACTTTGCGGATCGGGCTGAGTTGGCTCACTCATATTAAGTCTGTTTATTTATTTTTTTATTCCAATTTCATTTATTTATTTATTTATTTTTTTTTTTATGCTCGCAACTAAATAAACGGAGGAAGAATAAAAGGCTGTCATTTGCTTTCTGGTCTGTGAACGGCATTTGGTCCGCGCATCTCCATCCCACATCCCGGCATTCGCAAGTGATACATGACATTACTACATTTTACTTAACACAAACACGTGAAAATTGTCGACTGGGTAGATCATCAATTTTAATGATGATCACCAGTCCAGAACTGTCATTTTATATGAACGGTCTTACTGATCCATTGCTGTCCCTCAGGCCTCAACATTTCTTCTTGAGTGAGTGCAACATTCGGCCGCTTCATACGCCGATGGCCACTCACTCTTATGCCGGATCGCTACGAGGCTACCGTCCTTCAGTGCGTCGGCCGTCCGACCACACGCGTGCTTCTTTGCCATAACGAAGAGCAATGATCGGCAAGTACACTTATTCATGTTACATTTATTCTATAACTAATTTTGTTCTTATTCACAGGGTGCCGTCACACAGTTAGGATCGGGTGCAACATCAGTCCGCTCGAAGCGTCGATGGCCACCCACCCCGTTGCAGAATCGCTACGTGCGCTAATACCACTGTGTACAAGAACAACTAGTAGGAAGTACTATTTTTATTATTTTTACTACACATTAACATTTTAAATAAACATCAACACCTCCCTTGACAATTAACATCCAACCATAACATGACAACTAACCACACTACTAATATTAACATTCTTCACACTAACTTTAATACGTTTTGTAATTCCATCTCCATGTCTACATCCCACCGAATGTATGCTCCTATAGACACATATTCACATACACCCAGTGACACATAAGCCTAGAGACAAAACCTACTTATACACAGCAATATCACAGTTGGTTTCTTTTATGCTGATACTCTGCACAAATCACCTTTGGCTTCCAGCCACGGTGACGACACCAGATCATCTGCTGATCCCAATTGTGATATTGCCCCTTACCCTACCTTAATTCCTAACTTATTCCTGCTTACTCCGCGCAAATCGCCCGTAGCTTATATCAGTGGCGATGCCGTCAGAGCAAACAGTCCCGCCAATTCCACGATATCCAATATGTCACATTTATGAATTATTAATTTATTTATTTATTTTTATTTATTTTTGTATTTCATATAGATCCTATATACGCAGGCAGTCTGTCTCTCGTGCGGCAGCTCCTCCTTTTGGACCTATATGCAAACAAAAAATTCTCTTCAAATTATGGAGACTCTGGTGTTGCCTTAATTTGTATTTTTGGTGCTTTCCTTCCAAAGGAAAGACACAAAAAATTGGGCGCCATTATTGTTATGGCCCTACCTCTTCTCTACCAGGGCCCTGCGTGTGTTTTCTCCGTGGGCTACCCTGGCTAGCTCATTTCGGGTCGTGGGTTACTTAACCCTGCCCACACACACGTAACAATAAAACATAGAATTCACGACACACAAACTCTACATTTAACAACACTAGACGCTGCATAATTTGAATTTGAAATCAAATTCAAATTCAAATTTGCACAGCACATACAAACACAAACATTCGCATGCACACATTTACACTCATCACTTACGAATGCCTCTTCTCTTCCAGATCCGGGATGTCTTCTGGGACTTGGACTTAGGTGAAATGCCCTTGTGCGCCTCCCTCCCAACCATGGCAGCAGTTGGCGGATTTTGACCGCTGCTCCAATTCAACACCAATTTGCTGCTCACGCCATGCTTTAAAAGAACATTTTTCCCCTTCCTCCTAAAAATCGTCTTACACCATTTTCATCTTCAACAGCGACATCACACTAATTTAATTCCAATTTTCATTTGAGGTCTTAAAAATATTTGTACATTTAGTTTTTGTTATTTCAACTAATTTTAATGAATGTTACACATTTTTATTTTTATTTATCTTACTTATATTATTATTTTTCTTTTTTTTTCTTTTAGGTTATTAAAATTCTATAAATTTTCTTAAATCCCCCTATTTTTGTTGATGTTGCCTGCTTATTTTGATTCACCAATTGGTAGTGACTTTAATGTTTTCCTACCTAAAAAGCTCTTTGGGCGGTTGGCGGCGTTAAAAAAATTTCGAAATGCCACTGGGTTTGAACAACAATAAAAAAAAAAGTAAGAACGTTGCAGTCGGCGGCGGCGTCCGACGGCGGACGCACCCGACTGCAGAATACTATGTTCCCAGTCCTATATAATATGGTTATTTGTGAGTTCGGAAAGAAACGCGATTTTGCTCCTTTGGGGGCGTGGGGGTGGAGGGTGTCCAAATATTTTGATGCAGTTCTATCCAGGGGGTCAACATTAGTCTCTATGCCAAATTTGGTGACTCTAGCTTTACTGGTGTGGGAGATATAGGTTTTGCTCCATTGGGGGGTGGGGGTGGTTGGGTCAAAAAAATTTTGATGCAGTTTTATCCAGGGGGTCAACATTACTCTCTATGCCAAATTTGGTGACTCTAGCTCTACTGGTGTGGGAGATATAGGTTTTGTTCCATTGTGTGGGGTGGGGGTGGTGGGGTCCAAAAATTTTTGATGCAGATCTGTCAGGAATCTCAACTTTAGTGTGTATGCCAAATTTGGTGACTCTAGCTTTAAAAATGTGGAAGATACATCTTTTCCCCAAATTTTGGGGAGGGGGTGGCGGTGGGGGGCTGATTTTGACACTTTATAAATTGACGATATACACCAACATGTGTACCAAATTTGGTTGCTCTAGCTCAAAGATAAAGGCAAAAAAATTGCGTTCATACGGACAGACGGACGGACGGACAGACGGACAGACGGACATTTCGCAAACCCAATATACTATTTTTCCCTTCGGGAACATAGTATAATAACGCAAGCAAAACGACACAACAAGAATAAAATAAGTGAAAATATATAGGTGGGATAAGCAATGCACAAAATAGATAAATAAAATAAGTAAATAAATAATATAAATAAATAAATAATAAAAATTAAATAAATAATATAAATAAATAAATAATAAACATTAAAAAAATAATTGAGTGAATAAATAAATAAATAAACGAATATAAAAAAAAAAAAAAAACTAAGGCACCTAACAGCAAATCATATTTAATAAATAATTACGGAAAAAAACAACTTTCGTTGCCGCCTCTTTGTGGGCGTGTCGGCCGTTTAGATTATGTCTATCCGATTGCGTCTTGACAGACCATAAGGCGGAGATCTTCTTGCTGGTTGCAGTTTTATGTATCAGGCCGTTCATATGCAATTGGGGTACGTTTCGCGTGTGCGATTTGGATGGCCAAGGTTGTTATTGGGCCTTTGGTGACAAGGCAACATTTTTTTCTTTTTTTCATTTTGGTGGCCCCAAAAAAATATTTCGATCAGGCCCTGATTTGACCTGATTGAATTTGATATTTGTGCCCTGGTGGCCGGCTCTAAAACACAATTTATTTTTAATCATTTACTAAATCCTAATTCTCTGCTTCCACTCATCCTTAGATGATCGCCAGACCTGCTTGGGCTTATACCAGTTGTTAAAAAAATTGTTCCGTTTCCCGGATTCACCACTATTTTGAACTTTTAACTTTTGCCAAAAAAAATTAGCTTTCGCTATTGCACTTCACTTGGCCGGCTTTGCTTTGTTACTGACCTGCAGCCGAAACGATCGGTTGCCCTTGACAGTTGCTTCAGCTGTCAAGTTCAATAGCCCCTTGACCGCTGAGCGCCCTTCGCTAACCGGCCCTTTTCGGTGGCTGTCCAGCCCTGTTGCACTGCTTCCTGCCTTCGCCCGTCTGGAAACCCTTTCGACATATGGGTATTCCCTTTCTCTCGCCAATATTTTGTCAGATGGCCATAACAGTTATGTTCAATATGCAAAAATCAGTTGCTGCTTCATCTACTGAAGCTGAGTATATGGAACTATTTGAAAGTGTAGGGGAAGTATTATGGTTGAAGTCATTAATAAAGAGAATGAAGTTCGAGTTAAATGAGGACAACCAATGTTGCATTGGTATAACCAACAATCCTACTTGCCACAGGCGAACTAAGCATTTACATATTAAGTTTCACTTTACTAGAGAACAAATTGAAAAGAAACTAATTGCTTTAAGTATATTTAAACAGAAATGCAGTTGGCTGATATCCTAACGAAACCATTACCAGCAACAAGATTTCTACAATTGACGCAACCATTGGCACTCCCTGAATGAAGCAGCATAATAATTAGTATATTTGAATATTATCTAATTTAAGTTTATCACATCTCAATATACATTTAATATATTGAATTTTAAATGAAAATATCTTATGTTTACATGAGTTTAAAAAATTAGTATGTAAACTTGTAATTGAAATCTAATTTGAATTTTAAAACTTAATTTTTGTTTGAGATTATGCTTATTATTTACATCGATTGGTCTGATTAGGTTTCTCCTGATTTTCCCTAATCCTGCGCAACGAATGCTGGACCATGATAATTGTATATTCCCAGGATCCACAACCTCGTAAAATAAGAAACATTGTAATTTTTAAATTTTGTTTAATCAATGTAGCTTTTGAGGAGGTGCGCTGGACTTGTCCATATATGTGTTAGAGCAACATTATAATTGCGTTGCCTAAGACATGACCATATATGGACATGAAGCAAAAGTTGCAATGATTCGTTGATGAGAAAAAGAGACAAACATAAATGTTTTCGGTTAACGGGATCCTTCCAGATATTCTGTACTGGCATGAACACTCTGACGAGCGTCGGTTTCAGTCAGTTGCTTTTAGACGACGAGTTTGTGCGCATCGAAGGAAGTGAATTAAATGTATAATTTCAGGGACCGTAAATAATGATTACGTACCCATTTTTTTAAGAAAAAAATCATAATGAACGAGAATTGATAAATGAAAAAGGACAAAACCTAGCGCATCCTTGTTGTCAGGACTATCCATTGCTGCAATGATTTTTATTTTCTTAAGTTATATAGAAAAACTCAATAATAAATATTATTTTTCAGATTTATTTTTTCCCTTAAAAATAAGACTTATTTTATTTATATATTTTTTCGCTCAGAAATAAAAATTATTTTTTGAGTTTTATATTTCGAAGAAAAATAACGATTATTTTTTGAGTTTTATATTTCGCTTAAGAATAAATCTTATTTCTTGAGTTCTCAAATCTCAAATATGTACTGGAAGCATCGAAAATAAAGACTTGTGTCAAGTTTCATAATCATAGCTTTAAAATTGAGCGATAAGTTTGAATGCAAACATTCGGCCTGGCAACATTTTCTAAGTTTAACTACGTATTATTTAAAAAGTATAGCACCTACAGAGCACCAAGACCTATCAATCGACGCGGTATGAAGTTCCCTACAATATGCAGGCAAGATTTTCAAAATCGGACTGGAATTACAGCCCCACGAGCCGATACAGTAAAAAAAGTCAGTGATTTTCGAACAAATTCAAAAGCGCGCGCTGAATTCCATGACTTGTGACGTCACAGGTTTGGTCACCGAATAACGGCGACTAACGGACATGCGCATGGCGTAACCTACTGTCTCTCAATCGTGCAGCGCAGCCGAGGCGTTGGCAGCACAAACAAAATGTAGTTTCGAACAAACGCACTCATTGCGCTCATTTGTAGCTTACTGTTTTGTCGCCCGCGCTGGACCCTTTTTTTTCAGCTGCAGCCGATCTTGAATTCGGCTCTCAGTGTGAAATTATCTATTATATCGAATTGTTCGTCTCGGAATCAGAATTGTAACAAGCGGCAAGCACGTTGGCCTGTCGCTTGACTTACATAAAACAACCTTTTGTGCAACAAACATTATTAAACATTTGCCAATAAACCCCAAATTGTATTTGCTTTAAACAGAAGCAGTGTTCGTGCGTTTTTGTTTTGCATTTGGTGGTTCAAACAATTGGATTAATTGCTGACTATTTTGAGTCAGAAGTGCTAGTGAAAGGGTTCACTCTATCCGCGAAATAATTTGACAATTGGATTAATTTGCTGACTATTTGAGTCAGAGGTGCTAGTGAAAAAGCTCACCCTAGCCGCAACAAAATGTTTTCAAAAATTTCTGATATTTTTTGAGCCCAACACTTCAAATAATACAAAATAATAATGCAGTATTAATTTAATACAGATTTGAGTTTTATCTTTTGCAAAAAAAAAAATAAAACTCAAGAAACAAGTTTTACTCTTAAGCGAAATATAAAACTCAAAAAATAATCGTTATTTTTCTTCGAAATATAAAACTCAAAAAATAATTTTTATTTCTGAGCGAAAAAATATATAAATAAAATAAGTCTTATTTTTAAGGGAAAAAATAAATCTGAAAAATAAATTTTATTTCTTGAGCAATAAATAAATTCAGGAAATAATGCTTAAAAGGCAATTTTTTTTATATATAACTTATAACCGTTACGGTATAATTTAACTTAAACAAACGTTTTATTATTGAACTGGTGAACTGGGATATATATATATATACTTACTTATATTTATATATATATCTATTATAAAAACTATAACATCTATGACGAAAGTGTACACTAAGAAGGTACTTTGGAAATTCCACCCACAAGCAGAAAACTGTTGAATAAAACTTTTTTGTTCACCATTCAATTGGTTTTAAGCTCATTTTCAAAGATGTACACAACAATTCAGTCAACATTGACACATACTTCAACGATTTTAGAATCTCCACCCCCATATGTCAAAAATTGAGGTCTCAAAGTTGTTTGGGCCAAAGTCTAATTTTAGTCTGATCACCTTCAAATTCATTTTCAAACTACTTCATGTAAAATAATTTGATAAGTGTCTCAATGATTTTAGAAAACTCACTTCATGTTAAGAAAATTCGTGAATAACTTTGGCATTCGACATTTCTTATTTTCATACGATTGGCTTCAAACTCATTTTGAAGAATCTACACAAATACTGAATACGCACAGTGCTCAAGGATTTTGAAAAATATACCCCCAAGGTATTCCCTGAAAACCGTTGTATGAGAATTTTTTCATATTGTCCGATTGTCTTTAAACTTATTTTCAAAGCTCTACGCATTATATAATTCGCCACGTTGTTACGTTCGGCCCTTATTGATAAAAAGATTATGAAATATCGATAAGTGTCCGGTGTGCAAATCTTTGCGAGGCGCAGGCTAAACTGTCGCAGCTTGAGCTGGAAGCAACGCAACGTTTGGATGAACAAAAACGTCTGCACCAAGTAGCGTTGGATCGAGACTGGGTCACGATGGTCAAGTACGAGGAGCTGAAGACTCAGCTTCTCGAAATGCAACGTTCCTTGGAGTTCTTCCAGGAAAATGAAAAGGAATTAAAGCAGACCCTCGTTGACAATGAATTGGCCGCTCGTTCACTCAAAAAAGAATTGGACGAAAGCACTTTGCAAGCATCCAAGGCTATTATGGAGCGCACAAAAGCATACAATGACAAGTTGCAGCTGGAGAAACGCTTGGAAGAGCTGAAATTGCAGCTGACACTGATTCAGGATGAGCAGCGACAGCACCAGTGCCCACAGCCCATCCGTGTAAACAGCAGCGATGTCTCACAGTCTGGCTACACGTCAGAGGAGGTTCCATTAGGAGTGGCCCAAAATAAAGCGGGTATAGTGTCTAGTTCGACTGCTGTCGGTCGAGGTGATAACCCGTCGCCGGACTTGGGCATAGAGAGCGATGTGGGCCGAGTCCTGAGCGTTGAGTTATCTAATGCCCAGCGCACATTGCTTAAGACTGTGGAGCTAGGTGGACAGAACCCTAATCAAGACGATGTGGCTACAAAAGGCGATACTTCACCTGACGCCGTGGCCGGCCCATCAAGTGTGGGACAAACAAGTACAATTCACGACTGTACCAAGGTAGAGCAAGAAATGGCCGAATTGCGGCGCAAATTAATACGCACCAAACGAGCATTTGAAGACACATACGAAAAGTTACGCGTTGTTAACAAAGCTAAAGCACAAGTTGAAAAAGACAGCAAAAATCAAATACTTAAAACGCACAATGTACTACGAAATGTTCGTTCGAATATGGAGAACGTGTTATAACAATCGATTTGATCTGAACATCATCATCAAAAGAGTCCACAAATTGATAACTGTTGTGTTAATATGTCAAAAATTACTTATTTTTTACTAATATTTGTTTCTTTTAATGTTCATACATCGAGTTAATAATACAAATAGTACTACTTGCATTTTCTAAAGACTGTGTAAAATAAAATATTATATAATAAACTAGCAGGTAATATCCCGGCCTTGCCCGGGGAAATATTTAGATGAAAATGAATTTTTTTCTTGAATTTTACTCCTTTCGTCAACCGTAAGAAATACAACTAAATAGTTGAGCCACGTGACTAATGTTTTCAGTGTAGGGCAATGAAAATGTCTTTGAAAAAAAAAACAACAAAAAAATGTCCCACTCATTTGTCCTTGACTTCCATTTCCCGCCCGTGGCGACACGGAGTAGATTTTCCAAAATCAATTGGCATTTAAAGCCAATTTCAACAATAATACTAAGAATCCAAATTCAATCTTTCCAACTGTTTACCGCCCACTGTCTTGCCTGCAAAGTACCGAGGGTTTTGTATTTATATTTGGAAATTAGTATAAGGCCATGTGTATTTTTCGAAACCGGTAGCACATGTGACGTATTATTTAATGTGAGGTGCTTTAAAAATAAGTTTCAAAATGATTGAATGATAAACAGAAGTTTGAAAATGAGTTTGAAGTAAATTGGAGGATTTTCAAAAAAAATTCATACAACAGTTTTCCGCGTATTTTCCGACCTTAGTGATAGATTTTCCAAAATCTTTGGACACCGCGCCTATTATGTGTTTGGGTAGAACCACGAAAATGAGTGTGAAGCCAATCGCATGATAACTAAAAATGTCGAATGCCAGAGTCTTCCACCGATTTTCCGACCATGTGGTCGAATTTACCAAAATCGCTGATACACGTGTTAAATTATTTAATGTGAAGAGCTTTGAAAATGAGTTTGAAGCCAATCGGACGATAATCAAAAAAGTTTCATACAACAGTTTTCCACGAATTTTCCGACTTTGGAGGTAGATTTTCCAAAATCTTTGACCACCGCGCCTATTATTTCTGCCTATAGAACCTTGAAAATGAGTTTGAAGCCAATCGCATGAAAATTAAAAATGTCGAATGCCAGAATTTTCCACCGATTTTTCGACCATGTGGTCGAATTTCCCAAAATCGCTGATACACTTGTCAAATTATTTAATGTGAAGAGCTTTTAAAATGAGTTTGACGCCAATCGGACGATAATCAAAAAAGTTGCATACAACAGTTTTCCACGAATTTTCCGACTTTGGGGGTAGATTTTCCAAAATCTTTGACCGCCGCGCCTATTATTTTTTACTATAGAACCTTGAAAATGAGTTTGAAGCCAATCGCATGAAAATTAAAAATGTCGAATGCCAGAATTTTCCACCGATTTTCCGACCATGTGGTCGAATTTCCCAAAATCGCTGATACACGTGTCAAATTATTTAATGTGAAGAGCTTTGAAAATGAGTTTGAAGCCAATCGGACGATAATCAAAAAAGTTTCATACAACAGTTTTCCACGAATTTTCCGACTTTGGTGGTAGATTTTCCAATATCTTTGACCACCGCGCCTATTATTTCTGCCTATGGAACCTTGAAAATGAGTTTGAAGCCAATCGCATGAAAATTAAAAATGTCTAATGCTAGACTTTTCCACCGATTTTCCAACCATGTGGTCGAGTTTCCCAAAATCGCTGATATACGTGTCGAATTATTTTACGTGAAGAGCTTTGAAAATGAATTTTAATGTGATCGGACTAAAATTAGACTTTCGCCCATACAACCTTGAGACCCCCATTTTCCACCCATGGGGGTGGATTTTCCAAAATCGATGAAATATATGTCAAATTAATTTGTGTGTAGATCTCTGAAAATGAGTTTGAAGCTGATTGGATCGTAAACAAAAAAGTTTCATACAACAGTTTTCCCCGATTTTCCACGCTTGTGGTTGGAATTTTCCAAAATCCCGTCTTAGTGTGCACTTTCATTATAGATGGAACCTACTGTGAAAATTTCAGCATCCTAGCTCTTATGGTTTAGTCTGTGCGATGATTGCCAATCAGTCAGTCAGTCAGTCAGCACGAACTCTTTTATATATATAGATGCAAGTTTTATTTTCACACTCACCTAACTGGTACATAATAACCAGAAACATTCGTTCATATTGAATGGCATGAAAATATGTAGTTCATAAGCGCACTACTAACAATATTAAACATTATAAATAACTTTTTATGTAACTATGCATGTAAACATTTTGAACTTTAGAAATAACTCATTGGAAACTGGAGTCATGTGCCATTTTGTCATATCAAACAACTTATATAAAGTATATAACTTGCTTGAATGAATTTTCCTAATATTTTTTCTTTATTTCCCAATTTTGCCATAATTATCGCTTTCAGTTAACAATCGGAACGGACATTGAAATTATATTATAAACTAGCAGGTAATATCCCGGCCTTGCCCGGGGAAATATTTAGATGAAAATGAATTTTTTTCTTGAATTTTACTCCTTTCGTCAACCGTAAGAAATACAACTAAATAGTTGAGCCACGTGACTAATGTTTTCAGTGTAGGGCTATGAAAATGTCTTTGAAAAAAAAAAACAACAAAAAAATGTCCCACTCATTTGTCCTTGACTTCCATTTCCCGCCCGTGGCGACACGGAGTAGATTTTCCAAAATCAATTGGCATTTAAAGCCAATTTCAACAATAATACTAAGAATCCAAATTCAATCTTTCCAACTGTTTTCCGCCCGCTGTCTTGCCTGCAAAGTACCGAGGGTTTTGTATTTATATTTGGAAATTAGTATAAGGCCACGTGTATTTTTCGAAACCGGTAGCACATGTGACGAATTATTTAATGTGAGGTGCTTTAAAAATAAGTTTCAAAATGATTGAATGATAAACAGAAGTTTGAAAATGAGTTTGAAGTAAATTGGAGGATAATCAAAAAAAATTCATACAACAGTTTTCCGCGTATTTTCCGACCTTAGTGATAGATTTTCCAAAATCTTTGGACACCGCGCCTATTATGTGTTTGGGTAGAACCACGAAAATGAGTGTGAAGCCAATCGCATGATAACTAAAAATGTCGAATGCCAGAGTCTTCCACCGATTTTCCGACCATGTGGTCGAATTTACCAAAATCGCTGATACACGTGTTAAATTATTTAATGTGAAGAGCTTTGAAAATGAGTTTGAAGCCAATCGGACGATAATCAAAAAAGTTTCATACAACAGTTTTCCACGAATTTTCCGACTTTGGAGGTAGATTTTCCAAAATCTTTGACCACCGCGCCTATTATTTCTGCCTATAGAACCTTGAAAATGAGTTTGAAGCCAATCGCATGAAAATTAAAAATGTCGAATGCCAGAATTTTCCACCGATTTTCCGACCATGTGGTCGAATTTCCCAAAATCGCTGATACACGTGTCAAATTATTTAATGTGAAGAGCTTTGAAAAAGAGTTTGAAGCCAATCGGACGATAATCAAAATAGTTTCATACAACAGTTTTCCACGAATTTTCCGACTTTGGTGGTAGATTTTCCAATATCTTTGACCACCGCGCCTATTATTTCTGCCTATAGAACATTGAAAATGAGTTTGAAGCCAATCGCATGAAAATTAAAAATGTCTAATGCTAGACTTTTCCACCGATTTTCCAACCATGTGGTCGAGTTTCCCAAAATCGCTGATATACGTGTCGAATTATTTTACGTGAAGAGCTTTGAAAATGAATTTTAATGTGATCGGACTAAAATTAGACTTTCGCCCATACAACCTTGAGACCCCCATTTTCCACCCATGGGGGTGGATTTTCCAAAATCGATGAAATATATGTCAAATTAATTTGTGTGTAGATCTCTGAAAATGAGTTTGAAGCTGATTGGATGGTAAACAAAAAAGTTTCATACAACAGTTTTCCGCGATTTTCCACGCTTGTGGGTGGAATTTTCCAAAATCCCGTCTTAGTGTGCACTTTCATTATAGATGGAACCTACTGTGAAAATTTCAGCATCCTAGCTCTTATGGTTTAGTCTGTGCGATGATTGCCAATCAGTCAGTCAGTCAGTCAGTCAGCACGAACTCTTTTATATATATAGATAAATACTTGTATTTCCTGTATAATTTTGTACAATCTGTAAAAATATGCTTACGAAAATATGCTTTCGAAAATATGCCTAGATTTAAGTGTTTTGTACCATGACTGTACTGTAGAATAAAATACCTACATTTGTAGTTTGGTTTTAAACAATGTGAATGAGATCGAGAGGAGAAAAAAAGAGGAAGGTGAACAGAAAGTAAACAGTTTAAAAAATATAAGGCAAACGACTTGCCCAACCCGGGGGCAACAGCAACACTTAGGGTGACAACGGCAGCCGGAACCTCCACATTAAAACAGCGGCCAGACCAACACCGGCAGCAACTGCAACAGCAGTAGCTGCAATTGCAAACCAGCACAGCGCAGCCACCATCGCGCAACCACAACGGCTGCAACGGGGGCAACAGAAACTTTGGCGGTAGCTACAACAACAGCAACGACGGCGCTAGCGGCAGCTACAGCAACTGCAGCAGGAACTTCAACACGAGCAGATCCCAGTTTTTTTATTTCTTATGGGCAAGCGATCATTTTGCAGCCAGCAAAATTGTATCGTCCTACCTACATTTAGCCAGAGGCCTTTGCCTAGAAATTATAATTATGTATATTAAAAGATGTGCCTGCAACAGTATAAAATAAAGGAAAGGAGCGATTTATAAAGCAATAATATTCCTGTTTTTTAACACACACTCACTACCATACACACACTCACCCATGGTGGTGGCGGGTCTTAGAATACCACCCCAGCTGGTCAGGCTTGGCAACACACGCAGGCGACTAGGACAGAAACCAGTAATGTCCTAGGTTGAAACACTGGACCCCCTTTATGATTTGACGACCCCTGGGCTGACGGTCAGCAGTATTCTAGCACCTGAGTACGCGAAGTGAAATCTAGCTGAAATGGCTGCTATGTTAATGCTGTTACTGCATCCGTCCCGCTAAAACTTGGCAAGTCTCCAAGCACGGTCAATGGCGCGTATCTACTAATCTAGACGTGCAGGCTCAGATGTAGCATTCATGACTAACGTGGATGCGGCTCAGAACATGCGTCCTCATAAAGTCACATGTCAACCCTCGCATGGCCTCCCTGCATGCATAGATAACCATGAGATCACAAGAGCACGACTGTACAACGACCAAAGATAACGACTTGGGACCCACTAAAATGAGCAATTTTACAACCCCATCGATGGAAGAAGGAATAAACACTATCCCTTTACAGGACGAGAGTTGTAAAGTCTTTTATATTAACACGTTTTAGATTCACTAAAAGACTGGCACATCCGTGCCGTTGTAGTTGAGTCTTGATAATGTTTTATTCGTTCTTCGTTCTCTTTAGCTTAGCCTATGTACGCTCAGCATTTCCCACGCGCTACGATCGGCTTGTATAAGTTAACAACAAGTAAATTCACACAGCCCAATAAAAAGCATTACAACACTTCATACGAAGTGCAACAAAATGCTGAATTGGTGTCTGTGCCATTTCCTGCACGCGCCTTCCGGCAACCGCCAAAGATTCCAAGAAGAATTGCCCAATGGGTCAACAACATCAACAAAGACGTCGCTGCCAACGCCGCTGCCGCTAAGCCACAGCTTACTAGGGCTAGAATTGATTTAAGTTCATTTAGTTGCAAATTAACATCGAATAAAGAAGGACTTAGTTCCAAATTATATTTTTTTCCACTTTTAATCAAATTGGAATTTAACAGGCGCACGAGCAGGGACCGACACGCGTTATAAAAGAACAAAACGCTTCTACGTGCGCGAAAGTCGGTTAAAACGCGAAAAGTCAAAACCAGTGCAACTCTCGTCGATTAAATTTGACGATCGGTCGACATTCGCGCAAGGCAATTGGAACTTAATTGTTTATTTGCCCATCGGTGGACAACACATCCTGTCAGGCCCGCCCGCAGGATACTCTCAACGTTGACTGGTCGCAGGATCCCCAGTAGATACTCAAAAAAGTTTCAAAGAGGATGAAATCCGGACCAGCAGGGGAGGTTGCCACATCAATAATAGTACTGTAAGTTAGAAACTAAGCATAAAACATAATTACAAGAAAAACAACAAGAAAAATCAAACATACAACAAAAATTTTTAGAATAATAAGAAAAATAAACAAGCGTAAAACGATAACCAAACACCAAACTACAGACGTAGTATAACCAATTCCAACTTTGCGATTCCCAAGGGACCCTCCAAAGTAGAAGGAACAACCCAGCTACTGGTTCTAAAAAAAAAAAAATAAAAATAAAAATTAAGTAAAACTAAAATAAAAACGAAAACAAAAACAATAAATTACACATCCAAAATTATCTTAAGTTACACAATCCTAGAAATATCCGTAGTTTATGGCTAATGAAAATAATTTGGTTAGGCCCCCAATAGTAGCAGATCAACCACAAGTAGGCGAACATAACTTAAACAGACAGCGACAACGACATCTCGACAGACAAAACGAACATCTCCAAAATAGAGGCATGGCGAATAATAACGCAGAACAGTTAATAACATCTACGGTTAACCCTTCTAGGGAGTTTAGTGACGTAGACGACCAAAACATAACCGACAACCACAACTTGAACGACTTGGATAGAGTACCGGACATAGTCAAAAGCCTCAGAGAATTTTCGGGTAATCCATCGGAATTTAGCTCATGGAAGAAGAGTGTTGATCGTATACTCTCAGTCTATGCAGCTGAAGCTGGTTCACCGAAATACTTCGGCATATTGCATACAGTAAGAAACAAGATCACTGGCAATGCTGATACGGCCCTCGAGTCGTACAATGTTCCCCTAAATTGGAGTGCCATCTCCAAATGTCTAACGCTGCACTACACAGACAAAAGAGATCTGGGAACACTAGAATATCAGATGACTATGTTAGTGCAAAGTACCAACCAGACTGTAGAAGAATTCTACCAGGTCGTTTACAACCACTTGTCTTTGATATTAAATAAATAGGGAATCTGAAACTCTGATGACAAAAATATACCGAGATAAGGCTTTAGACACCTTTATAAGAGGATTGAAGGGCGATTTACCACGGATTTTGGGTATAAAGGAGCCAGCAGATCTTCCTTCAGCTCTTCACTACTGTTTAAAGTTAGAGAATCAAAGTTATCGCACTAACGTAGCTTTGAATAGGAATCAACAGACACAGGCCAGAAACCCGAACCGAAATGTACCACCACCTTCATTGCCACCCCGAACAGCTCAGCCTTCTTACGTCCAAACTTTTAGGCCACCACCTATTAACTTCAGGACCCAACTACCAATTAATACACCTTGGCCAACCACTAGAAATTCTGGACAACCAACGTACAACAATAGCGGACCGACTCCACAATACCCCAACCAACGAACCTATCAAATACAACCACAGCAAGTATACGCACCCAATAGACCTTCTGCACCGAAACCCCAACCACGTCCGGAACCAATGGACGTAGACCCAAGCATACGCTCAAAGATGGTCAATTACATGAATAGACCCAATTTCGAATTAGGAAAAAGACCTCCACCACCAACAAACGCGACTGACAAAAAACAGAGAAACTTTAACATACAAACAGGAGAAGAACTGACCGAGACCGAAAACACTGACAACTATATGACCATGGAAGAGTACACACAGGCAATGCTAAGCTATGAGCAGCAGTCTGAATATGAGCAGCCGTTAAACGAGTACACCCAACAGATAGAAGAAGCAGACGACGAACAGCACAACCAATATGAACATTACGACATTAATTTTTTAGAATAAAAAGCTCCTCTCTACCATACATAGAATGTAAGATGAGGAGCGGAAAGTTGCTCAAAATATTGATAGATACAGGATCAAATAGAAATTATGTCCAACCAAAATTCGTGTCCGAACCTATTCCAAACGAGAACCCGTTTGAAGCCGTCACAGTCGGCGGAAGCATCAAAATCACACACCACAAATTCGCTAACTTGTTTAATAGAAATGATATTAAAGTAAAATTCTTTCTCTTACCCACACTAAAAACATTTGACGCCATATTAGGCAACGATAGTCTTAAAGAATTAGATGCGGTAATCCAAAGCAGCAGAAACCTACTTATAATAAAAGACAATATTTGCATACCCATTAAACAGGAAAAATAGAGGCAGTTAACACAGTAATACCACGGACAGACCACATGACGAACGAACAAAAAAACAGCCTAAATCAATTAGTCAAAACGCATCCAAGTCTCTTCGCCAACCCCGACGAAAGACTAACCTATACAACGAACGTAAGAACAGAAATACGAACTAAAAATGATTCCCCAATATATTCCAAATTTTATCAATTTCCCATGTCATTAAAAGACGAAGTACATAAACAAATTAAAGAACTCTTAGAGGACGGAATAATCCGACCCTCCCGATCCCCGTACAATTCACCGGTGTGGATTGTCCCTAAAAAATTGGACGCCTCCGGGCAAAAGAAATATCGCATGGTCATAGACTACAGAAAACTAAATAAAGAAACTACTGCAGATAAATACCCTATACCCGAAATTAACGAGGTATTAGCACAGTTAGGTAACAATAAAGTATTCTCTGTCCTAGACCTGAAAAGCGGGTTTCACCAAATACCTCTCAAAGAATCAGACATAGAAAAGACAGCCTTCTCCGTTAACAACGGAAAATATGAGTTTACACGACTCCCCTTCGGACTCAAGAATGCGCCCTCAATTTTTCAGAGAGCGCTTGACGACATTCTTCGTGAGCATATTGGAAAAATATGCTTTATTTACATTGACGATATCATTATCTTTAGCAAAGATGATGAATCGCACGCGCGTCACCTTGAAGCAATTTTCAGAACTCTACAGGAAGCCAACATGAAGTGTCAGTTGGACAAATGTGAGTTCTTCAAAAGTAAAGTAGAATTCCTAGGATTTGTTATCTCAGACAAAGGCATAGAAACCAACCCGAATAAGATCGAGACAATTGCAAAGTACCCACTCCCGAAAACACTCAAAGATCTAAGATCTTTCATTGGACTTGCTAGCTACTATAGAAGGTTTATAAAAGACTTCGCTAAGTTGGCAAAGCCCCTTACCTCTCTTTTAAGAGGGGAAGATGGACGTGTGTCCAAAAACCAATCAGCAAAGAAGCTTATTAATCTCAATGAGGAAGCAATCGAAGCCTTTAAACAAATCAAGAACGCCTTGGTTTCAAATGAGGTAATACTCCATTATCCAGACTTCAGCAAAGAATTTCATCTCACTACGGATGCATCAAACTTTGCTATCGGCGCTGTTCTATCCCAGAACAAACGACCCATTTGCTTTCTCTCTAGAACACTCTCTAAAGCTGAAGAGAACTACGCCACCAATGAAAAGGAAATGTTGGCAATAAATTGGGCTCTGAAAGCTCTCAAAAACTACCTTTACGGTAAAGCAAAAGTAAAAATATATACCGATCATCAACCCCTAACATACTCTCTCAGCAGTTGGAACGGCAACGCAAGAATTAAAAGATGGAAAGCATACCTGAAGGAATTCGATTATGAACTTTTCTATAAACCAGGTAGGGATAATATTGTAGCCGATGCGCTATCACGAATCCCAGAAATCAATAACATAGGGTCAGTAGCCTCCACCCAGCATAGTGCAGACAGTTCAAGCCACAATTTAATACCAAGCATAGAAGCTCCAATAAACGCATTTAAAAACCAGATATTTCTAAGCAAAGCTAACGAGACAGGTTACAAGTTCCAAATCCCATTCCCAACCTTTCACAGACATACTATAACACGTTCAAATTTCACAGATCAAGATCTTATACATATATTAAAGGCACGCCTAAACCCATCAGTAATTAACGTTAGTTAATAACTTCAGAGGAAATAATGAACCAAATCCAACAAATATATCACCAACATTTTAGAAATTATAAAATTAGATTCACACAGTCTCAAGTAATAGATTTAACGAATGAAACAGAGCAAGATGAGAAGATATTGGTTACACACAACAGAGCGCACCGTAACGCACTAGAGAACAAAAAGCAATTGTCCGAAAGTTTCTATTTTCCAAAAATGAAGCAACGAATAACAGAATTAGTTCAACAATGTCAAGTTTGTAAAGAAGAAAAGTACGATAGGCATCCAACTAACCCAAAATTAAAAGAAACACCAATACCCGAATACCCAGGACATACAATCCATATCGACATATACACGACAGAGAAGAACTTGGTACTAACAGCGGTAGATAAATTTTCGAAATTAGCCCAGGGAAGAATTATCAAGTCTAGGGCCATAGAAGACATTAAAAAACCACTTCACGAAATCCGTTTTTACTTTGGCGTCCCAAAAGCTGTCGTGATAGATAATGAAAAATCCCTTAATTCGGCTTCAATTACATTTATGATGCAGGACCAATTAGGTATTGAGGTTTACAAGACACCACCCTATAAAAGCGCAGTGAACGGCCAAGTAGAAAGATTTCACTCAACACTATCAGACATTATGAGATGCAATAAAAGGAAACCAGAACATTTGAGGAACTGCTTAACAAATCAATATACGACTATAACTATACCATACACTCAACAACTAACAAGAGACCATTAGACATATTCTTTGGCAGAAACGTGACCACAGACCCAGACCAGTACGAAAACGCTAGGAAAGAGAACATTGACAGACTTAAACAGAAACAAACAATTGACATGCAGAGTAATAACAAAAAACGCAACGATATACGCACCTACACACCAGGTCAAGAAATATTCGTTAGAATCAACACGCGGTTAGGTACCAAACTATCACCAAGGTATAAAAAGGAAATAGTTAAAGAAAACAGAAACACAACCGTACTAACAGCCACCGATAAAGTAGTTCATAAAAGCAATATAAAGAATATATAAAATTACATATTACTATTAATGATGACAGCAAAAGCAACCGAAGGACACTTGAAAATATCAAACTACACTGACGCACAGACAATCACCATTTTAAAGGGAATAGGAAAACTACAGATATCAACCACACGAATCGTTAAAATCATAGGATTAGAACAGATCAAACATGCTTTAGACAACCTCTTACTTCATACCGAAAAAGACCTAAAGGACAACACTCTATACCACACCTTACGCCACGAAATAGCGCAAGCTATTTTTACATTCCATACATTATCACTAAACCATTCAAGAAAGACTAGGGCAATAAATATTCTAGGTACGGCATGGAAATATGTAGCCGGCAGCCCGGACAATGACGACTTGACAATGATCACAGACAATCTCTACCATCTAATAAACAACGACAATAAGCAAGTTATTATAAACAGGCAGCTAGAAGACCGAATTAACAAACTCACAAAGATTTCAAATGACCTAAACAACACCATAAGAAAAGAATCTCTCCTAAGTGACGAAATAGCGATCAGTTTACAGAATCAAGTTAGGCTCATAAAGGAAGAATTAATTAATATTAAGTACGCCATACAATGGGCAAAAATAAATTTAATCAACACATTTCTACTCGGCGAAAAAGAAATAGAAATAATAAATAAGAATTTTGATCAAAACAATATGCCAAACTTAAGTATCGAAGAAATGTTAGAATTTTCGGATGTATCCATTTTGCACAATGGAACAGCTTTGTTTTACATTGTAAAAATACCAAATTTAGAAAAAGTAGACTGTAAAAACTCAATAATCAAGCCGGTAGTGAAGCATAACAATATTGTAAACCTAGAATTTAATGAACTATTTAAATGCAATAGAACCATTTATGGCCTAAACGGCAACTGTAAAAGTTATCAAAACATGAAAATTTGTCATAAGTCAAAAGTTGTAAAATTAAACACAAATAACTGTATACCTAAGCTAGTTAGTGGGGAGCAAGCGCTGTGCGGCTTCAGCAATGCGGATCACATTCCGAAGATAGAGGAAATCGACGACGGACTCCTACTGATCAACGACTTCAACGGCACAATCAAATGGCGAAGCGGGGAGAAACACTTGACCGGCACCTACACGATTAACTTCTGGAACGAAACCTTGTTTATCAACAAACAAGAGTTTAACAACCTGGAAGTCGCAATCATGACTCCAGGAAAGCCCAATATACAACTAACACCAATAGAGAATGGAAAAATTAGGATTCTTTCTCTGGAAGCGCTGGAAGGACTGCACATCGAAAACATGGATAACTTACAAAGACTTCAGATGCACTCTACAACAAATAGAGTCAGCCTGATAGCTCTGTTCATAGTTGCCATCCTTCTTACCTGCATATTGCACGTAATGAAGAGAAAAAGGAAAAACATAATATTGCAACTGAACAAAGAGCAAGAGAGCTCCAGAAAGGAACCGACGCGAATCCAACTACAAAATACAGATATAAACAGCCTCAAATTTCAAAACTTACCCTTCTTCTAATGATAGCTTGAGGACAAGCTTGAATCAAAGGGGGAAGAGTTAACAACAAGTAAATTCACACAGCCCAATAAAAAGCATTACAACACTTCATACGAAGTGCAACAAAATGCTGAATTGGTGTCTGTGCCATTTCCTGCACGCGCCTTCCGGCAACCGCCAAAGATTCCAAGAAGAATTGCCCAATGGGTCAACAACATCAACAAAGACGTCGCTGCCAACGCCGCTGCCGCTAAGCCACAGCTTACTAGGGCTAGAATTGATTTAAGTTCATTTAGTTGCAAATTAACATCGAATAAAGAAGGACTTAGTTCCAAATTATATTTTTTTCCACTTTTAATCAAATTGGAATTTAACTTATATAAGCGCAGGATCGTATTACATATGCGCTGGAACGTTTGTATATTTGGCTGTGGTCTTTTGGGTATTTGTATTTGTTATCATTGTGACAAAGTGTCACAATGTATCAACGGATTGTTATACCCTTTGATTTAGCGTAATGGTAGGGTAGATATACTACACCTCCCTTTTTAAAGAAATGACGTAATACATGTAGTCATTTAAAGACTGTTAAAGTCGGTATAAAAATTTTGAAATTAATAGTAATTAATTTAATTTTAATGTTTTTTTAAATTTTTTTTCGTAATTAATTTAATTTTAATTTTTTTTTTGTGTTTGTTTTTTTTCGTGTTTTTTTTTCTTATTTTATAAGTGTATTAAAAGTGTAATGTTGTATTAAAAATGTATAAAAAGTGTAATTAAAAATATATATATAAAGTATATAAAGTGTATTAAAAATGTGTTATCTCTATTTATTAAAATATTTGTGTTCATTGATAAATTTTTTTTTTATATTTTTTTTTTTTAAAATTTTTTTTTTTTATATATTTGAAAATTTTACTTGTAACTTCACTCAAATTTAATCTGTCATTCGACTGTCTTCACTTAAATATATCTTATATAAATTTTCTTTATTTTATTCCCATTTGCTTTTCAATATATATTTAAAAATATTAAAAAAAAAAATTTTTTTTTTTTGTTTTATTATTATTATTATTATTAGGTTGATCAGACCTGTTATTATTTTTTTTTCATGAAACGTTTCATTGAATATATATTTTTAACCTATCCTTATGTACTTTTTGTTTCTTATTCTTACTATCTTTAATGAAAATGTTATCATTATCTTCTATTTTCTCTACTATATATGGTCCTAAATATACCGGGTCTAATTTGTGCCCTGTTTCGTTTCTAATAAGTACTTTATCTCCTACCTTTAAATCAAAATTCTTAGTATTTTTGTCATATGCTAATTTCCTGTCAGCCTTGGCTTTTTCTAACATAATTCTAGCTCTTTTGTATGCTATTTCTAATCTAAACTTTATTTCCTTAGAATAGTCATCTAAATTGTAAATAGGATCTACGTAATTAGTTTTGTTTAAATCTATGAACTGTTTTGGTAGTCTACCAAATACTAGTTCGTATGGACAATACTCATGCGTTGCTGATGGTGTCGTGTTGAAGCAATAAGTGAAATATTGAATCCAGACATCCCAATCAGTTTTGTCTGCAGAGATGTATGAACGAATGTATTCATTAAATGTTCGATGACTTCGTTCTATTGTCCCTAATATTTGATGATGATATGCAGTAGAGGTGAGATTCTTAATCTTCATATACTTGCATAAATCAGTTAAAATCTGGTTTTTATACTCTATTCCCATGTCCGAAATGAACGTCTTCATTGGACCAAACTTGAGTATGAAATTTTCGAATATAGCTTTTGCGACATTATTTGCGCTTTTGCTTTTTATTGGACTGGCTACTAAATATTTTGTAAGATCACAAATCAATGTGACTATGTATTCATTGCCATTTTCTGATTTAGGTAGCGGACCAACTGTATCCACTATAACTATATCGAAAGCATTCACAGGTGTTTCTGTGAGAGTCAAGGGAGTTTTTGTGTGCGTCTTTATTTTAGTCATTTGGCATTTTTGACATCTACGTACGTACTCTTTTATATGACGTGTCATATTTTTCCAGTAGTAGTGTCTTTTTATTTTCGCTAGCGTTCTTGTTATGCCGCTATGACCTCCTTGAATTGGGTCGTCATGGTGTGTAGACAATATTTGTTGTATCTCTTTTTCATTTTTTATTTGGGTTACCGGCTGGAGTAGCGCTACTCTTAATGATTGTAATATTTTATTGTCCATATTTTTAAAAGAGTCTATTGAAACTGATTCAAAGATCTTTTCGCTCGGTGCCACTTTGAGTTGGCAGATTTTTAATATACCGGCTTCTGTTTCAAGCCTTTGGAAGAACTGACCTAAGTCGAGGATTCCATTAGTATATAAATCGCTAACTTCAATTCTTGCGATAATTTTATTTCCATGTTTAAATAAACATTTAGATTCTGTTATGCGCAAGGTCACTACTTTTCGTACTTCATCATTTGTAATGACTTCATGTACGTTGGGCTTAGATACATTTTTATGACTTTGCCTTGGCAGAAGTTCATAATTTTCTACTGTACAGTTTTTATTTTGTCTACTTTGTCGCCTGGTAGTGACTTTCAGGACTTTATGTTGCATATCTTTGAGTTCTTTAATATTAATACGCGAAAGTGCGTCTGCTACGAAATTATCTTTCCCCTTTAGGTATTCTACTGTGAACTCGTATTCTTCAAGTTCTAGCCGCATGCGAGTTAATTTTGAACTGGGATTAGTCATAGAAAAGAGATATGTTAATGGTCTGTGATCCGTTTTAATAGTAAAGTGTTTGCCATAAATATATGGTCTAAAATGGGTAATTGCCCAATGAATTTCCGCTAACTCTTGTTCTGTTGTGCTCTTATTGCTTTCCCCTTTTGTAAATGATCGAGATGCATAAGCTATTGGGAGCTGAATTCCATTACGGTTCTGAGTTGGAACCGCTCCGCAAGCTTGTTTACTAGCATCTGTTATAATGCAAAATTCTTTGCGAAAATCTGGATACTGTAATAATGTGGGGTGCATAAGCTTTTCTTTAAGGTATTGGAATGCGTTTTGGCATTCACTTGACCATTCAAAAGGAACATTCTTTTTACATAATCTAGTTATGTGCCGTGAATAATCGGCGAAGTTTTTTATAAATCGACGATAATAATTGCAGAATGCTACAAATCGTCTCGCGCTATCCGCATCATGAGGGACAGGATAATTTTTGATGACGTCAAATTTCTTGTCATCTGGCAATACTCCTTTGTCGGTGCATTTGTGACCTAAGAATGTCACTTCATGCATGAAAAATGAACATTTTTCTGGATGCAACTTTAGGTTATATTTCCTACATACGGTAAAAACATCAGTTAAGTTTTTAATCATGTGTTTTTCGGAACATCCTATCACAATTAAGTCATCCATATAAAGGAATGCCTGAGAGGGTTCTAAACCCGAGAATGCTATAGTCATCATTCTCTGAAATGAATTTGGTGCTATTTTAAGACCAAATGGTAATCGCGTGAAGCGATATGAGCCATTGCTCGTTGAAAAAGATGTTATATTTCTTGAACTTTCTTCAAGTTCAATTTGGTGGAAACCTGACATTAAGTCAAGGCATGAAAAATATTTAGCTCTGCCCAGTGGGTCTAGAATGTCATCAATTCTGGGGAGCGGGAATTTATCAGAAAGTAGTTTTTTGTTTAATTGGCGATAGTCAATTACTAACCGCCATTTCTTTTCCTCCGAATTTGGTAATGATTTTTTCGGACCTAACAAGAGTGGGCTGTTATACTCGGATACAGACGGTTCTACGATTTTGTCATTTATTAATTTCCCTACTTGTTTTTGAATTTCTTCAACGTGGCTATGCGGGCTTCTGTAGTTTTTAATGTAAATGGGTTCATCATCTTTAAGTCTTAATGTTTGTTTATAAAAATTATTTGTCGCTATTGGTTCGGTTTCCAGTCCGAACACATCACTATACTTGGTGCATAATTCTGTTAGTTGGCTTTTGAATTGTTCTGGAAAATTTTTCTTTAATTTTGAAAGTACTTGTTCGCTTCTAATTTCTGGATTAATGTTATGAATGTCGTAATCTGTTAAATTTTCATATTGGATTTTGTTTAGTTTGACCAACTGGTCAAAATTAGTTGTGTTTAGAATGCGAATGTATACATGTTTGGATGCTGTTATTGTATTTGCAACATAAATTCCATTATGTATTTCTTGATTAGGAACAAATATATATTCATTTACTGTATTAATGTCTATTTTTCTTATTACTTGGGATCTGGCTGGCAGGAAAACTGTATTGTTGCCAGTACTATATGTTATCGGAACATAAATAGGATAATTTAAATTTTGGGGTCTGATTATGAACCAGTCTTCACTTGGTTCGAAATCTAATTTACAATTAAATTTTTTTATAAAATCAATTCCTATTATTCCATCACACGGTATTGAAAAATCTGAATCTACTAAATGAAATTCGTGTGGAATAATGTATTTTGTTGATTGAAGTTCTAATGAAGTTGTTCCTTGAGATTTTATTACACCTTGGCCTATGCCTTGGATGTTTATAATTTTTTCTTTTTGAATTTTGAAATTATCTGAATTTATTTTTAAAAGTGAGATATCTGCACCAGTATCTATTAGGAATGTTAGTTTATTTTCGGTTGAATGATTATAAAAAGTGACAAATATATTAAGACTGTAATTGATGGAATGAACCTTTGCATTTACTGGTTGTTTCCTAAAGGGTTCTGAGAGTTTTCCGACGCATTTTGCGTTACTCTCACATTGTTATTATTATTACCTTGGTTGGAATTACCTCGGCCTCTTCCTCGGTTTTGGCCTCGTCTTCCTCCACGGTTATTGTAATTATTATTGTTGTTGTTATTACCACCTCGGTTATAATTGTTGTGGTTGTAATTTCTGCCACGATTATAACCTCGGTTTCCTCTATTAGTGTTGTTTGCACCACGTCGATAATACAGGACAGTGTTACTTTGACCTGTTATCTCCGTGCAACTATTGACAAATTTGGAAACGGCATCATTCATATTTGTGAATGTGCCTGCCTGCATGATAAGTTTTACCTTATCAATTGAACAGTTTTGGGTCATGGCCTTTACAGCTGTTGTAGTGCTGTATTTGTTTGCGAGCGATTGACTTAGACCTTCACTGATATAGGCACCTTCAAGGGCCTTTGCCAGTTTCTCCACCTCTTGGGTGTATTGGTTAGCTGTTTTATTTTTTTGTTGCAGATTAAGAAGCTTAGCAGATACTACTTCTACCGATTCTCCTTTTACTGCATTTGATAGTTGGGTAATGATCGCAGCTATTGTCTGCTCATTACTTATTAGATTTCTCGCATGGCCTTTTAACTTTGTTTTTATAAAGCTTATGGCTGTTAGCTCATGTGTGCCTTTTAAGGTTTCTAGAAGATTTAAAGAATCTAGAAAACTTTGTAGATTTTCCGGTTTTCCGTCAAACTTTGGTATCAGAGATGTGGCTAGTCTGATAAATTCTACAACTGATTGTGCCATTGTAATTAAATTTTCTTGAGAGTTGTTTTCCGATTTACACTCTTTTTGATCAGTTGAATCTGAATCTAGTAGAGATGTTTCATCGAACTCAGCTGGCTGGCTTATATTTGTTGGAATTAATATGTTCAATGTATGTCGTTGTGCGACATACAGAAGATTTTCTTTTAAGCGTTTTAAAACATCTTTTAGCTGAAGGGTCTGCAGTGAATCACAATTTTTCAAATTGTCAACTACAATTTGACGTATTTCATTGTATGTATTCAGCAGAACCCTAATATGTTTTAATTTTGTGCTGTTTGAAATTGGTGCACTTTTATTTATACACTTAAAAGATTTTTCCGACTCGTTTCTTAGTTCGGTGATAGAGACAATAACTTTTCTGAAATCCATAAATGGATTTCGTTATTGTTAGGGTATTTATCTGTGTTTTTAAATATTCATTTAATATTTAAAATTATTCGATTTTTCTTACTTTTGTAAGTATACCAACCATGTAGTTGCTATACCTAAATATGGGTCTTCTCTTTCTATTAATTTTACCCTGACATATGGTAGTGTTGATAGTACCATTGCCTTTTCTGCTTTATCGCAGTGAATAAGTGGGCTACAGATTTCGTTGAAAGCTTCTATGTAATCAGACTCGAACTGATATACAGATATATATTCCTTATAGGAATGTAGAATTCTAATCGCATTAATGCGAAAATTTGGAAAGCTTTCATAAACGTAATCTATTTTTTCCTTATTCATTTTATATCCTATCTAAATTATTTGCCCTACTCATGTATTTTTTCTTAATGAGTCTATTGTGCTTAACATAGAGTGTAAGCAAAAATTGTAGTACTAGTACTATCGTGATAATTAGTAAAAGGATCCACAACGATTTTATATCGTCTGTGTGATCAACTATCTTTACGTTGTTAACAACGTTGGCAGTGTTATCTTTTGCCTCGCTAGAGTCGCTAAACCATCCCATAATTGCTGGAATCCTAATTCTGTCTATTCAAAATATATATGGAAACGTTCATTAAAAAAATTTACTTTAGCTTTCATGATCTTTAATGGGGGTTCTATAAAGAAACAAAAACATAGATAATGAAGATCGAAAGTCAAAATTGGAGTGATATTTTTATTGCAATGAACTTATTGCAATATTTATCAATTTCACACAAAAATTTTAAATGCAGCTGCTATGAATTCTCAGCGCCAGAGACGTGGAAAAGTTAGTTGTTAAATTTATGTGGTTGGCTCACAATTCAATGTTACAATTCATAAAAAAAAATTCTCCAACCACATATGTTAGTAGTGAAAGCCTAACAGGTTTTAGTATTTTGCGAATTGCACTAACGTGCTTCAATTCGCTTTTAGAACTTATAATTATGGCAAGTTAGGGCTTACGCATATTTGCGGCCCCCTTGCGTGGCTTTGCACGGTTGCAAAGTTTAAGCTCCTCCTTTAATTTTTTGATGCGCTCTATGCAGCGCTGTCGGTCTTCTGCTGTTGTTGCTGCCGTCAGTAGATCCTGCTCCAGCCGTTTCTGCTGCAACAATTTGTGGACTTTCCCTCCACGCTTTGTTTTTTGTTTTGTGTTTTGTTACCTTTTCTGTCTTGCCCGGTACTCAGCTATTGTGAGTGGGCGTGGTCCATCGTTTGGAAACACCTCCAGGTACTCCTGGATGGAAGGTGCTTCCCTTTGCTCAATAGGAGCAGAATCGACGTTGTCGTCGCTCATAGGGCTTAACTTGGTGCGTTAAGCGGTGCCGGTGCTGGTCATCGCACAGGCCGTTGGTTTGTTGTTAAACATATTGCATTTATATATTATTCGTTGTATTGTCCAAAAGATCTGGAACTTTTCACACATATGTGTCCATCCACTCGACGACTAATGCACACACGATTCGAGCTGCATATAATCTTTAATTGACTTTTCAGCACTGTTGAATAATCGACGCTGACGGCGTCGCTCTTTAATGCCGTTGTATGCCGTTGTTGTAGATATTCAAACATAAAAATTCAAAAAATTCAATCCAGTTACAGTTAACATACAGCCATGTAATGTTGAATTATCCACATGTTCGTGACACTTGTCACGGTCGCCATGTAAAGTCTTTTATATTAACACGTTTTAGATTCACTAAAAGACTGGCACATCCGTGCCGTTGTAGTTGAGTCTTGATAATGTTTTATTCGTTCTTCGTTCTCTTTAGCTTAGCCTATGTACATATATGCTTATATCTAAAACAGCGTGGCTGCGCTGCCGGTTACGCCAGCAGCGGCGCGGCTGCCCATATGTATGTGGCTTATAAGTATAATATATATGTATGTAGATATACATATATGTATGCAGAAGGCATGCATATGTTGTATATGTACTTGACCAATTGAGCTGCAAAGTGCACGCTCAGCATTTCCCACGCGCTACGATCGGCTTGTATATAAGCGCAGGATCGTGTTACATATGCGCTGGAACGTTTGTATATTTGGCTGTGGTCTTTTGGGTATTTGTATTTGTTATCATTGTGACAAAGTGTCACAATGTATCAACGGATTGTTATACCCTTTGATTTAGCGTAATGGTAGATTAGGTATACTACAGAGTATTGCGTTCAGAAGGAGCAACAGAGTGGTGAGATCTCCAGTTGTAGGCCAGGCAGCGGCAAACAACGAGGTGTGAACAAATCCCAAGGTCTCCAGTCGCTGGGCTGACTACTGCCACCAAGGAGCAAGGTGTAAGCGCGGCACAGCCTCTAAGCCCGCAAAGTAGCTCTGCATTGTGCGACCTCGGAAAGGAGATATCGAGGCTCGTAGATATGTTGGAAGATGGAAAGCGACGCTCCATCCACCAACTCATGCGAGACCCCATAGAGAGCATCAGAGCGCTATATGATCTGGTAGCTATCCAGCTCCACGATGCAAGAGCTAAGGCTGTGATTCGGGTGCACCAGTCATCACAGACTTCGGCGCTTTTTGGAATAGCGGCTGAAATTAAGAGGAAGCTGGACAAAGGAGTCCAAACGCCATGAACCAAGCGTAGCAGAGGACCAGTCAATGCTGTAGCCCAAGCAGATTCACTAGATTCACCCCCCAATGTGGATCCAGAAACGACTCCAATTACCGTACCAGAAGGCGGTACTTGGAACAAGCTGAAGAAGAAAGATGCCCGCAGAAAACCTATGGGGCCATTGTCTGAGAAATCGCGACCGGACGCTATAGTCATATTAGCGAAGGATACCGAGAAGTACTCAGACATCCTGAAAGCAAAAATCCGGAGAACAACTAAAGTGGAACTTCTACTGCAATTGGTGAAACTCTAGGGGATAAGGCAGAAGTGCAGACGCTATCACATAGAGTCACAATCGAGTGCAAGGACCTGGATGAAGTCACGACTAAGGAGAATAATCGCGAGGCCTTGAAAGCACAGATGCAGCTTGAGGATATTCCGTTAGAGGATATCTACCTACGTAATGCGCATGGACCGACCCAAATAGCTACGATTAAGATGACAACCGATAACGCTCGGAAGGCTTTTAAAGTAGGTACACTTAGAGTAGGGTGGGTCAGCTCCAGACTTCGAGAGCGGATACCTATTACTAAATGCTTCAGATGTCTTAAGTTTGGCCATTTGGCGAAACACTGTAGAAGCCAGGTTGACATATCTAAGCTGTGCCGACGTTGCGGGTTGGAGGAGATTAACCAGCTAAGGAAGGCTTGTTTGTTGGCAAAAAGGCGCTCCCAAAGAGCTAGAGGTCGCCCAGACTTCAACTCAAGGCTCGAAAGCATCAAAAGCAGCAAAGCCTCATGTTTCAAGCAACTCTGCGAAGATGCTGACGTCAACCCCTAGGGTACTGCGAACAAGTAGTGACAGAGATAATCCGGAGCCAATATATGCCGGAAGTTACGTGCCCAATCGCGCTGGGCAAAATAGTTGAAGCTTTATTCCCGCGCCATCCTCAGACGAATAGGGGTACTCACCCACCCAGTATCGAGATTTTCCCGCAATTGACGTCTGATGAATTGACGACGGCCAGCAGACACATAGGTGGCAGAAAGGCCCCGGGACCAGACGGCATCCCAAATAAAGCCTTAAAAATGGCAATTGAGCTTAGGATGGACATGTTCTTGGATACCTATAACAGATGTTTACAAGAAGGAGTCTTCTTCCCTCATACCGAAAGGGGACCAGCCAACTGATGAGCCATCCGGGTATAGGCCAATCTGCCTGTTATATACGGTCGGAAAGGTCATGGAAAGAATTGTATATAACCGACTTCTAGCAATAGTAGAGGAAAAAAAAGCACTTTCCGAATCCCAATACGGGTTTTTTAAGGCCCGCTCTACGGTAGATGCGATCAAGGTGGTTGTGCACATCGCAGCTAAGGCAATCGAGGAAACTCGCTGGAGATGGGGCACGAAGGAGCTAGACACCCGCAACGCCTTTAACTCGGCAAGCTGGTCGAGTATCCAACGTGCCATTAATCGGATCGGGATACCAAGCTACCTGAACAGGATAATATCCAACTATCTGTCAGATAGGACATTGGAATACGACACGGACGAGGGCCCTCGGCGCTACAGAGTTACGTCAGGCGTTACACAGGGGTCGGTTCTTGGTCCACTCCTGTGGAACATAATGTACGACAAACTTCTCAAGCTCAAACTGCCACAGGGCTGTAGACTGATCGGGTTTGCAGACGATTTAGCGCTGGTAGTTGTGGCCAAAGAGGTAAGGCAGGTGAGGTGGCTGCTAGTGCAACAATACAAGTAGTAAGCATCTGGATGCTAAACGCTAGTCTTCAGCTCGCAAGCCATAAAACGGAGGCTGTTCTGGTCACGAGCCGGAAAACAGTGGAGCTTATGAGGATCATACCACAATCAGGTCAAAGGAGGCAATTAAATACCTGGAAGTGATACTCGACAACAGACTGAGTTTTCGACCTCACATTGAACACGTCAGCCAAAAAGCCTCGAGAATGCAGGCAGCACTCTCGCGGATGCCCAATATTGGTGGACCCAGGGCCGGAAAACGCTTACTGCTGGCGAGAGTAGTAGCCTCTGTGCTACTCTATGCAGCACCAATATGGGCGTCGGCACTGGACGCAAATAACCAGCTTCGTAGGAAGTTATCAGCACCCTACAGAGTCATATTCAGCACGGTCTCTGAGGATGCAGCCCTGGTTCTAGCCGGATACCCGTAGACCTCCTAGCGAGGGAGATGAAGGAAATACACGCTTGGCGGGCGGTGAGAAACACCATCCCAACAACGGATACGATTCGGAGGACGGAGCGAAAAGCATCAATGGCTACATGGCAGGCGAGATGGAGCATGGCGAGTAAGGGGAGATGGACACACAGACTGATCCCTTGTCTTAGTGTATGGATTGAGCGAAGCACTGGAGAGATCAATTGCCACCTCACGCAGTTTCTCACAGGCCACGGTGGCTATAGAAAATACCTGCACAGGTTTAAGCATGAGCCCACCCCCCCTGTGCCCAATTTGCCTAGAAGTCAATGAGGACCCGGAGCACGTCCCCTACCACTGCCTGAGGTATAGAACAGCCGCAGACACAGTTCCTTTAGTTTATCGTTTAATACGTAGGCGCCAACTTTGTTGGTGAATCGTGCATGCTGCAAGTACGGGCTTGCAGTATCTTTCGAAGATTCACACCTCCCTAGCGGACCCAAAAAAAATAAAAATAAAAAAACACACACAGACGATATGCTCGGAAACGGTTCGCGATGTCAAAATATCGCAATATATTTTTTATAGTTGCTACATTGCGCCAAGCATCCCGCTCCCGCAATTCGAAGCCATCGCCCGTGATAATTGCTCGCGACTGATTGGGGAAGCAGCCGAACAACTCCACGGGGCACAATCCTGCTGGACACATTCGCCTCCCTAAATGTCTGCCTATTTAACTGCGGATCCAGGTGTACATACAGCAAGGCAGGCCGAGAGTCCATAATTGACTTGACCTTTGCTAGCCCAGTTCTGGGCCGTGCATCCACATGGCAAGTGTCGGACGTGTACACGCACAGCGACCATCTGGCGGTCATTACACAACTTGAGACAACAGGACACAGACCGAGCTACCAACTCACCAGCCAAGCAGGCTCTAAAGCGCAGACCATGCAGAGGGATGTGCTGTTGTCCAGGCTAGAGGGGTTTAACACCAGCGGAGACGCCAACAATCGCGCGAATGCTTTAGCTGCCGCGACCAAGGCTGCGTGTGATGCATCTATTGCGGCTTCCATATGTGGATCAAACCGGCGGCGATCAGTTCACTTGTGGAACGATGCAATATCCAAAGCACGTAAGGAGTGCTTTGCAGCCAAGCGAAGAAGCCAACGATCAAGAGGATCTCCGACCTTGGATCAAGATATGGCCCACTTCAAGGCAAAGAGGAGGGTACTAAAAGACGAAAATAGGCAGAGCAAGGCAAAATGCTTCCAAGAGCTATGCGACGGACTCCCATCCGTTTGGCATGGCATACAAACTGGTCATGGGCAAACTGCGGAGACAGCCAGTGCCAGTGTGTCAGGAACAACTTGGGCATATAGTCCGAACACTGTTCCCATGGCAACCCCCCATAGCAGTCGACGCCACGCGCACTAAATCTTTATCTATTTATTTTCATTTATTATTTATTTATTTATTATTTCGTTATGTATACTTTAGTTTGCCACTTTAAGTCTGCATTTAGACGATGATTTAAGCTCGCTAGTTTAACTAAAGAGCTTATTGCTTTTATCTGTACTCAATAAAAAAACACACACACAAAAAAACGAAAAAAAAGACACACACACACACATACATATTTATTCACACACACGCTTTTCATTTAAAATTAAACACTCAGTCTAAATCTAAACTAAACTAAACACTAAATCTTTATCTATTTATTTCCATTTATTATTTCGTTATGTATACTGTAGTTTGCTAGAGGGCTGGCGAATCAAGCAAGTCGTACAAAAACTCTCGACCAGAGTTTTTGCGCATTTTTGCTCTGTATTACGCATTTTGCCCTGTGTTTGTATGAAATTGGTTACCGATAACTTAAATCAGAGTTGCAAACCAACATTAAATCAATTGCATTGTGTGATTTAAGACTCACCGTCAAATTGCAAGTGATTTTTTTCAGTAATTTTCAAGAAGAAGAAGAAAAATGAAAATACTCGCGAGTTTAAATTATCGCCTAAATGCAGACTTAATGTTATTTGTTAGCCATAGAGATACGATGGCTACTCCACATTCCAATACATGGAGGAATTTGAGGAGCACCTGCAGATAATAATGTGCTAAAATTTGGCCAGTAGGGGGTGAGACAGTTATGCTTTAAAGTGGGTGCATAAGAGGGAGTTGGCAGTGAGGAGATGGCCAACTCATGGTGGGGTGGGCACTGTCCAGGTGAGCAATACCAGTTGCTAAATAAATAACTTTTCATAGTTCGTCCGATAGCATTATTTGAAATTTAACCAAAAGTCTGATAGTGTCACCGTTCAAAATATAATAGACTTCTCTCACTGAGTACAACATCGGGGAACGCATGGGAATGATGTTGGATGTGAAACACCGATGCACACTGACAACATCAACATCCAACATCAATTCTACCCTTTGACGTTACCAGAGAACAAAATTTTATAAAATATTTTAAAATTAATAAAAATTGATTTTACTGAGAAGGGTTTGGTGTTGCTACGCAGCATATCACAGATTAAATTACTAAGCTAATGACGGAACTCAAGAAAATAGATGAAATGTAGTTATTAAAGCAGCAGGCAGACGGCTGCGTTTCTTGAAGCCACATTTCGACCATTTTTCATGTCTTGTTAGCTTAGTCAGTCAGGTTTTTGAAGGAATTATGTATATGTCAGCATTAACTACTGAAACATAGATGCCTCAAACGAGCATTTTTCTGAGGCCAGATGCTTTGGTGTTGTCACAACCCCAAGACACTTCGGCAAAAAGCCGAACTCAACAGAACCCCTTCGTGGTTTGCCAGCTCGGCAAAAAAAAAAAACCGAGTTGCTAACGCCGCTGCTCAGAACGAATATTTAGTCTTGGATCGACACCAGAACGATGAGCACGGCTTATGTCGCTTGCGCTCTCATTTCGTTTCTATGTGTGGGTCCAAGTACGCACATGCGCTTGCTTCTTAGTATACGTGAGAAATGCAGAAAGGCAACAGCGCATGGCAATATGAAATCTGTATTCAGAAATGGATATGGAAGCAGCGACGAACCAGACATGGCCGAGTTATATGCACATAGCTTGATTTTGCCAGCGGCATCATTCACGATGCTGTGGCAGTGTAGATAGAGTACTTGTTTGTTAACCGATTTTTTGCAGGTTCGATCCACAGTTCATCCATTTCTTTTAATAATGGGAAACAATATTTATTTTTTATTTTCTTTTAATTTTATAATATTTTTTAAATGTTATTATTATTATGTTTATGTTAATTATTATCTAATAAACTACACTGGCTAATTATAATAAATTTATCGTCTTCGGTGGCAGCACACAGCTGACCGAAAGTATGTGAGACGTATGTAATGTGTACACTTGCATATATTGTTATTGCCAATGCAAGTGTTTGGCGCGTGCCTATTTTACATATATACATATATATAACATATAACATGTTAGTTGCAATAACTCTTAATTAAATTAATCAAAACAAAATATATATATATAAGTTATGGCCGATCTAGGCCAGGTTACCTAAATGATGTCACGCGCATGTCCACGCTTCTTCCTTGAGTATCTCCTGTAGATTTCGAATGATTTGATTTTAATAAAAACGACTGTATTGATCGCTTTATTCGCTTATCATCTAGTCAAGTTGAACGTTACAAAAAGAATTCAAACTAAGCCACAAGAAAAGTGGCTGCCTACCCGATGGCTCGACCATATTCCACAGCGTCAGCGCATTCCGTCGTTGGCACTGTCGCAGCGGATGTTGCGAAACGGCCAGCGCCGGCCAATGCTTATTTGGCGCAAAAAGCTTGGCGTAGCGACCGAATGCTGACGCTGCAGTTCGACGTTGCTGTTGGGTAGCGTACGTTGGCGTAGCGGCCGAATGCCGACGCTGCAGTTCGTTGCTCCGTGGTCGGCACGACTGTTGGGTATCGTGCGAGGGGAGGGAAGGGGAGCGCCAGCCGGTGTTAACTCCTCCCCATCACAAGATCTGCGTCCCGCAGATCATTGGTCCTTGGCCGCAGTTTCGCAAACGATCTGCGATTCCAGATCCATAGCGAAGTCGCGTGGTTTTGGGATCCCTTTGGCTGAAGTCATCTTCCTCCATACCAAGTAGATTGCCGTCATGACAGCCAAAGCTATGACTGTTTCTGTGAAGAAGGAGAATAGAATTTCGTCCGACATGTTGGATAATTTCTGCAAGTTTTGCAGGCTGAAGTCGTGAATGTACTTCAACGACAGTTGATAACCCGTGGCGGTAACTTTGGTGAGGACGGCCGGCATTGCCATTACATGGCTCTCCTGATTGAGATCGTTTCATTATCGTACTGGACAATAAAAGAGCCCTCTAGGTGATACTCCCTTGCAGCGGCGGTTACCGTCCCGTTGAAATGGGTGAGGAAGATGGTCCCGTCATCGACCGATTCCACCACTTCCTGACTATTCCTTAGGTAAGCGCATGCGGTATGTCCTCCTTTTAGCAGTCTGGAGATACAACTATCTTCCTCCAATTTCCGAAGATCCTTCTCCTGACAGACTGTTGTGTTTCCAATGGAAAGGCAGCTTCCCAGGACGGCGTATGTCTCCGATGGATCCATAGCCAATTTGTTGTACTCCAAGACTATCTGCTTCCCATTGGATATTGTTGGGAAAAGTAGCATAAGTCTATATCTTCTATCCGCTACTTTGGGCATTGCCAACACGTACAACAAAGAAGTCCCGTTGGTTAGGATGGTTGGACGAGAGAATTCCACCGCCTCGACCACATTCTGATATGTAGATAATGATTCGCCAGGGCACCGATCCTCTGGTCGGAGATCGTGGTCACCTTGTTTGAAATTTCCGCGATGAGCCGCTGCATACGATCCAGGTCGATGACGTGAGCCAATTTAAAGACGCCGTTAACGCGCCAGACCATTCCCTGTTGTAAGGGTATAACAGGGCCATCATATTTGAAAATATGAATAGCGACCGCTACCTGAGTCAAAGCCACTCTTGTATGTTAGGGAAGAAACAAATGCACATCAGATAGTAAAGTACTTATAATAAGGAAATTGAAATGAATTTGTTTTCTAAAAAAATTTGAATATGTACTTATTCTAATTTGTGTTTTTTTGTTTGAATATACAGGTTTTTTGTGTTTTTATGTTATTTTTTGTTTCTAATATATAGTGTTTTTTGTGTTTTTATGTTTTTTTTTCCCGTGTTTTTATGTTTTTTTTTTGTTTCTAATAATAAGGTATTTGAAATGAATTTGTTTTCTTATGTACTTATTCTAGTTTGTGTTTTTTTTTTGTTTGAATATATAGGTTTTTGTGTTTTTATGTTATTTTTATACTATGTTCCCGAAGGGAAAAATAGTATATTGGGTTTGCGAAATGTCCGTCTGTCCGTCTGTCCGTATGAACGCAATTTTTTTGCCTTTGTCTTTGAGCTAGAGCAACCAAATTTGGTACACATGTTGGTGTATATCGTCAGTTTATAAAGTGTCAAGATCAGCACCCCACCCCCACCCCCTCCCCCAAAATTTGGGGAAAACCTGTATCTTCCGCATTTTTAAAGCTAGAGTCACCAAATTTGGCATACACACTAAAGTTGAGATTCCTGACAGATCTGCATCAAAAATTTTTGGACAGCAACGTTCTTACTTGTTTTTTTTGTTTCTAATATATAGTGTTTTTATGTTTTTTTTTGTGTTTTTATGTTTTTTCTGTTTCTAATATATAGTGTTTTTTGTGTTTTTATGTTTTTGTTCTTAACCTAGTCAGATATTTATATGTAATTTTTTTATGTTTTTGTTTTTATTACTTATTCGTGTAGTGTATTGCTTTGAATATGTCGTGTATTGAATAAGTATGTTAAAAAAAGATGAATTGTAAAACGCTGCCAGCTATTTGTTTACCAAAGAATCACGTTTTATATGTGATTTATGAAAGATTTTAAAGTCTTGACCGTGACCTTCCTATCCTCTTGCACTTCTTCTGGCTTATACCGTTGCTTTTCTTTAGTTTTAATTTGCTTGTTTACTACGTATACTGTGTCGCCCTGGCTGTAACGAATGGGGTCCGATCTGTTTTTATTGCGACTGATGTTTGTCATGTCCTGTTTGTGCTGTATTAGCCATCTAATGTCTTCTAAAGTCTGCTGTTTAAAGTTAGCTAATCCCTGGTAGTTAATTCTAGCCAACCGATCGAAGAAAATATCTGATGGTTTTTCCTTAGTCTCCGAATGAACAGAGTTATTGTATCTATCCACGGCTATCGGAACCAACTCTGTATTCTTGAAAGTTGGGTATTCATCTTTCAAACACCTATAAATTTCTAAGAATATGGAGTGGAATTTCTCAATCTGTACATTGACCTTGCTTTTTTGAGTTGGTGTGTAATATAATTCGATTCCTAAAGTTCGCAAGTAAATGAGAACTGTTGGACACAGAAGACCCCTTTCATTATCGGACACTATTGTTTTCGGCACCGTGAAATAGTGAAGGGCTTCTAATAGCCTTTCGCAAAGGTGAACAGACGATTTCGAGTCTAAAGGGAAATTTGGTAAATTTGTCTATGCAACTCAAATATAGTTTTTTCTCTAACGTGAAAACGTCGATGTGAAGTATTTCACATGGGTAGTTAGGAATGGGAGTTGGTTGAAACGAGGGTTTATAAGGGTGCCTGTCATACTTAGATAATTTGCAGCTTTCACAAGAAGATACCTGGTTCCGTATTATACTGGACATTTTGGGAAAATAGAATTTCTCCAAAATTTGAACACGCATTTCTCTCGGACTTCTATGAGCCCTGCGGTGCTCTTTTTCGATCGCCTCGCAAATCTCCTCTTCATTTGTCAGATCTAACACAAACCGTTGAGTTATACGAATCTTGTATAACTTAAAATTTTCAAAACAACAGATCTGGAAGAACTGTAAGTATGTCTCTGGCATTTTGACCCCATTTATTATCGAAGGCTTCAAGTATTTTTGTAAGTGACTCGCCAAATTCGACATCGTATGATTACTAATTGGGATTAAGTGCCGCACATAACCTACGTGCGGGTGTTCATACGCGTATTCTGACAAGGTACGTTCGAATACTAACTTATTTCTAAATGCGTTTATAGGAGCTTCAACGTGGGGAATTAGGTCTGAGGCGTCTTGGAGAGCGCTATGCACGGTGGCCACGGAATCCGTATCTCCCTCAGCAACAGTAGCCGTATCTGAGCCCAAATGGTTCACATATGTGGTGATGCGTGAAAGAGCATCGGCAACGATATTAGACTTGCCTGGTTTGCAGATTAGTTCACAGTTGTATTCCTCAATACGGGACTTCCAACGCTTCAATTTAGCATTGAAATTCCTGTTTCCTAACGCAAATGTTAAAGGCTGATGGTCGGTATAAATTTTAATTGACCCCGCACCGTACAAATAAGACCGCAGGTTGTCCAATGCCCAGACTATTGCAAGCATCTCCTTTTCATTAGTGGCATAACTTTCTTCTGCCCTACTCAATGACCTTGAGATGTACGCAATCGGACGATCCTTGTTTTTGTCGACTTGAGAAAGGACAGCCCCAATGGCATAATTCGATGCGTCTGTGGTCAAATGAAAAGGTTTGGAAAAGTCGGGAAACGCTAACACCTCTGACGAGGAAAGAATGATTTTCAAATCTTCGAAAGCTTTTAAAGCTTGCTCGTCGAGTTCTATGGGAACCTTTTTAGATTGTGATGACTTAACTCTAGCAAATTCTCCTCAAGTTAAGTTCGTCAAGGCTTTCGCGACTTTTGCGTAGTCCTTGATGAATTTCCTGTAGTAAGAGGTCATACCCAGGAAACTCTTCAACTCTTTGACATTAGATGGAGGTTTCATCTTAACTACGGCTTCTACTTTTTTTTCGTCCGCTTTAATACCGTTTGCAGTTACTACATAACCCAGAAATTCAACATGTGTTGACAAGAAATGTGTTTTCTCCAAGTTTACTTGAAGTTTTGCGTTCTTTAAGTTATTGAAAACGGCGCGAAGGTTCTTCCAGTGACTACCATAGTCTTCACTAAAGACTATTATGTCGTCGATGTAGACATAGCAGATTCTACCGATGTGTTCCTTTAACACATCGTCGATCATGCGCTGAAAAATCGCAGGGGCGTTCTTCAACCCGAATGGAAGACGAAGAAATTCGTATTTCCCATTTAATGTTGAAAACGCGGTTTTCGGGGTATCAGATTCCCTCATATAAATCTGATGAAACCCTGAAGTTAAGTCAAGAGTGGTAAAGTATTTAGCTTTACCGAGGCTGGCTAAAATAGAGGTAATGTCTGGTATCGGATAAGCATCCGATACATTAACGGCATTTAAGCGTTTGAAGTCTATTACCATACGATACTGCTTCTCCCCGTTGGGCTTCGGTTTCTTTGGCACCACCCAGATCGGAGAGTTATACGGACTTTTGGAAGGTCTAATAACGCCTTCACGCAAGAGTTCCTCGATTTGCCTATCCACCTCCCCTCTCATATTAGAAGGGTATGGATAGCTTTTCGTGTATATTGGGTCTTGGGTATTCGTACGGATCTCAGCCCTAACGCTTGTGTCCACAGCCTCTCCGGGCGAAAGCGGTTCAAAAATGTTTGCATATTCGTCTATGAGCGCATTTAACGCTTGTTTAACGCAGTCAGGATGCTCTGCGTCAAGTAACGGATACACGTTTAGAGATTGTCTGGCTAAGAGGGGTAACCTGATTCCGGGTGATATCACCAAGAAGTCGTTTTTGCGGTCGATCAGGGCTTTAACTGCCTTGGGGGTATCATCTCCTATGATACCGTCAAAGGAAGTTAACCCGGGGAGGACGAAAAAAGTGAGAACGGAATCGTTCCCAATTGGTTTGAAAAATTGGCCTACAAGGCGATGCGTGATTTTAACGCTACCTGCGGCGGATTGTACAAAGAAAGGGTTGGGTAATGGGGTGCACCCGGCGGCAATTTTGGAGCTAATGAAATTCTTGTTTGCGCCGGTGTCTATTAAAAACTGTTCCCTAGCCTCATCCTTGGTTCCATATTTTATGTATGATACTGGAGAGGCGTCGGTCATAAAATTTGCCCCCTCGTCGTTAATGCAGACTGTCTCGTCAACGGGATAATTTTGACTTGTATCTGCCGACGGGGTTTCGAGTTGCCTACCTTCGTTATCATGGCGTAACTCGCTGTAGTAGGGCTCGTGAGGCTGTCTTTGAGCGAACTCGCTCGACGTGGAAACGGGGGAGGGTAAAGTCGGCTCCATATGATATAATCTCTGGGCCTTTCGGAAAGGATTCAGGTTAGAAGAAGCACTCGGACTTCGTTTGACGCTACCGCCGCGTCTTGGCGTGAGCTGAACCCGGACCGGTACGTTTGACCCGACTGGTTAGACTCAAACTTTATAGCAGGCCTCGGTCCCTGAAATCTGTGCGTAGATTGTGCACTTCTTCCTGGGCCAGCGTGGTACCCAGCACCTATTGGCGTTCGGGGGTGGGGTTGGAATGTTGGATGGAATCTGGGTGCACCTGTGGGACAGTAGTCCGAGGTAAAGGGTGGGAATTTACCCACGTAACTCGTTTGACCAAAGTGCCCCTTTGAGGTCACGTTTTGCAATTCCAAGCAAATGGAATATGCCTCTGGCAAATTCTTTGGCCTCCGAATCACCAACAGCCTAGAGTTATCTTCGTTAAGGCCCCTTATAAAAACGTCTAACGTCTTGTCTCTATAAGTTTCAATTAGAGCGCTTACGACACTTGGTGGGTGACTGCCGTTCTTTAGGCTGGTTAAAATTAAAGAGAAATGACTATTGACTTCCATGTAGAATTCTTCAAGAGACTTAGCCCCCTGAGTCATTTGACTCAGTTGATACTCCAAAGTTCGGACATCCCTCTTATCGGCATAGTGGAGTACCAAGACCCGCTTAACCTCCGGCCAATCGTCATCCTGCACGTTATAAGAAACAAGCGCCAGGTCAGCTTCGTCTATTATTTTTTGCCTAATGTGTAAAACGATTGCCCTATAGATAGGCTTATCTCTGACGATTTGGTAATCATTTAAAATTGATTGGGCCCTGTTTACCCAAGAGACGTATCTCTCGCGCTGCCCCCCGAACTTTTGTAATTCCTTGAGTATCTCCTGTAGATTTCGAATGATTTGATTTTAATAAAAACGACTGCGTTATTCTTAAGTATTAAAGTCAGAGACAATTTATTCGATTATCGTCTAGTCAAGTTGAGCGTTAGAAAAATAAATCAAACTAAGCCAAAAGAAAAGTGGCTGCCTACCCGATGGCTCGACCATATTCCGCAGCGTCAGCGCATTCCGTCGTTGGGACTGTCGCAGCGGATGTTGCGAAACGGCCAGCGCCGGCCAATGCTTATTTGGCGCAACAAGCTTGGCGTAGCGACCGAATGCTGACGCTGCAGTTCGTTGCTCCGTGGTCGGCACGACCGTTGGGTATCATGCGGGGGGAGGGAAGAGGAGCGCCAGCCGGTATATATATATATATATATATATATATATATAAGTTAACACCGACTGTATAATATATGAATATATAAAATATAAAAATATATATATATATATATATATATATATAGTATATACATATATATATATATATATATATATATAGACTAAATATACATATATATGAACATAGATATATATTTATACATTATTAAGCAAAACTAGTCGCCGCTCGAATTCGCTTCCGATTATAATGCACAATGTGTGAAACGGTATCCAGGGAACACCACGTTGAGGCCATTGCAACAGCAATGGGGTCATAAGAGAATGACCTTCGAGTCGACTTGAAATGATTAAATCCTTATCATTTAAACATCTCCATGTTCCCCACCTAACAAACCTATTCTTTTTAGTTTTACTCCCAAAATAACACTACCTACACAAACCTATATTTTTAAAGTTCGATGCACCTACAACTACTCCACCTACCTCCCATGTCAATATCAACTCTGTTGTTTTTCTGATGGTGCTTTACTTGCATTTAAGATTTTAAAATTTCTATTTTCCGTATAGTTTTCTCCTTCAGAGATGCACCACATAAATTCTCCGTGAGCCATATACTATTTTTTCTAAGCAGGACGAGCAGAAAATAATTCAATATATGTCTTCGATGCTCACTGCAGCCATGTGTACACATTACATACGTCTCACATACTTTTGGTCAGCTGTGTGCTGCCACCAAAGACGATCAATTTATTATAATTACCCAGTGTAGTTTATTAGATAATAATTAACATAAAAATAATAATAATAACAGTTAAAAAATATTATAAAATTAAAAGAAAATAAAAAATAAATATTGTTTCCCATTATTAAAAGAAATGGATGAACTGGGGATCGAACCTGCAAAACGCCGGTTAACAAACAAGTAGTCTATCTACACGGCCACCGCATCGTGAATGATGCCGCTGGCAAAATCAAGCTATGTGCATATAACACGGCCGTCTGGTTCGTCGCTGCTTCCATATCCATTTCTGAATACAGATTTCGGTAAATATGCTTCGCTGATCCCGACTAGAAAGAAAGCACGGAGAATATTGGTTTTATACTCAAAAAACGCGGAAAAAATCCAAGAACCGATTTATGGTGGGGGAGCTTAACTTTATTGCACAATTAATTAAAAAAACAATGATCAAAGCCTGTCCCATACAAGCGATTGCCGACCTGCTGTTGTAAACTAACAGAGCAGGGTTGCGTGTACCGATAAGTTTCTGTTATTAACAGAGCGCAGCGCTGGTAAACGAGCTCCTGTTATTGGAGTAGTGTTGGTAAGTACCGCAAAGTATTTGGAGATGCCACCCTGTTGGAGGCGCGCATATTTTATTTTTTAAATATACATTTTAAAATACATACATATATAAAAACCAACGGTAATCATTAAATGTATGTTTTCGTTTATGCTCAACCCAATAGAGGGTATCCAATTAAGGCACTAACGAACTCTTTTAGGCTTGATAATTAACTCATACATGTAATCATGACATGCATTTTAAAGTATGCATCTTTGAAGAAGTTTGTAAGAAGCTTATACATTAATAACCAAATAATAAAATTATATTCTCAACCTTAACTACCTATTTGCAGCTACTGATGATGCTGCTGTTTTTGCTGATATAACTAATTTATACATATGTATGTATGTATATTTATGTTGTTACATATTAGCTTTTGTCGGTGGGGCAACGCCGGCTAGCTGTCGGTCCCAGGGCTGGATACGACCCAATGCCCGCTAAATGTGAACAGAAGAACGAGACATACAGCATCTTACACAACAACAACAACAACACAACAAAACTACGCAACAACAACAAAAAAAATCACAACAAACAAACGAACACACGACTGCCAGATGGATGAGGCTTCGATGGTTCCACCTCGCGCGCCCGCCCTGCCTGTGGTCCAAGTCATCAAAATTATTTGGGCCACCCTCTGCTGGAACGGTTGCGGCTGGCCTAATCCATGGCACAAGCCACGCGTCCTCCCTCTAAATTAATTTACGACTCCATATTTTCCTTTTCTATACTTAGTTTAATATAAATATTGTGACCCTAATATAAATTTCATTTCCTTGCATTTAGTTAAACATTAGCTTTAAATAAATAAATTACAAAATTTACTAAATAAATAATGAAATTATAAATAAAAATGAAAATTTACGAAATTATAAAATTATAAATTCAAACACCAAAACTTTTAAATTTAAGCAAAATGAATAAAGAAAATAAATATATATAAACCCAAAATAAATATTCATGCACGTATGTATTTATATACAAACAAATGCCGTGGGAATAAACTATGTCATGCGAGAATTAATAAGCAGTTAATAAAGCGCCAAAAACCCACCTACACCTACCAAGAGCTCTCGTTAAGGGTCAGGGAGGGGCAAAATAAATATATATTAAATTATAAAATAATATCGTTCAAAATAATCGCAAGATACACTTTAGTCCGCGACACCACATACGGGTTAATGAGTTTGTTGTGCTCAGCTGTTTGGCAGCTAATGCGTATGCACAAATGTTAAATGTGTTGGTGTTAAAATTGAACAGGGTCGATGCACTCTTAGATGCCGAAAAGGTAAATATTACAAAAATTCACAATTAAATAAATAAATAAATACACTAATATACTAATAAATAATTAAATATTACAGAAACGTGGAGTGGCGGCTTTATTGCTTCAATTTGGATCGGCGGCCGCAATTGAAGATGTGCAGCAGAATTTCACAAGGCACATATGCACATATGTTTGTAGGCTTGTGCGTATAGCGTAAGTGTGTGCGCCACACCACAAAAACACAGTGGCCAAACACAAGTAAGTTTTCTCTATATATACAAAGTGTCACTGCATATAACTTTATTCTTCCTTTTACAGGGTATTGGCGGCCGTATAACCTGGCCGTAAACTTGCACTGCCCGATGTGGGCTTAAAAATGCGGATCAGCTGCGTGGCTGCCGACGCTAATGGAACACACTCACGTAAGTCTATCGCTGTAGTTGGATGGTGATGGTGGCCTTAGGTCTGGTCCGCTATGTTCTGCTCCAACCTCTTGTCCGCCAATTGCCGGTGTGTTTCTTCACGTGTGTTTCTATGCTCGAGCCAAACACAAAAAATCCACTGACCCGGCTGCTGTATCGCTCTTCCGGGCCAGGCTGCCGAGAATAAATAGAAGGTCACACGCGAGGCACTGGGCAGATGAGTTTTGATACTCACATGTCCAATGTTACACACACAAAAAAAAATGCAATTTGCACAGTGACTTGCTGCGTGCATTTAACCTCCACAATTCCGCGCCATTTGCCTTTTCAGTCCTATTTATCCCCTTCAAGCGCCTGCGCACCCTCACCAATACATCTATTTTTTTCCCCACACTACTGGCCGCCTGCCCCCCGCTACTAGTTCATTCCCCTCGACTCCCCAAACAAAACACTGCTTACTTACTAACCGATATTTCTTATCTTCCAGCCCTGGTCGTGTACGCGTTGCCACCTCGCCCCGGTACAAAATGGAACACCACCACGAGTAGGTGGACTGACCCAGGATGACCAACCTACGCGTGGGCATGACTACCGGCCTACAGACTTGGTACTCTCAATCCGGCGTGCCCTACACTCTAATGCAGACGCGCCCAACGTAGGCCACACCCACATACGCCTACACACGCAAATCTTTGGCGTGGTATATTCCAACTGGACGACCGTGGAGATCTTCAAGTGCGTACGCGTTGTTACCAACTGGCTTGATCACTCGACATCTGATGAACTTCCGTGCGAACTTGGCATTAAAGCATTTGCCAAAGTCGCTCAGCACGAAGTTGCGGCGATACACCTCCTGTCCAGGCTTCGCGAAAAACTGCCGTGATCGTTGGTTATATCTCGCGCTGCTACGCTCATACGCCTGATGTAATTTCTTCCGAATCTCCTCCTGAATAAGCTGTCGCTTATCCTGAGCCTCCAGCAAGGACACCTCATGCTCTCCAATGGATCGCAGACTCTTCGCCAACTTATAGCATGAACCATGCAAATACATTTGCTGTCCGAACACAGCGAAGAACGGAGTTACTCCAGTCGCTTCATGCACCGAGTTTCGAATGGCCAACTCTATCTCGGGCAGATGCGCATCCCATTCGCGATGATCTTCCTCCAAATATGTTCGGATCGCGTTGAGAACCGTCCGATTAACACGTTCAGCTGCGTTGCTCTGCGGCGAATGTACTGCTGTTCTCATGTGTGTGATTCCAAACGCCATAATCATATCCAGGAACGTCTTCGATTTGAATTGTGGTCCATTATCGGAGTGAATCAGCTCCGGCACTCCAAATTTGTAGAACACCTCATGGACGAGGAAACTAACAACCTCTCCTGCTGTTGCTGACTTCATGGTCTTGAGAAAGGTGAATTTGGAAAAATGGTCAACCACGATAAATATCCACGCCTGTCCATTCTTCGATCGCGGATATTTGCCCAAAAAATCGACGTAGAGTTTTTGGAATGGACGCTCCGTGACCACCTCCTGTCCAATCCCCACCTGCATGCGATAATTCTGCGCTTTCGCCTCCTTGCAAATGCTACAACGTTGGATGAAGTCGCGTACTTCCAATGCCATGTTCGGCCAATAGTACTGCCTGCGCAACAGATGGAGTGTTTTCGCGATCCCCCCGTGTGCTGCCTTTTCGTCTGTATGTGCGCGCTCTATCAGCGTCGACGTCAATGAGCTCGGCACCCACAACTTCCATACGGAGCCTTCTAACTGGTCATCAAATCGTTCGAAGCGCATGCGCTTGAATATCATGCCGCCTTCGATCCGGATATCGGGTAAGTGCTTTTGGTTTTCGGTGATCTGCTTGACTAACCCCTGGTATTCCTCAGACTCAAACTCCACGGTATCGAAGCCCAGAACACTGCTCGGATCTACTTCCAGCTCTTCGATGTTTCGCGACAATGTGTCGGCAACAACGTTGTCTACGCCTTTTCGGTGTTCAATGCCGAAGTCAAATGCCTGAAGTTGGAGAGACCATCGAGCCAAGCGACCATCCAAGTTCTTGAGCGTCATGAGCCACTTAAGGCTGGCGTGATCTGTGATCACCGTAAACGGCATCAGTTCTACATATGGGCGGAACTTTAGAATCGCCATGAGCGCTGCCAGACACTCCTTTTCCGTCACCGAATAGTTCTTCTGATGGCAATTCAATTTGGCTGAAAAGAACGCGATGGGCCTTTCATGCTGTTCGTCGTCCCGTTGGAACAGCACGGCTCCTACTCCATAGTGTGAAGCGTCGCACTGGATATAAAAGTGCCTCTTAAAGTCAGCGTGGACCAAAACTGGTGCTGAGGTAAGTGCAGCTTTTAATTTTGCAATGGCGTGTATTGCTTCCTCCGTCAATTTAAATTTGCCTTTCGCCGACTTCTTGAGAGCGTCTGTGAGCGGGACTGCCAGTTCTGCGAAATTTTTAATAAATCGTCTGTACCAGCCTGCGGTTCCCAGAAAACTGCGCAGTTCGCGGACAGATCGTGGCTCAGGAATGCGTAGGATAGCAGAGACGCGATCTGGATCCATTTTTAAAGCTCCCCCTCCGACTATAAAACCCAAATACTTAATATTCTTATAGCAGAAGTGCGATTTCCCTAACCCGATGGTCAAATTCGCTTTTCGCAGGTGCTCTGCAACCTGCCTTAAGATCCTTACGTGCGTGCTAAAATCCTCGGCGATGATCAGCAAATCATCAAGATAAGCGTAGACGTTGGATCTCATCTCCACTGGGATCACTTTGTCTACTAGCCTGCATAGGCGCTGAGCGGCGTTACAGAGACCAAACGGCATCATTCGAAATTGATACAGCGGCCGCCCAGGCACAGTAAAAGCTGTATAGGCCCTACTCTTCTCCTCTAGCTCGATCTGCCAAAAGGCGAATTTAAGATCGACGCTAGAAATGTAGATCGTCTGATCGAGACGCGATAAAATCCCCTCGATGCTAGGTAGTGGATACGCGTCCTTAATGGTCAATTTGTTGAGCTTGCGGGCATCGAGGCAGAAACGATTTTTACCCGGCCGCCGCACAACAGTAGTGCGGTTGCTCCACGGGCTATCACTGCACTCGATGACCCCCAAAGCCAACATTTTGTCCACCTCTGCACACACTACTTCCTGCATCGCTGGTGACAGTGGATAATGTCGATCCTTTACAGGCTCGGCATCGTCCACTAATTGGATTTTGTGTGTTTCTATAGACGTCTTCCCCAGACCTACCGTTTCAAATGTAAGGAACTCTTTCTTTACCTCCTCCAATTCTGCTTGCTGCTCTGCTGACAATTGCCACTCTTCCTGCACTATTTCATCCTCAGGCCTATCCACATAGTGAGCCACCTGATCCGCTATCAACTCCTCCACTAGTCTCACTGGCTCGCCGGTTGAACCTGTTCCCATAACCGCTGGAGCCAGTGCGAATGATCGCCAAAAATCTATGCCCAGGTAGATCTCCTGCTCGAGAAAAGGGCATAAGAAAAATGTTATTTTTCTTATCTCTCCCTTATACTCTACAGGCAGTTCTACTCGGCCAACAATTGCGCGATCTTCCCCACTCGCTACCTTCACCATCGAAATATACTTTCGAGGCGCTACACCTAGCTTCTCCAGAAAGTCGTGACACCTATTTCCCAACATGCTATGTGTAGCGCCGGAGTCTAGCAGGCCCCTTACTGATTCGCCCATAATGGATATGGCTGCAAACACTCTTGGATCCCTTCTGCTGCACCTACGCACGGAATCGATCACCTGACGTCTCGTGGATCGCCGTTGCTTAAAACGACATCTAGCTTTCTTGACTCTTACAGAAAGTACTCGCATCCCATCGACTTGTAAGTCTGAAAATATCCTATTTCTAGCTGTTATATAATTTCTAAGCCGCTCCTCATATGATAAATTTCTTAACCTAGCATGCAAACTATCTCTACCTAACTTATTACCTATATCCTCCTCTATCTTTTCAGTACAGGCCCCATCTGTGAGCGTGATTCGCCTGCCTGAATCGCACTCTTTCTCGCGTTTCCCGAGCAATTTGAACAACTAGGAGCATACGCATCCGGTTTTCCACACCTATAGCAGAAGATACGCCTCTCTACTGCCATGCAATCCCTGAAGCCGTGATCTGGTTGTCCGCAGTTCCAGCAAATCAGCTTCTGATGCGGACGACGTACAATTTGCGCCTCTTCGACTACTTCAGCCTCCTCACAAGCCAGTTGCTCCTGCGTGATCTCGCTCACACCAGCTCCTCGCCCATAATTGGTGGCTTTTGGTACTCCTCGCCACGACGATCGGGTCTTCCGCTTTATATTCGCCTCGATTTCGACGCACTCATCTCGCAGCTGGTCCAAGGAGTACACTCGTAGGCCATAGACGAAACTTGCGATTTCGTCTATGAGTGCCTTCTTGATGATCTTGATCATCTCGCTCTCAGATGGTGGTATCTCCAGTCGCGACGCGAGCTTCCGCATGGTGTGGAAAAATTCTTCCACGCTCTCGTTTGAACGTTGCGTCCTCTCGCGGAGCTCCCTCATACGGTCAAACTCTGACGCAGTGCCTCGAAAACGGCTAACTAGATGATCTCGCAGTTCCATCCAGTTCTCCACGCGATGATCGCGAACGTACTGCCAGTACCACTCACGTGCGTGTCCGGTAACTAAATGGTGGAATCCCTTCAGCACCTCCTCCCAGGAACATCTGCATTGATTCTGCAGGAACTCGATGCGGAACACAAAATCCTCCACTGCCATTTTCGTCGCATCTCCATCGAAAGTGACATCCCATTTCTCGACTTGGCCCCATCGTGGACGCTGTCTGGAGTTTGGCGTATATGGATTTGGCTCTTCACGTTGGTACTCGCCTGCTCGCCTATTCTCTACCCGCCAGTGGCTATTCTGTCTTGGATTTCGCCAATTTCGCGCGTGCTGCTCAGTCTGGTTACCCGGATCCCTAGATGCAGTAGATCCTACCATGGGCGGATCACTTCCACCCGGTCGAGATCGTGACAAAAATGGTTTCGGTGGTGGTGCTGACGCGTCTGTCGCGCTGGAATGGTCTCGTTTCGGGATTGCTCCCTGTGAAACCTTCACCTGACCACCTTCATCCCCTTTTGGGGATGCGAACGCATCATCTCCATGAACCCGTTGCGAATCTCTTCCTGCACCGCGCGGCTTATGGAGTCTGACTGCGCCGCCCTATGGGTCGCATGAGCCTGCGCAAGCGACGCATTAACCGCTGACGCGAGCTCCGTAGCTAGTTTCGGCGGACTATCACCCCAATCCGACTGTGCTGGATCTCCTCCTCTTGCCTGAACCGGTGTCCTACTCAGAGCACTACCTGGCAGACGTTCACCGGCACCCTCGTTTGCCATCGCACCTGCCCCGCCTATATCTACCAGAATCGCGTTATTCTGGGTACGCGATCGCGTCTGATAGTTTTGGCTGTTGCCTTTATGGGACATTTGATTTGAACGACACCGATATGAAAGCACCTGACGAAACCTACCGTAAACTAACTTCTAATTTCCGAGGGTATGTATAAATTAATAATTCAATATTCATTTAATTAAATAAATTAAATAAATAAATACCCCAAATAAATAAATAAATACCCAAATAAATATTTAGATGAATAAATAAATACTTATAAAAATAAATAGATATATAAATAAATAAGTAAATACTTTCATAAATAAATAAATACTCAAATAAATAAATAAATAAATAAATATTTCACCTAACGAAAAAAAAACTTCACAACCACCTATCTAAACACAAAAAAAAATCTTTTCAGCAAATCACTAAGAGGGGGAGGACACGTGACTGGCCGGGACCAGTAACCGCTCCAGTTTCTGCGCTCCATCTTGATAGTCGCTACACGGAACTCTACAATTACTACATACTAGTGTGACTTGTCATCTATTCTAGTCATCACATTAAGTGATGACCGATAGACAAGAGTCTCACGATGCACGAGCTCGCTTTACTTGCGTTTTGGCATCAACCCTCCATCTTAACGCTTTGCTATGCCAATGGATGCATCGCGGGTTGTCTTTCCGACACCCGGGCCACCCACTCCACACACCATTACGATAGACAGATGAGCTGGACCAAAACACGAAAACGGCTTATTCTACAAAAACAACACGGTGAGAAAACTACATTAAACAGATAAATACAAACAACTTAATCTGACTTAACCTAATATCACTTTTCATCACAGATTCATTCAATATCACAGTCCACCAGGAAAATTGTCCGTCGCTAACTACCTGTTCATTCATGAACGGCAGTGACTTACGTCCACCAGTGACATTGAATTGTGAAAAAAATATAACATTAGTAAGTCACCAATTTATAAAAATTTTTAAATTTGTTCTAACCCTTGCTTTTGTATCTCATCCTAGCATTCATCACTCCGCGCAATTAGAGGCCAGCTTTACGCTCCCTTTAAGTCCGCGGCAGCGACTTCGGAAGGACCAGATACGGAGCAGTTCGCGAGATGTCGTCTTCTCCTTCAAATTTATTTATTCCTTCCCTTCAGTCTATCCGACAGACGCGTCAGCTAAGGTGACATTGGTTAAAATGTAACCCGAACCCGCGACTGTCCCGACTGGAAGATTCAGATTGGGCGCCATTTCTGTTACATATTAGCTTTTGTCGGTGGGGCAACGCCGGCTAGCTGTCGGTCCCAGGGCTGGATACGACCCAATGCCCGCTAAATGTGAACAGAAAAACGAGACATACAGCATCTTACACAACAACAACAACAACACAACAAAACTACGCAACAACAACAAAAAAAATCACAACAAACAAACGAACACACGACTGCCAGATGGATGAGGCTTCGATGGTTCCACCTCGCGCGCCCGCCCTGCCTGTGGTCCAAGTCATCAAAATTATTTGGGCCACCCTCTGCTGGAACGGTTGCGGCTGGCCTAATCCATGGCACAAGCCACGCGTCCTCCCTCTAAATTAATTTACGACTCCATGTTTTCCTTTTCTATACTTAGTTTAATATAAATATTGTGACCCTAATATAAATTTCATTTCCTTGCATTTAGTTAAACATTAGCTTTAAATAAATAAATTACAAAATTTACTAAATAAATAATGAAATTATAAATAAAAATGAAAATTTACGAAATTATAAAATTATAAATTCAAACACCAAAACTTTTAAATTTAAGCAAAATGAATAAAGAAAATAAATATATATAAACCCAAAATAAATATTCATGCACGTATGTATTTATATACAAACAAATGCCGTGGGAATAAACTATGTCATGCGAGAATTAATAAGCAGTTAATAAAGCGCCAAAAACCCACCTACACCTACCAAGAGCTCTCGTTAAGGGTCAGGGAGGGGCAAAATAAATATATATTAAATTATAAAATAATATCGTTCAAAATAATCGCAAGATACACTTTAGTCCGCGACACCACATACGGGTTAATGAGTTTGTTGTGCTCAGCTGTTTGGCAGCTAATGCGTATGCACAAATGTTAAATGTGTTGGTGTTAAAATTGAACAGGGTCGATGCACTCTTAGATGCCGAAAAGGTAAATATTACAAAAATTCACAATTAAATAAATAAATAAATACACTAATATACTAATAAATAATTAAATATTACAGAAACGTGGAGTGGCGGCTTTATTGCTTCAATTTGGATCGGCGGCCGCAATTGAAGATGTGCAGCAGAATTTCACAAGGCACATATGCACATATGTTTGTAGGCTTGTGCGTATAGCGTAAGTGTGTGCGCCACACCACAAAAACACAGTGGCCAAACACAAGTAAGTTTTCTCTATATATACAAAGTGTCACTGCATATAACTTTATTCTTCCTTTTACAGGGTATTGGCGGCCGTATAACCTGGCCGTAAACTTGCACTGCCCGATGTGGGCTTAAAAATGCGGATCAGCTGCGTGGCTGCCGACGCTAATGGAACACACTCACGTAAGTCTATCGCTGTAGTTGGATGGTGATGGTGGCCTTAGGTCTGGTCCGCTATGTTCTGCTCCAACCTCTTGTCCGCCAATTGCCGGTGTGTTTCTTCACGTGTGTTTCTATGCTCGAGCCAAACACAAAAAATCCACTGACCCGGCTGCTGTATCGCTCTTCCGGGCCAGGCTGCCGAGAATAAATAGAAGGTCACACGCGAGGCACTGGGCAGATGAGTTTTGATACTCACATGTCCAATGTTACACACACAAAAAAAAATGCAATTTGCACAGTGACTTGCTGCGTGCATTTAACCTCCACAATTCCGCGCCATTTGCCTTTTCAGTCCTATTTATCCCCTTCAAGCGCCTGCGCACCCTCACCAATACATCTATTTTTTTCCCCACACTACTGGCCGCCTGCCCCCCGCTACTAGTTCATTCCCCTCGACTCCCCAAACAAAACACTGCTTACTTACTAACCGATATTTCTTATCTTCCAGCCCTGGTCGTGTACGCGTTGCCACCTCGCCCCGGTACAAAATGGAACACCACCACGAGTAGGTGGACTGACCCAGGATGACCAACCTACGCGTGGGCATGACTACCGGCCTACAGACTTGGTACTCTCAATCCGGCGTGCCCTACACTCTAATGCAGACGCGCCCAACGTAGGCCACACCCACATACGCCTACACACGCAAATCTTTGGCGTGGTATATTCCAACTGGACGACCGTGGAGATCTTCAAGTGCGTACGCGTTGTTACCAACTGGCTTGATCACTCGACATCTGATGAACTTCCGTGCGAACTTGGCATTAAAGCATTTGCCAAAGTCGCTCAGCACGAAGTTGCGGCGATACACCTCCTGTCCAGGCTTCGCTTCGTTGGTTATATCTCGCGGTGCTACGCTCATACGCCTGATGTAATTTCTTCCGAATCTCCTCCTGAATAAGCTGTCGCTTATCCTGAGCCTCCAGCAAGGACACCTCATGCTCTCCAATGGATCGCAGACTCTTCGCCAACTTATAGCATGAACCATGCAAATACATTTGCTGTCCGAACACAGCGAAGAACGGAGTTACTCCAGTCGCTTCATGCACCGAGTTTCGAATGGCCAACTCTATCTCGGGCAGATGCGCATCCCATTCGCGATGATCTTCCTCCAAATATGTTCGGATCGCGTTGAGAACCGTCCGATTAACACGTTCAGCTGCGTTGCTCTGCGGCGAATGTACTGCTGTTCTCATGTGTGTGATTCCAAACGCCATAATCATATCCAGGAACGTCTTCGATTTGAATTGTGGTCCATTATCGGAGTGAATCAGCTCCGGCACTCCAAATTTGTAGAACACCTCATGGACGAGGAAACTAACAACCTCTCCTGCTGTTGCTGACTTCATGGTCTTGAGAAAGGTGAATTTGGAAAAATGGTCAACCACGATAAATATCCACGCCTGTCCATTCTTCGATCGCGGATATTTGCCCAAAAAATCGACGTAGAGTTTTTGGAATGGACGCTCCGTGACCACCTCCTGTCCAATCCCCACCTGCATGCGATAATTCTGCGCTTTCGCCTCCTTGCAAATGCTACAACGTTGGATGAAGTCGCGTACTTCCAATGCCATGTTCGGCCAATAGTACTGCCTGCGCAACAGATGGAGTGTTTTCGCGATCCCCCCGTGTGCTGCCTTTTCGTCTGTATGTGCGCGCTCTATCAGCGTCGACGTCAATGAGCTCGGCACCCACAACTTCCATACGGAGCCTTCTAACTGGTCATCAAATCGTTCGAAGCGCATGCGCTTGAATATCATGCCGCCTTCCATCCGGATATCGGGTAAGTGCTTTTGGTTTTCGGTGATCTGCTTGACTAACCCCTGGTATTCCTCAGACTCAAACTCCACGGTATCGAAGCCCAGAACACTGCTCGGATCTACTTCCAGCTCTTCGATGTTTCGCGACAATGTGTCGGCAACAACGTTGTCTACGCCTTTTCGGTGTTCAATGCCGAAGTCAAATGCCTGAAGTTGGAGAGACCATCGAGCCAAGCGACCATCCAAGTTCTTGAGCGTCATGAGCCACTTAAGGCTGGCGTGATCTGTGATCACCGTAAACGGCATCAGTTCTACATATGGGCGGAACTTTAGAATCGCCATGAGCGCTGCCAGACACTCCTTTTCCGTCACCGAATAGTTCTTCTGATGGCAATTCAATTTGGCTGAAAAGAACGCGATGGGCCTTTCATGCTGTTCGTCGTCCCGTTGGAACAGCACGGCTCCTACTCCATAGTGTGAAGCGTCGCACTGGATATAAAAGTGCCTCTTAAAGTCAGCGTGGACCAAAACTGGTGCTGAGGTAAGTGCAGCTTTTAATTTTGCAATGGCGTGTATTGCTTCCTCCGTCAATTTAAATTTGCCTTTCGCCGACTTCTTGAGAGCGTCTGTGAGCGGGACTGCCAGTTCTGCGAAATTTTTAATAAATCGTCTGTACTAGCCGGCGTTGCCCCACCGACAAAAGCTAATATGTAACAGTGTAGTTAAAATCGCATTAAAAGAACAATAAAAGAATGAAAAAATCATAACGAAACATTAAAAAAACATCGGTAAACAACGACTGCATACATATGTACATATGTTTGTTTACGTTTTGGTCTCTGACTTTTTGTCTCGTTTTGTCAAGTGCGTATCTATATGTGCGGGCTGCTCTGATCTCTGTGTACATACATACAGACATACTCTGTGGTTGTCGTTATTATCACATATGTACATACATTCGCATACACATTTACATGTATGTATTTGTATGTATGCATATGCGATATTTTGACGATCAACCCCAAAGCGCATTGTTGTCGTAGGTCAGTTAGTTGGTTTATTATTGTTACATAGGGAGAGGCAGAATCAAGTGATAATAGTTTATATTAAAATTAATAAAGACAGTTCTGGAGGCTATTCCCAAATGAAGAAGAGCGCAAACATCTGCAGTATTGTGCATCTGATGCCACAGGCCTATTTGGACAAATAAAATAAAAACATAAAATTTGACATTTATAATTTGTTTTATAAATAAATAAATAAAAGAAACAACTTACATATATTATATGGAATATGTTCTTAATATCTACTTACTTTCATAAAGATAATATATGCATGTATGTATACAAAAAGTTCCTTATACCTATGTACATAAAACTTCATTTAATTATAATATTAAAAAAGTGAACATTAGCGATCGGGGCGACGCGCTCGTTCGCAGTTGTGGGCGGTCGTTCAATTCGCCAATATTATACAATATTATAAGTTCTTTAAAGCGCTCGAAAACTTATTTTTGGTGGTTTTAAATTATGGCTATAAATAAATATCTAGATATAGAGGGAATGTGCCTAGGGCTCCTTGACGGCAAAACAGAGCAACTGCAACCGCATATTGCGCTCTACACGTTCCAGAATCTCATCCGCTTTGCGCTTTTGCTCGCCGTTGAGCGGGGGGCTGATGGCTTCCAGAGCCTCTAAGAAATTTTCTGCAGGGTAAAATGGTTTAGTTGAGTTTAGTTAAGTAAAAAGGACAATGGTATGTGAATACTCACTTAGCCGTCTCGTTGGCATAGTTCTCTAGAGCATCTCGCAGTAGCCGTATGTCCACATGCGCTTGGATGGCGCCCGTGTAGGTAAAGCGTTGCACACAGCTCTTGAGACGCGCCAGCTCCTCGGAAATGGTCTGCACTATGGACTCGAGTATGGGCCGCAGCAATGCGGGCCAAACGCTATAGATCTCGGAGAATCCCCAGTTTCGTGCTTGTCGAACTCTGCGCGCACTATAACTTGTGTGTATGTGCTTGTAAGTTGCTGCATAGATGTACATATGTATGTATATACAATCGTGAACTAGTTCACAAAGGTTCAAATGCACACGATCGTTTGTTACGATACTTGAATGTACATATGTATTTATGCATACATATATGCATCAAGTAAAGAACCAAATAGAGTTGCCAGTCTTTACGCCACTTTTGCACCTAAAATTTTCAACGTGGCAGGTCCCACACGCTTCGTTTTTGTTCGGTGGGACCTGCCGCTTCGTGGCCGAGTTCGTGGCTCTGTCGCAGATGCTCAACGACCGCCGAGTCGAGAGCAACAATGAATATATGCGCTGATCTACGGTTGCATGCGTGCATACACACATACATGCGTATGTACATGCACGAGAATCGTTTTCGCTTATTTGCTATTTCGATGGTTTGGCAAACCGCGACTGCATGCATGCGAAGATCATTGAGTCTTGCAAAAAATACCCTGTACATCAAATTGGTTTTTAGTACCAAGTATTATGGGTAGAATTGTTTAAAAATATAGATAGTCCTTAAAATAACACAAATTGACAGTGTCCATTTAAATAGCACAGGCATAGCAGCTTTTATGTTAAATAAAAGCAGTAAAATTAACATAAATAATTCCAGGTTCCTCAAAAATACAACAAATTGATAGTGTCCATTTAAATTAAATTAATTAAATTATATGCATGTATGTATGTATGTATGCACGCATGCAACCGTAGATCAGCGCATATATTCATTGTTGCTCTCGACTCGGCGGTCGTTGAGCATCTGCGACAGAGCCACGAACTCGGCCACGAAGCGGCAGGTCCCACCGAACAAAAACGAAGCGTGTGGGACCTGCCACGTTGAAAATTTTAGGTGCAAAAGTGGCGTAAAGACTGGCAACTCTATTTGGTTCTTTACTTGATGCATATATGTATGCATAAATACATATGTACATTCAAGTATCGTAACAAACGATCGTGTGCATTTGAACCTTTGTGAACTAGTTCACGATTGTATATACATACATATGTACATCTATGCAGCAACTTACAAGCACATACACACAAGTTATAGTGCGCGCAGAGTTCGACAAGCACGAAACTGGGGATTCTCCGAGATCTATAGCGTTTGGCCCGCATTGCTGCGGCCCATACTCGAGTCCATAGTGCAGACCATTTCCGAGGAGCTGGCGCGTCTCAAGAGCTGTGTGCAACGCTTTACCTACACGGGCGCCATCCAAGCGCATGTGGACATACGGCTACTGCGAGATGCTCTAGAGAACTATGCCAACGAGACGGCTAAGTGAGTATTCACATACCATTGTCCTTTTTACTTAACTAAACTCAACTAAACCATTTTACCCTGCAGAAAATTTCTTAGAGGCTCTGGAAGCCATCAGCCCCCCGCTCAACGGCGAGCAAAAGCGCAAAGCGGATGAGATTCTGGAACGTGTAGAGCGCAATATGCGGTTGCAGTTGCTCTGTTTTGCCGTCAAGGAGCCCTAGGCACATTCCCTCTATATCTAGATATTTATTTATAGCCATAATTTAAAACCACCAAAAATAAGTTTTCGAGCGCTTTAAAGAACTTATAATATTGTATAATATTGGCGAATTGAACGACCGCCCACAACTGCGAACGAGCGCGTCGCCCCGATCGCTAATGTTCACTTTTTTAATATTATAATTAAATGAAGTTTTATGTACATAGGTATAAGGAACTTTTTGTATACATACATGCATATATTATCTTTATTAAAGTAAGTAGATATTAAGAACATATTCCATATAATATATGTAAGTTGTTTCTTTTATTTATTTATTTATAAAACAAATTATAAATGTCAAATTTTATGTTTTTATTTTATTTGTCCAAATAGGCCTGTGGCATCAGATGCACAATACTGCAGATGTTTGCGCTCTTCTTCATTTGGGAATAGCCTCCAGAACTGTCTTTATTAATTTTAATATAAACTATTATCACTTGATTCTGCCTCTCCCTATGTAACAATAATAAACCAACTAACTGACCTACGACAACAATGCGCTTTGGGGTTGATCGTCAAAATATCGCATATGCATACATACAAATACATACATGTAAATGTGTATGCGAATGTATGTACATATGTGATAATAACGACAACCACAGAGTATGTCTGTATGTATGTACACAGAGATCAGAGCAGCCCGCACATATAGATACGCACTTGACAAAACAAGACAAAAAGTCAGAGACCAAAACGTAAATAAACATATGTACATATGTATGCAGTCGTTGTTTACCGATGTTTTTTTAATGTTTCGTTATGATTTTTTCATTCTTTCATTGTTCTTTTAATGCGATTTTAACTTCATAAATATACATACATATTGTATGTTTTCGAAGATCAAAGTTTGTCTTGAAGTTATTATTTTTGTTTGAATTCAGCACATAAACTGAATTCAGAATTGATCGTCGTAACTAGCACTTTAACTAGTTAGACTGCGGAGAGGTTTCCCTAGAGTCAACAAATAGAATTACCACGGGTGGGGTTCAGTTTGAGACTCATTTTTATTTCAACAAGCTAGGGTTTATATACCCTTGCCTATGTATTTTTTACATGCTTAGAGTAGGTACAATTTTACATTTGCTTAGTCTATCTATGTACTAAGGAATTACATATCGCCTCCTTGAGGAAAGGAGATAGGTAGGCAACTGCTCTTATTTTACACACATGGTCTTAGGATATACCATGTGCATTCTTGCTTATGTGCCTGAGATTTCCCCTACCGGTCGGCCGTTTGTAATTCCTAGAAAATGCCATGATCCCTTGCGTTGGGTTGGCTGCAGACCCACGCAGAGCACGATTGAGAGAGCTCATAGGTTATGACAAGACGACTGCAACTTTTGGCTCTCACTGCGCATGTACGTCACAAGTTATGGAATTCAGCGCGCGCTTTTGAATTTGTTCCAAAATCACTGACTTTTTTTACTGTATCGGACCGTGAGGCTGTAATTCCAGTCCGATTTGAATTTTGAAAATATTGCCAGCATATTGTAGGGAACTTCATACCGCGTCGATTGATAGGTCTTGGTGCTCTGTAGGTGCCATAGATTTTAAATAATAAGTAATTGAAGTTAGAAAATGTTGCCAGGCCGAATGTTTGCATTCAAACTAATCGCTCAATTTTAAGGCTATGATTATGAAACTTGGCACAAGTCTTTATTTTCGATGCTACCAGTACATATATGAAAACCAGCCGGATCGAATTACTATATCATATAGCTCCCATACGAATAGTAGGTTGAACACTATGTTCTTGTATGAAAAACTTTTTTGTTTGTGAAGGTACCCTAACCAAACTCACTAAATTTAAGTTAAATCATGTTTTACTTATGCTCACCAAATTTCATTGAAATCGGACATATATATCTTATACCTGCCCTAGGAGCGACCGGAGTTGTTGTATGCAAACGCTGCAAAATGTGCTGAAATGCCTGAAGAACGAAATAAAACTACAATAAATGAATTAAATACTACCCGTTTGACTTGTTAAATAGCATTGCCATCAAAAGTGGTAAATTTGCATACATTTTTCATACAACAAGTCAAGTTGCAACCGATTGCTCCCACGGCAGGTACAAGATGCATTAGATCGCTCCCACGGGAGGTATAAGATATATATGTCAGATTTCAATGAAATTTTGGTGAGCATAAGTAAAACATGATTTAACTTAAATTTAGTGAGTTTGGTTAGGGTACCTTCACAAACAAAAAAGTTTTTCATACAAGAACATAGTGTTCAACCTACTATTCGTATGGGAGCTATATGATATAGTGATTCGATCCGGCTGGTTTTCATATATGTACTGGTAGCATCGAAAATAAAGACTTGTGCCAAGTTTCATAATCATAGCCTTAAAATTGAGCGATTAGTTTGAATGCAAACATTCGGCCTGGCAACATTTTCTAACTTCAATTACTTATTATTTAAAATCTATGGCACCTACAGAGCACCAAGACCTATCAATCGACGCGGTATGAAGTTCCCTACAATATGCTGGCAATATTTTCAAAATTCAAACCGGACTGGAATTACAGCCTCACGGTCCGATACAGTAAAAAAAGTCAGTGATTTTGGAACAAATTTAAAAGCGCGCGCTGAATTCCATGACTTGTGACGTCACAGGTTTGGTCGCCGAATAACGGCGACTAACGGACATGCGCATGGCGTAACCTACTGTCTCTCAATCGTTGTTCTGGCTGTGCTTCACTTATCTCTTCTGCTGGTGGGGCTGGTGGTGCGCTCTTCCATGATGCAAGTCGTTTTCGCGTGATGACCACAATCACTAGTAGTATGGACACTAGTAATGCAACATACGCAGCTACATGATGATGCTGAATGGTGTCGAGATGTTCTGGCAGTATGGCATGCTTATTTCGTTCAAGTTGCTGCTGAAGTGCGTCCAGATCGTTGATGTTCAAATCCATCGGTGCTGTGGTTCCGGGGATTGCTTCCAGAAATATGGAGGAGTTTACTGGTTGACTGAGGTTGCCAAAGCGTACGTATGTTGTGCTGACCTTGCTGATTGTTGTATCAAAGGTGCTGATGCTGATGTCAGCATTTCGTGCAGTGCATCTACTGGAATGTGTCAGTAGTCCGGTTGGCTCAAGAGTTACAGTATGAGGAATGTTGCTGCAAACTGCCCTGAGGTCCATTGGAGAATTCGTTGCAAAAATCCAACTGTTTGGTTGATGCGTTTTTGACCATACTATTTTTGAATTTGTATGTACAGTTTGGCACAACGTGGAACTCTTGTTGTTGAAGAGTTGAAATTCGCAGCGATGGTCCACATTGAACACTGCATGTTGGTCAAAGCAGATGTAGTCATCATTAGGCAGTGCTATACAGTGCTGTAGATCCTCTGGCGTGAGTCCCACAAATTGGTCTCTAAGGCTGTTGACTGCAATTAGCGGAGTTTTGAGGTCGAATGTATTCCAACCTGTGGAATCCCTTACAGGAATTGATATCATGCTGAAGAGATCCAGTTGAGTAGTGGATACTAACGGAAGAGTGACCTTAAAGATGAATATATAGCTTGTATAGTTGAATGGTGTCATTTGTGGAAACAGGCAGCATCTGGTTTGGTGGCATGTGATCTCGCATCTGAGCTATTTGTTCCTTTATTTGATTTGGAGATATTAGGATTGGGCTGATGGTCCGATGGCGGATGCCTGTCAGTACATCTAGTACCTCCGACTACATTCGTTGCAGGTTGGCTGCGAGTAATGTCAGCTGTGTTGTCAATACCATAAATGCTTGAAACCGATGATCTCCGGAGCTCCTTTCTCTGTGTTCGCTATACAAAGCCATTTGCCTTTCCAGTAGCTTTATCCGCCTTTCGTTAGTCGCTCTGTCGTTCCTCATCACGTTGATTGTTGAATCGAGAACGGATGTCTGATTTTAGAGCAGCTGCGGTAGGAAATCTTCGTTCGTCTGAACCCTTGCAATGGTTTTCGACATTTCCTTTGCGTAGTTGGAATCGAGCACACCATCGTAGAAAATTCCTGGCTTTCCGTCAAAGCGTGTTACTGTTATTGGTTGTGACAGAACTAGTGGTAGCATGAAGAAAAGTATTAGCATTGCTGAAGTTATAGATGGTCCCGTTAGCTTCTTCCTTTGTGTAGGTGGCTCATTGTTTTCATTGTTCGTGTCCGTTATATCTTCAATGGGACGCTTGACAGCTACCTCCTCAGCAAATAGTGGTGCAAGTCGATTGATCGAACGTTTGTAGATTCCAGATGCAGTCTTAACATCAACGACTCGTACAAAATTATCTGGCCCTGGGTACGTTTTTATGATCCGTCCCATAGGCCACTTCATCACTGGAATATTGTCTTCTTTTATTAACACCAGTAATCCTTCCTTAACATTTGGTGCTGAAGTTTTCCACTTGTGACGATACTGTAGTTCTTGCAAGTACTCCTGGGACCATTGTTTCCAGAACGAGTGTTTGATCCTGGAGACAAGCTCCCAGCGCTTAACCAGGGTTTTTCCACCTTGATCAATGTTTGCATTAGGAGGGGCAGTTAATGGTTCTCCAATTAAAAAGTGCCCAGGCGTGAGTGCTGCTGCATCCGTTGGATCATTTGTCATTGGAGTGATTGGTCGCGAATTGAGAATGGCCTCAATTTCGATGATGACTGTATTCAGTCCTTCGAATGTAAGTGATGCTGTTTTTGTGTTGTGGATCAGCAGTTTTTTCGCTGATTTGACTGCTGCCTCCCACAGGCCGCCAAAGGATGGCGATCGAGGAGGTATGAATCTAAAGTTCACCTGCCTTTTGCTGCAATGTTCCATAATCTCTGTAGTAGCCTTGTCTGAATAGATTGCCCTTTCCAGTTCCCTCAGTTGATTATTGGCGCCAATGAAATTAGTTGCATTGTCACAATGGATTGTTTGACACTTTCCACGACGACTCAAGAAACGGCGAAGGGCTGCCAGAAATGCATCTGTAGTTAGATCGCTTACTAGCTCCAGATGTACCGCCTTTGTGTTGAAGCAACAGAATACTGCTATGTATGCCTTATCAGGCCTTTTTCCGCGAATCTTGTGGTGGATCCAGAAAGGTCCGCAGTAATCTACACCAGTGCTGAAGAACGGTTGAGTCTGTGTGACTCGATCAGCAGGTAAATTGCCCATAATTTGCTGCATAAGCTTGGGTTTGGCTCTAGTGCACTTTATGCAGCTATGAATAATGTTTCTGGCCATGATCTTGTCTTTTAAGATCCAAAACTGCTGCCTTGCGATGGCTCTTAGTGCTTGAGCGCCGCAATGCATGTTATCTTCATGCAGCTCTCTTAGTAACATTTTAACAATCGGATCATTGTATGGCAACAAGATCGGATGTTTGGCATCATATGACAGTTCCGAATGCTCCAGCCTGCCGCCAACGCGAATGAGGCCACTGTTCTCTAGTTGTGGTGTCAATGAGCTGATAGAGCTTTTTTTGTCTACCATGTTGTGACGTCGCAGATTTCGTAGTTCTTCCGCGAATTCTATTTGTTGTATCGTCCGCAAGATTATTGTTCGTGCGTCGCCCAATTCCTTTACACATAGAGTTGCGGTTGATCTTCTCTTTTCCTTATAACAGAATCGCAACATGTAGGCTACGATTCGTTGCAATTTGTGGAAGGAGTTGCTATGCTTGCAATTATATAGGTCTTCTCCTATTGTTGATGGAGCGATTGCGATGCCGACATGCTTTGTTTTTCGTTCCAGATCACTGGGCGGGATTGTTGGAGAGGTGAACCATCTCCCACGTGGGCCATGCAAGAAAAGTGGTCCAAAAAGCCATTTGCTGTCGTTGGATAGTTTTCTTGCAGTAGTTCCTCTAGAAAGCACATCAGCCGCATTATTTGTGGATTAGACGTGGCTCCATTGTGATGGCTTTGAGGCTGCTTGAATTTTGGCAATGCGGTTGGCCACGAATGTATGATAAGTTGAAGCTGAGGCGTTTATCCATGCTAGAACTACCGTGGAATCTGTCCAGATGTATCCCTTGACTGTTTCGGGGTTTAGCCGAAGATCCTTTCGAACACGTTCAGTGAGTTCTGCGCCCAGTACTGCAGCGCAGAGTTCTAAACGTGGCAATGATTGTTTTGCCGTTGGTGCAACTCGCGATTTAGAGCACAGCAGTCGAACAGATGTTTGCTTGTTTTTATACGTGGCTCGTATATAAACTGCAGCTCCGTACGCCCTTTCAGATGCATCCACAAATGTGTGTATCTCCTTGCTTGACGGTGTTTTTCCATCGTAAATGTGCCTTGGAATCTGCATTTCATTTAGTTCTTGGATGTCATCTCTGTAGGCCTGCCATTCATCGCACAAATGTGTTGGCAACTTTTCATCCTAGTCAAATTTTTCTTCCCAAAGATGTTGCATAAATATCTTTGCTCGTACAACGACAGGTGCAAATAAGCCCAATGGGTCGAATATTTGCGCTAACTCGGAGTACACAACTCGCTTGGTGATTTGTGTTGTTTTGCTGCCTTGTGTTCTTCCACGGAGCTGGTCCTTTTTGGGCATCCATATAAGGCCCAGAGTTTTTATACAGTGATGGTCCAGTGCTTCACCCAGATGAACATCATTAACAGTGTCTTCCTTTGGGATTCCCCTTAGGATTTGCTCATTATTTGAGCACCATTTTCGCAGCTTAAATCCTGAGGGAAGCAGTATTTTGTTTAGCTCACGCTGAATTAGAATAGCTTCATGCGTTGTATCTGCTCCTGTCAGGCAATCGTCCACATAGAAATCATTTTTTAATGCTGCTGATCCTAGTGGTAACTTGTTGACGTTTAATTTGGCAAGGTGGTCTAAAGTTTTGGTTGCCAGAAATGGAGCGGATGCTGTGCCGTATGTGACAGTTTTTAGGCGGTAATACCTTAATTCCTCGTTGGGATTATTTCTCCAAACTATCATCTGATGGAATTGATTTTCCGGATTTATCCATATTTGCCGATACATTTTTTCTATATCGGCCGTAAAAACATACTTATGCGTTCTGAATCGTAGTAATATCGCCATCAGATCGCTTTGCACAGTTGGTCCAACTTGCAATATGTCGTTTAGGGACTTTCCCGTCGGCGTCTTGCATGATGCGTCGAAAACCACTCTTAGTTTTGTGGTGCTGCTATCTGGCTTCAGCACACAATGATGAGGAATGAAACACAATCACAATCACTAGTAGTATGGACACTAGTAATGCAACATACGCAGCTACATGATGATGCTGAATGGTGTCGAGATGTTCTGGCAGTATGGCATGCTTATTTTGTTCAAGTTGCTGCTGAAGTACGTCCAGATCGTTGATGTTCAAATCCATCGGTGCTGTGGTTCCGGGGATTGCTTCCAGAAATATGGAGGAGTTTACTGGTTGACTGAGGTTGCCAAAGCGTACGTATGTTGTGCTGACCTTGCTGATTGTTGTATCAAAGGTGCTGATGCTGATGTCAGCATTTCGTGCAGTGCATCTACTGGAATGTGTCAGTAGTCCGGTTGGCTCAAGAGTTACAGTATGAGGAATGTTGCTGCAAACTGCCCTGAGGTCCATTGGAGAATTCGTTGCAAAAATCCAACTGTTTGGTTGATGCGTTTTTGACCATACTATTTTTGAATTTGTATGTACAGTTTGGCACAACGTGGAACTCTTGTTGTTGAAGAGTTGAAATTCGCAGCGATGGTCCACATTGAACACTGCATGTTGGTCAAAGCAGATGTAGTCATCATTAGGCAGTGCTATACAGTGCTGTAGATCCTCTGGCGTGAGTCCCACAAATTGGTCTCTAAGGCTGTTGACTGCAATTAGCGGAGTTTTGAGGTCGAATGTATTCCAACCTGTGGAATCCCTTACAGGAATTGATATCATGCTGAAGAGATCCAGTTGAGTAGTGGATACTAACGGAAGAGTGACCTTAAAGATGAATATATAGCTTGTATAGTTGAATGGTGTCATTTGTGGAAACAGGCAGCATCTGGTTTGGTGGCATGTGATCTTGCATCTGAGCTATTTGTTCCTTTATTTGATTTGGAGATATTAGGATTGGGCTGATGGTCCGATGGCGGATGCCTGTCAGTACATCTAGTACCTCCGACTACATTCGTTGCAGGTTGGCTGCGAGTAATGTCAGCTGTGTTGTCAATACCATAAATGCTTGAAACCGATGATCTCCGGAGCTCCTTTCTCTGTGTTCGCTATACAAAGCCATTTGCCTTTCCAGTAGCTTTATCCGCCTTTCGTTAGTCGCTCTGTCGTTCCTCATCACGTTGATTGTTGAATCGAGAACGGATGTCTGATTTTAGAGCAGCTGCAGTAGGAAATCTTCGTTCGTCTGGACCCTTGCAATGGTTTTCGACATTTCCTTTGCGTAGTTGGAATCGAGCACACCAAAAAGGCCACTGGCAAGGTTACCAATTATGTCAAGTGGTGATCGACGTTGTCGTGATCTTTCAAGCAAAGCGTTCTCTCCTTGTAGTTCATCAAAAATATGTTTGAAATGTTTGTGTAACATTTCGCATGCCGGCTTGTTGGTTAGTTGAGGACTCGAATACCCAAGCTCTGTTGTTCCCGCGGCGAAAGATTTCATATCATGCCAGTATGGGTTCAAATCGTAGTAAACAACCATAGTCCATTCGGATAATGCCATCTTAGTGGTGCCTAGTTTTTCGTAGAAAATTCCTGGCTTTCCGTCAAAGCGTGTTACTGTTATTGGTTGTGACAGAACTAGTGGTAGCATGAAAAGTATTAGCATTGCTGAAGTTATAGATGGTCCCGTTAGCTTCTTCCTTTGTGTAGGTGGCTCATTGTTTTCGTTGTTCGTGTCCGTTATATCTTCAATGGGACGCTTGACAGCTACCTCCTCAGCAAATAGTGGTGCAAGTCGATTGATCGAACGTTTGTAGATTCCAGATGCAGTCTTAACATCAACGACTCGTACAAAATTATCTGGCCCTGGGTACGTTTTTATGATCCGTCCCATAGGCCACTTCATCACTGGAATATTGTCTTCTTTTATTAACACCAGTAATCCTTCCTTAACATTTGGTGCTGAAGTTTTCCACTTGTGACGATACTGTAGTTCTTGCAAGTACTCCTGGGACCATTGTTTCCAGAACGAGTGTTTGATCCTGGAGACAAGCTCCCAGCGCTTAACCAGGGTTTTTCCACCTTGATCAATGTTTGCATCAGGAGGGGCAGTTAATGGTTCTCCAATTAAAAAGTGCCCAGGCGTGAGTGCTGCTGCATCCGTTGGATCATTTGTCATTGGAGTGATTGGTCGCGAATTGAGAATGGCCTCAATTTCGATGATGACTGTATTCAGTCCTTCGAATGTAAGTGATGCTGTTTTTGTGTTGTGGATCAGCAGTTTTTTCGCTGATTTGACTGCTGCCTCCCACAGGCCGCCAAAGGATGGCGATCGAGGAGGTATGAATCTAAAGTTCACCTGCCTTTTGCTGCAATGTTCCATAATCTCTGTAGTAGCCTTGTCTGAATAGATTGCCCTTTCCAGTTCCCTCAGTTGATTATTGGCGCCAATGAAATTAGTTGCATTGTCACAATGGATTGTTTGACACTTTCCACGACGACTCAAGAAACGGCGAAGGGCTGCCAGAAATGCATCTGTAGTTAGATCGCTTACTAGCTCCAGATGTACCGCCTTTGTGTTGAAGCAACAGAATACTGCTATGTATGCCTTATCAGGCCTTTTTCCGCGAATCTTGTGGTGGATCCAGAAAGGTCCGCAGTAATCTACACCAGTGCTGAAGAATGGTCGAGTCTGTGTGACTCGATCAGCAGGTAAATTGCCCATAATTTGCTGCATAAGCTTGGGTTTGGCTCTAGTGCACTTTATGCAGCTATGAATAATGTTTCTGGCCATGATCTTGTCTTTTAAGATCCAAAACTGCTGCCTTGCGATGGCTCTTAGTGCTTGAGCGCCGCAATGCATGTTATCTTCATGCAGCTCTCTTAGTAACATTTTAACAATCGGATCATTGTATGGCAACAAGATCGGATGTTTGGCATCATATGACAGTTCCGAATGCTCCAGCCTGCCGCCAACGCGAATGAGGCCACTGTTCTCTAGTTGTGGTGTCAATGAGCTGATAGAGCTTTTTTTGTCTACCATGTTGTGACGTCGCAGATTTCGTAGTTCTTCCGCGAATTCTATTTGTTGTATCGTCCGCAAGATTATTGTTCGTGCGTCGCCCAATTCCTTTACACATAGAGTTGCGGTTGATCTTCTCTTTTCCTTATAACAGAATCGCAACATGTAGGCTACGATTCGTTGCAATTTGTGGAAGGAGTTGCTATGCTTGCAATTATATAGGTCTTCTCCTATTGTTGATGGAGCGATTGCGATGCCGACATGCTTTGTTTTTCGTTCCAGATCACTGGGCGGGATTGTTGGAGAGGTGAACCATCTCCCACGTGGGCCATGCAAGAAAAGTGGTCCAAAAAGCCATTTGCTGTCGTTGGATAGTTTTCTTGCAGTAGTTCCTCTAGAAAGCACATCAGCCGCATTATTTGTGGATTAGACGTGGCTCCATTGTGATGGCTTTGAGGCTGCTTGAATTTTGGCAATGCGGTTGGCCACGAATGTATGATAAGTTGAAGCTGAGGCGTTTATCCATGCTAGAACTACCGTGGAATCTGTCCAGATGTATCCCTTGACTGTTTCGGGGTTTAGCCGAAGATCCTTTCGAACACGTTCAGTGAGTTCTGCGCCCAGTACTGCAGCGCAGAGTTCTAAACGTGGCAATGATTGTTTTGCCGTTGGTGCAACTCGCGATTTAGAGCACAGCAGTCGAACAGATGTTTGCTTGTTTTTATACGTGGCTCGTATATAAACTGCAGCTCCGTACGCCCTTTCAGATGCATCCACAAATGTGTGTATCTCCTTGCTTGACGGTGTTTTTCCATCGTAAATGTGCCTTGGAATCTGCATTTCATTTAGTTCTTGGATGTCATCTCTGTAGGCCTGCCATTCATCGCACAAATGTGTTGGCAACTTTTCATCCCAGTCAAATTTTTCTTCCCAAAGATGTTGCATAAATATCTTTGCTCGTACAACGACAGGTGCAAATAAGCCCAATGGGTCGAATATTTGCGCTAACTCGGAGCACACAACTCGCTTGGTGATTTGTGTTGTTTTGCTGCCTTGTGTTCTTCCACGGAGCTGGTCCTTTTTGGGCATCCATATAAGGCCCAGAGTTTTTATACAGTGATGGTCCAGTGCTTCACCCAGATGAACATCATTAACAGTGTCTTCCTTTGGGATTCCCCTTAGGATTTGCTCATTATTTGAGCACCATTTTCGCAGCTTAAATCCTGAGGGAAGCAGTATTTTGTTTAGCTCACGCTGAATTAGAATAGCTTCATGCGTTGTATCTGCTCCTGTCAGGCAATCGTCCACATAGAAATCATTTTTTAATGCTGCTGATCCTAGTGGTAACTTGTTGACGTTTAATTTGGCAAGGTGGTCTAAAGTTTTGGTTGCCAGAAATGGAGCGGATGCTGTGCCGTATGTGACAGTTTTTAGGCGGTAATACCTTAATTCCTCGTTGGGATTATTTCTCCAAACTATCATCTGATGGAATTGATTTTCCGGATTTATCCATATTTGCCGATACATTTTTTCTATATCGGCCGTAAAAACATACTTATGCGTTCTGAATCGTAGTAATATCGCCATCAGATCGCTTTGCACAGTTGGTCCAACTTGCAATATGTCGTTTAGGGACTTTCCCGTCGGCGTCTTGCATGATGCGTCGAAAACCACTCTTAGTTTTGTGGTGCTGCTATCTGGCTTCAGCACACAATGATGAGGAATGAAATAGTTCCTTGATGGAAGGAGTTCGCGAGGTACTTGTTTCATGTGTCCCAACTTTTCATATTCCATCATGAAGTCTACATATCCTTTCCAAATCTCTTCCTTGGTTCTTTTTTCTAATGAAAAGAATCTTTTTTCTGCGATCTCCAACGAGGGCCCCAGGGCTGAAGAGTGTTCAGAAAACGGCAATTTAACTATGAAACGGCCATCAGCAGCGGTTTGCAGATTGTCGATGAAGTGTTTTTCGCATCTTTCTTCACATGGCGTACGTTGCTTCTCCATGCTTTCGAAATTTTCGAGCGTCCAGAAGCGTTCCATTATGGCATTCGTTTCATCTCCTGATGCGACTGCACAAATGGCTGCTGACTTATTAGCAGCCTTTATTTTTCCGGCCACAACCCATCCCAGCTTGGTCTTTTGCATTATTGGACCAGATGGTATTTTGTGTTGTTGTGGGAGCAATAACGAATAGTAATGCTCAGCGCCGATCAGCGTGTCTATTTTACCCGGTTTGTTGAATTGTTGATCCGCCAAAGGCAAGTTGTCAGGTACGTTCCAGCTTGACTTATTTATGGCTTGGGATGGTTGATCCGTGATTATGTGTGGTAGTATGACGGCTTCGAGTCGCATTGTATAATCATTGTGCAGTGATTTCACTAACACATTGACTCGCGCCTTGCTTGTTTTAGGCTGACCACCGATACCTTCAATTCGCAGTGTGGTATCGTGCCGTTTTAGAGACAGCAAGGATGCCAGCCTTTCTGAGATCACGTTAATTTGTGATCCAGAATCTAGTAGAGCCTTGAAAGTGGCTTGTTGACCGTTGTTTCCTTGAACTGCTACTTTTGCTGTGGCAAGGAGATTGAAGTTTTGAGCATTTGTAGATGCTACAATTTGAGTTTGCAATTGTTCCTTGGGTCCATTTTCCAAGTGCAGCAGAGTATTGTGCCTTTTGTCGCATTTGAAGCACTTGAAGCGGCTTGGGCATGCCTTTGCCATATGGTCTCCTTTGAAGCAGTTGACGCACATTTTTTGGCGTTGCACCCAATTCAAACGTTCAGGCGTTGGCTTGGCGCGGAAGTCGTCGCACCGAAATAGCAAGTGATTTGTTTTCTTGCAGTATGGGCATGCTTTTCCTGTCGTCGATGATGATGCACATGTTGCTCCTTTCGACTCCCTTTTAACATTCCCATGTGTTTTGTTTCCAGTGGCCAAAACACGAACTCTTTGCTCAAGAAACTGAAGCATGGTGTCCAGTTTCTGAATTTCTTTTGAATTGCTCAATGACTGTTCATAGAGCGTTTTATTTGTGGCATCCAGTTTGTTTCGCAGGACTGCTATTAGTATAGGGTCCCACGTTGCGATGTCCAAGCCGAGTCCCTTCAACGATGCAAGGGACTCCATTGTGACTATGTATAGCTCCTTTAGGGATTTTACATTGTCATTGACTGCTTATTGCATTAAAAATCGGTTTAATACCGTTGACGCTATGTCCCTTGGGTTGTCGTAAGCGTCTACTAAGATGTTCCAGGCGTGAAGATAATTTTCTTCCTTTAAGTCGATGTGGCGAATCATCCTTTCTGCCTCGCCGACCACGCTGGTTTTCAAATACCACATTTTACGGATTGTGGGCAGGTTGGTGTCGTGAACCATGCACACAAACATATCGTAAAATTGTGTCCATTTGAGCACGTCTCCATCAAATTTTGGGATCGTTATCCTGGGCAGATTAAGATCGCTATTGCTTGGTGTGTTGGTTTTGTATGAACAACCGCCTTGTACGGTCAATTCGGCTTTTAAATATTCCTTGGCATCGTAGCCCTCTCCTTCAGGATCCACGAATTCCACGTGAATTCGGAAGTGAACCTCCTGGATCTGGGACCAAAGACCTTTTATGAGGTCGACTGAAGCGTGCCCACTTGGGTGAGCTTGTTCCAATGCGCGATTTAATGACGCTATCATTGCTCGTTGTCGACGACACAATGCATTCAACTTGGAATCCATTTGTTGAAGCTGCTCTTTTTCCGTAGTAGTTGCCTGGCTTCCAGATTGTTCTGCATTTTCGGCTTCTTCATTGAGGTTTTTTTGGTACTTCAACACCGTGGATCTTACGTCTTCATAAAAGGCAAAGTATTTATGGTCATCAGATAGCTCGCCGCTCAATCTTATGATTTCGTCATTTTTCTTGATCGCATTCCATTTTTCAGTCAGAGTGTGGGCCTTTATCTTATGATACCCGGCCTGAGACTTTCTCTCCGCCGAATCTTTTTTGTAGTTGGAAATCAGCCTTGATACCTCTTGGCTGATTTCCTCCTGAGCTATTAACAGCTCAGCGATGCTCGCATTTCCTGATGCCATTCTTGAGTTGTCTCGCCTCGTCGCGTGGTGGACGTCGGGAAATTGAATTGGTCGTCTAGGTGACGACAGCAAACTTCGTGGTTGATTGTAGATTGTCAACTGAAGCTAGAGCGAGGCGCAATATCAAATCTGTTGTTGAGTATTGGCTCGTCAAACGGCACCAACTGTGGTGATTGCCGTTGTTTATGTTCAGAGGTGTCGCCTGGTTGACGACTTCAGCGCTGGATACAATACCAAATGTATTGTGTCAGCGGGATTTGTGTTCTTGATGAGGATTCCTTTGTCGCCTTGTTGACAACTTCAGATAGTCCAAAATCGGGGTCACCAAAATGTATATGTTTTCGAAGATCAAAGTTTGTCTTGAAGTTATTATTTTTGTTTGAATTCAGCACATAAACTGAATTCAGAATTGATCGTCGTAACTAGCACTTTAACTAGTTAGACTGCGGAGAGGTTTCCCTAGAGTCAACAAATAGAATTACCACGGGTGGGGTTCAGTTTGAGACTCATTTTTATTTCAACAAGCTAGGGTTTATATACCCTAGCCTATGTATTTTTTACATGCTTAGAGTAGGTACAATTTTACATTTGCTTAGTCTATCTATGTACTAAGGAATTACATATCGCCTCCTTGAGGAAAGGAGATAGGTAGGCAACTGCTCTTATTTTACACACATGGTTTTAGGATATACCATGTGCATTCTTGCTTGTGTGCCTGAGATTTCCCCTACCGGTCGGCCGTTTGTAATTCCTGCAGACCCACGCAGAGTGACCCTTTCAAGGGGCATCTGCTCATATATCAGCAAGCGACAATTGTTACAATTAGGTCTGGTACTAAAATGAACCGCGTGGGTTGTACAAAGAGTTTGTTCTTTTATTTTAATTTAGTCTAAATATTTAATTTTACTTAATGAGTAAGATGCGCCTTAACACATATGTATAAATTAGTTATATCAGCAAAAACAGCAGCATCATCAGTAGCTGCAAATAGGTAGTTAAGGTTGAGAATGTAATGAGTTTTAATTTTTGGTTATTAATGTATTGGCTTCTTACAAACTTCTTCAAAGATGCATACGTTAAAATGCATGTCATGATTACATGTATGAGTTAATTATCAAGCCTAAAAGAGTTCGTTAGTGCCTTAATTGGATTCCCTATTGAGTTGAGCATAAACGAAAACATACATTTAATGATTACCGTTGGTTTTTATATATGTATGTATTTTAAAATGTATATTTAATAAATATAATATGCGCGCCTCCAACAGGGTGGCATCTCCAAATAGTTTGCGGTACTTACCAACACTACTCCAATAACAGGAGCTCGTTTACCAGCACTGCGCTCTGTTAATAACAGAAACTTATCGGTACACGCAACCCTGCTCTGTTAGTTTACAACAGCAGGTCGGCAATCGCTTGTATGGGACGGGCTTTGATCATTGTTTTTTTAATTAATTGTGCAATAAAGTTAAGCTCCCCCACCATAAATCGGCTCTTGGATTTTTTCCGCGTTTTTTGAGTATAAAACCAATATTCTCCGTGCTTTCTTTCTAGTCGGGATCAGCGCAGATGCTAGCAATAAGTGCGAGTGAAAAGCTCATAGTGTAGTGAGTGTGAACGAAACGGCAGTAGAGTATGTTGTTTAACCCTTAAAAGGTCCGTGGGGTTTAAAATATCCTATTGTAATGCAAAGAGGTGAAGTTTGTTTTTAAAGTTTTATTTTGAATTGAAGTAATTTTGAATTTGCAATTAATCGTTGTTTTTGATTTTGAATAGATATTTTTTTGTTGAGGTTCTTAATTTTAAAATAAAAAGATTTTACACAAAAATCAATATCTAAATTTTCCGCAGCCATTATTAATTTTTCTTTTACATTACTAATTATATTAAAATGTTCTCCAATATAACTCAAGAATATGAGTTCTAGCTGTTTGAGCTTATTTATAAACAAATTTTTTTGTTGCTACTTAAGGGTTAAGAATATGAGAAAAAATCGTCCGCACACAACCTTCCGCGTCAACAAGCAAGCATGCACTGTAGAGGTGGAGAAACATCGAGTGAAACATCGATGGCATCGATGTTTTCAAAACATCGGAACCATCGATGTTTGGTAGTCCACTATCGATGTTTTAAATACAACTCTGCACTTGGTGACGACAAGCGTATAATTGTAACACTGAGGAAATCACTTATAGAGATTCCATTTGGTGCGAACAACATTCGTACGCTTCGTATTTGTTCGGGGGGACCTGTCGCAGCGCTGCTCTCGCTCTCACGACCCGAAGCGGCAGGTCCACCAAGTTCGTGTCGCAGATGCTTAGCGACCGCCGAGTCGAGCGCATCGATTCATATGTATGTGATGATCTGCGCTCGCATGTGTGCATACATACATACATACACATATGTATGTACTAGCAGGTAATATCCCGGCCTTGCCCGGGGAAATATTTAGATGAAAATGCATTTTTTTTCTTGAATTTGACTACTTTCGTCAACCGTAAGCAATACAACTAAATAGTTGAGCCACGTGACTAATGTTTTCGGTGTAGGGCTATGAAAATGTCATTGAAAAAAAAAACAACAACAAAATGTCCCACTCATTTGTCCTTGACTTCCATTTCCCGACCGTGGCGTCACGGAGGAGATTTTCTAAAATCATTTGGCATTTTGAGCCAATTTCAACAATAATTCTAACAATCCAAATTAAATCTTCCAACTGTTTTCCGCCCGTTGTATTGCACGCAAAGTACCGAGGTAATTTCAAAACCGGTAGCACATGTGAAGAATTATTTAATTTGAGGTGCTTTGAAAATTAGTTTCAAAATGATTGAATGATAAACAGAAGTTTGAAGATGAGTTTGAAGTCAATTGGACGATACTCAAAAAAATTTCATACAACAGTTTTCCGCGTATTTTCCGACCTTAGATAGATTTTCCAAAATCTTTGGACACCGCGCCTATTGTGTTTGGGTAGAACCATGAAAATGAGTTTGAAGCCAATCACATGAAAATTAAAAATGTCGAATGCCAGAGTTTTCCACAAATTTTCCGAGCATAGGGCTGAATTTCCAATAATCGGTGATACACGTGTCGAATTATTCAATGTGAAGAGCTTTGAAAATGAATTTAAAATCATTCGGACGATAATCAAAAAAATTTCATTCAACAGTTTTCCACGAATTTTCCGACTTTGTGGGTAGATTTTCCAAAATCTTTGACCACCGCGCCTATTATTTTTTTCCATAGAACCTTGTAAATGAGTTTGAAGCCAATCGCATGAAAATTAAAAATGTCGAATGCCAGACTTTTCCACCGATTTTCCGACCATGTAGCTGAATTTCCCAAAATCGCTGATACACGTGTCAAATTATTTAATGTGAAGAGCTTTGAAAATGAGTTTGAAGCCAATCGGACAATAATCAAAAAAGTTTCATACACCAGTTTTCCACGAATTTTCCGACTTTGGGGGTAGATTTTCCAAAATCTTTGACCACCGCGCCTATTATTTTTTCCCATAGAACCTTGAAAATGAGTTTGAAGCCAATCGCATGAAAATTAAAAATGTCGAATGCCAGACTTTTCCACCGATTTTCCGACCATAAAGCTGAATTTATCAAAATCGCTGATACACGTGTCAAGTTATTTAATGTGAAGAGCTTTGAAAATGAGTTTGAAGCCAATCGGACAATAATCAAAAAAGTTTCATACAACAGTTTTCCACGAATTTTCCGACTTTGGTGGTAGATTTTCCAAAATCTTTGACCATTGCGCCTATTATTTTTTCCCATAGAACCTTGAAAATGAGTTTGAAGCCAATCGCATGAAAACTAAAAATGTCGAATGCCAGACTTTTCCACCGATTTTCCGACCATGTGGTCGAATTTCCCAAAATCGCTGATACACGTGTCGAATTATTTTACGTGAAGAGCTTTAAAAATGAATTTGAAGGTGATCGGAATAAAATGAGACTTTCGCCCATACAACCTTGAGACCCCCATTTTCCACCCATGGGGGTGGATTTTCCAAAATCGGTGAAATATGTGTCAAATTAATTTTTGTGTAGATCTCTGAAAATGAGTTTCAACCTTATTGGATGGTAAACAAAAAAGTTTCATACAACAGTTTTCCGCGATTTTCCACGCTTGTGGGTGGAATTTTCCAAAATCCCGTCTTAGTGTGCACTTTCATCATAGATGGAAGCTTCTGTGAAAATTTCAGCATCCTAGCTTTTATGGTTTGGGCTGTGCGATGATTGCCAATCAGTCAGTCAGTCAGTCAGTCAGTCAGTCAGCACGAACTCTTTTATATATATAGATGTATATGCACGAGAATTGGTTTCGTTTATTTGCTATTTCGATGGTTTGGCCAGCCGCGACTTGCATGCATGCGAAGATCATTGAGTCTTGCATAAAACACCTTGTACATAAAATTGGTTTTCTAGTCTCTAGTATTAGGGGTGGAATTGTTTAAAAATATAGATAGTCCTTAAAATCACATAAATTGACAGTGTCCATTTAAATAGCACAGGCATAACAGCTTTTATGTTAAATAAAAGTTGTAAAAATAACAAAAATAATTCCAGGTTCCCCAAAAATACAACAAATTGATAGTGTCCATTTAAATTAAACACGCATTTCAGCGTTTATCTATATATATAAAAGAGTTCGTGCTGACTGATTGGCAATCATCGCACAGCCCAAACCATAAGAGCTAGGTTGCTGAAATTTTCACAGTAGGTTCCATCTATAATGAAAGTGCACACTAAGACGGGATTTTGGAAAATTCCACCCATAAGCGTGGAAAATCGCGGAAAACTGTTGTATGAAACTTTTTTGTTTACCATCCAATCAGCTTCAAACTCATTTTCAGAGATCTACACAAAAATTCATTTGACACATATTTCACCGATTTTGGAAAATCCGCCCGCATGGGTGGAAAATGGGGGTCTCAAGGTTGTATGGGCGAAAGTCCAATTTTATTCCGATCACCTTCAAATTCATTTTCAAAGCTCTTCACGTAAAATAATTCGACACGTGTATCAGCGATTTTGGGAAATTCGACCACATGGTCGGAAAATCGGTGGAAAATTCTGGCATTCGACATTTTTAATTTCCATGCGATTGGCTTCAAACTCATTTTCAAGGTTCTATAGGCAGAAATAATAGGCGCGGAGGTCAAAGATTTTGGAAAATCTAGCCCCAAAGTCGGAAAATTCGTGGAAAACTGTTGTATGAAACTTTTTCAATTATCGTCCGATTGGCTTCAAACTCATTTTCAAAGCTCTTCACATTAAATAATTTGACACGTGTATCACCGATTATTGGTAATTCAGCCCTATGCTCGGAAAATTTGTGGAAAAGTCTGCCACTCGACATTTTTAAATTTTATGTGATTGGCTTCAAACTCAATTTCAAGGTTCTACCCAAACACATAATAGGCGCGGTGTACAAAGATTTTGGAAAATCTATCCCTAAGGTCGGAAAATACGCGGAAAACTGTTGTATGAAATTTTTTTGATTTTTGTCCAATTGACTTCAAACTCATTTTCAAACTTCTGTTTATCATTCAATCATTTTGAAACTTATTTTCAAAGCACCTCACATTAAATAATTCTTCACATGTGCTACAGGTTTCGAAAAATACACGCGGCTTTATATTAATTTCCAAATACTATAAATACAAAAACCTCGGTACTTTGCGGGCAATACAACGGGCGGAAAACAGTTGGAAAGATTTAATTTGGATTCTTAGTATTATTATTGAAATTGGCTTAAAATGCCAAATGATTTTGGAAAATCTACTCCGTGTCGCCACGGGCGGGAAATGGAAGTCAAGGACAAATGAGTGGGACATTTTTTTGTTGTTTTTTTTTTTCAATGACATTTTCATAGCCCTACACTGAAAACATTAGTTACGTGGCTAAACTATTTAGTTGTATTTCTTACGGTTGACGAAAGTAGTCAAATTCAAGAAAAAATGCATTTTCATCTAAATATTTCCCCGGGCAAGGCCGGGATATTACCTGCTAGTATTATATAAAAATAAAAAACAATTTCCAGGGTATTAATGCATCGACGCACAAGTGCAATATTGTTCCGGCAACCAAATCCTATGCTACGCACATGTACACAGATGCATGTGTGTGTACACGAAATGGAATCGCCAAGCGCGCTTGTGAAAAGTACGCACGCACGCCTTGAACAATATTCGTTTCGAACAATATCGCTTTTGTGCGTCGATGCATGCATGCCCTGGAAATAATTTTTTATTTTTATATAATACTAGCAGGTAATATCCCGGCCTTGCCCGGGGAAATATTTAGATGAAAATGCATTTTTTTTCTTGAATTTGACTTGCGTGGCGACACGGAGTAGATTTTCCAAAATCATTTGGCATTTTAAGCCAATTGCAAGAATAATACTAAGAATCAAGATTTAATCTTTCCAACGGTTTTCCGCCCGTTGTATTGCTCGCAAAGTACCGAGGTCTTAGTATTTATTTATATTTTTCAAAACCGGTAGCACATGTGACGAATTATTTAATGTGAGGTGCTTTGAAAATTAGTTTCAAAATGATTGAATGATAAACAGAAGTTTGAAGTCAATTGGAACATAATAAAAACAAAATTCATGCAACAGTTTTCCGTGAATTTTCCGGCTTTGAGGGTAGATTTTCCAAAATCTTTAACCACCGCGCCTACTATTTTTGCCCATAGAACCTTGAAAATGAGTTTGAAGCCAATCGCATGAAAATTAAAAATGTCGAATGCCAGACTTTTCCACCGATTTTCCGACCATGGAGCTGAATTTGCCAAAATCGCTGACACACGTGTCAAATTATTTAATGTGAAGAGCTTTGAAAATGAATTTGAAGGTGATCGGAATAAAATGAGACTTTCGCCCATACACCGTGTATCAGCGATTTTGGGAAATTCGACCACATGGTCGGAAAATCGGTGGAAAAGTCTGGCATTCGACATTTTTAGTTTTCATGCGATTGGCTTCAAACTCATTTTCAAGGTTCTATGGGAAAAAATAATAGGCGCAATGGTCAAAGATTTTGGAAAATCTACCACCAAAGTCGGAAAATTCGTGGAAAACTGTTGTATGAAACTTTTTTGATTATCGTCCGATTGACTTCAAACTCATTTTGAAAGCTTTTTACATAAAATAATTCAACACGTGTATCAGCGATTTTGGGAAATTCGACCACATGGTCGGAAAATCGGTGGAAAAGTCTTGCATTTGACATTTTTAATTTTCACGCGATTGGCTTCAAACTCATTTTCAAGGTTCCATGGAAAAAAATAATAGGCGCGGTGGTCAAAGATTTTGGAAAATCTACCCCCAAAGTCGGAAAAATCGTGGAAAACTGTTGTATGAAACTTTTTTGATTATTGTCCCATTGGCTTCAAACTCATTTTCAAAGCTCTTCACATTAAATAACTTGACACGTGTATCAGCGATTTTGATAAATTCAGCTTTATGGTCGGAAAATCGGTGGAAAAGTCTGGCATTCGACATTTTTAATTTTCATGCGATTGGCTTCAAACTCATTTTCAAGGTTCTATGGGAAAAAATAATAGGCGCGGTGGTCAAAGATTTTGGAAAATCTACCCCCAAAGTCGGAAAATTCGTGGAAAACTGGTGTATGAAACTTTTTTGATTATTGTCCGATTGGCTTCAAACTCATTTTCAAAGCTCTTCACATTAAATAATTTGACACGTGTATCAGCGATTTTGGGAAATTCAGCTACATGGTCGGAAAATCGGTGGAAAAGTCTGGCATTCGACATTTTTAATTTTCATGCGATTGGCTTCAAACTCATTTACAAGGTTCTATGGAAAAAAATAATAGGCGCGGTGGTCAAAGATTTTGGAAAATCTACCCACAAAGTCGGAAAATTCGTGGAAAACTGTTGAATGAAATTTTTTTGATTATCGTCCGAATGATTTTAAATTCATTTTCAAAGCTCTTCACATTGAATAATTCGACACGTGTATCACCGATTATTGGAAATTCAGCCCTATGCTCGGAAAATTTGTGGAAAACTCTGGCATTCGACATTTTTAATTTTCATGTGATTGGCTTCAAACTCATTTTCATGGTTCTACCCAAACACATAATAGGCGCGGTGTCCAAAGATTTTGGAAAATCTATCCCTAAGGTCGGAAAATACGCGGAAAACTGTTGTATGAAATTTTTTTGAGTATCGTCCAATTGACTTCAAACTCATTTTCAAACTTCTGTTTATCATTCAATCATTTTGAAACTAATTTTCAAAGCACCTCAAATTAAATAATTCTTCACATGTGCTACCGGTTTTGAAATTACCTCGGTACTTTGCGTGCAATACAACGGGCGGAAAACAGTTGGAAAGATTTAATTTGGATTGTTAGAATTATTGTTGAAATTGGCTCAAAATGCCAAATGATTTTAGAAAATCTCCTCCGTGACGCCACGGGCGGGAAATGGAAGTCAAGGACAAATGAGTGGGACATTTTGTTGTTGTTTTTTTTTTCAATGACATTTTCATAGCCCTACACCGAAAACATTAGTCACGTGGCTCAACTATTTAGTTGTATTGCTTACGGTTGACGAAAGTAGTCAAATTCAAGAAAAAAAATGCATTTTCATCTAAATATTTCCCCGGGCAAGGCCGGGATATTACCTGCTAGTATAATATAAACGCTGAAATGCGTGTTTAATTTAAATAGACACTATCAATTTGTTGTATTTTTGGGGAACCTGGAATTATTTTTGTTATTTTTACAACTTTTATTTAACATAAAAGCTGTTATGCCTGTGCTATTTAAATGGACACTGTCAATTTATGTGATTTTAAGGACTATCTATATTTTTAAACAATTCCACCCCTAATACTAGAGACTAGAAAACCAATTTTATGTACAGGGTGTTTTATGCAAGACTCAATGATCTTCGCATGCATGCAAGTCGCGGCTGGCCAAACCATCGAAATAGCAAACAAACGAAACCAATTCTCGTGCATATACATACATACATACATATGTGTATGTATGCACACATGCGAGCGCAGGTCATCACATACATGTGAATCGATGCGCTCGACTCGGCAGTCGCTAAGCATCTGCGACACGAACTTGGTGAACCTGCCGCTTCGGGTCGTGAGAGCGAGAGCAGCGCTGCGACAGGTCCCCCCGAACAAATACGAAGCGTAGGGGACCTGCCGCGTTGAAAATTTTTAGTAAATGTTGTTCGCACCATATGGAATCTCTATAAGTGATTTCCTCAGTGGTTTGACCTCTAGCTAGATTTGGCACCTCGATTTAATTCATTTCTTGAACTCCACATTATAGCAATTTTGCATGCCTCGTTAGATCCGTCATTCAGGTTATACAAATTTGTTTCTTAGAGCCTCTCTCCATTACAGCACATTCACCACATTTTTCGAAATTTTTTTGATTGCTAAAAAATATCACATTTTTCTGTAGAAAATCCCATATGAAAGAAAAATGACAGATCTGACTTTTTTTTTGTTATTCGCGACAAGTTTGGACAAAAATTTCTAACAATAAAGGTCACTGATGAGGATGCTTGGCAGCATCCGAAATAGCGCTATATGACCAGCCAATACTTTTCATATCTACCTTTCTATATTCACCCTGAATTGTTGACGTTGAGCCTGTTAAATATTTCATTTACAAATTAAACGTCGCTAAAACACACGTTCTAAATAGTAAAATGCTAATATCTTAATATCCCTGAATTTAGTAAGAATGAGGTTAAAGGGAAGGTTTGTCCGGAGGTACATCCTCTAAATGGCAACATTTTGACAAGGTACACCTCCTTTGGGAGCAGTAAGCTATGTGCTTCAGTAAACTTCACAGGTGCGCACTCGCAATTGCATTGCAAATTTCTCCCATCTCCGCATCCCAGTCATCTTCCAATTGTTCAAAACCGTTCGAACACATCGCAACCTATTGATATGCATCTTTGCTTTTTCTACAGTTCTGCTATTATTTGCCATATTTTTCACTTTTTGTGAAAATTTTCATCAAAACAAGCCGAATTTGACCGTGGAAAGACCATCATCTTAAATGTTAAAATGTGACATTTTTTTGGATGTAGTGGATTATTTTTGTTGACATTGTTTGCATATTGGCAGTTAATGGCAAATATTCAATGTTGCACACGGAGACTTTCGGTTTAAAATCCAAAAAGAACGTGTGGGATATCGCGAAATAGATTAAAAAATGCATATGTATATACATATTGTAAAAGGTCTTATTTTATGCCGAATAAATTACAACACGACTGGTCGTTTTTGGTGAAGTTTTATCAATGTTATTTTATTCGGCACTCCGTTTTCAAACTTAATATATAGATATTAATATATGTATCGCTCTGTCGAAGCAGAGCGTACTTAAAAGAGAGAGTGTGTTGTATGTGCATGTATTTGTGAGTACCTATATGGTACTCTTGGTATGCGCTACATAAGTGTACCGTGGGATATGCGCCGTCAGCTAAACGACCAGCTAGAGTACTAGCGGTCCGCGCTGCGTAATATGAGCCTGAGTCAATGAACTCAAGTGGCTCTGCGCTTTTGGCATTTATATTTTAGTGTCGCATATACATACACAAAAAATATAGACATAAAACTCATATTTACTCATTTACTTTATTTAAAATTAAGATGCTTAGTTCAAATAAGAGTGGAATGATAGACTGATATAACATCTAATATCTGCCATCATCTGTTATGATGTGCCCATAATTTTACACGTGCCGAAATTTGACCATCCGTACCACCATCTCACTTGGAGTGTGAATAGCCTATTAAGGTTTATTGAAATGACTGAGGCTGTCAGAGTGTTTGATAGTCCGGCAGTCTATCATGCCACTCTTATATGAACTAAGTCCGCATTTAGACGATGATTTAAACTCGCGAGTTGTTTCATTCTTCTTCTTAAAAACTACTGAAAAAATCACTTCCATTTAGACGGTGAGTCTTAAATCACGCAATGAAGTTGATTTTATGTTGGTTTGCAACTCTGATTTAAGTTATCGCTAACCGATTTCATACAAACACAGAGCAAAATGCGTAAAACAGAGCAAAAATGCTCAAAAACTCTGGTCGTGAGTACGACTCGCTTGCTCCGCCACCCCACTTCCCAACAAGCCAAAAACTCTTTAAATTCTCTTTAAATTTTAAATAAAGTGTTTATATATTTACATGTAAATAAGAGTTTTATGTCTATATATATATGTATATATATATATATATATATATATATATATATATAATATATATATATATATATATATATATATATATATTTTTACGTGAAGTATATATTTGTTTATGTATACATTTATGTTTATATATGGGCAAATCCCAGCAACAGTCCACCAGCGAACAATTTTTGAAGTTAGCCTTTTGTTATTTTTTTTTGTGTGGAACATTAGAGTCGGTATCCAATATTAAAAATGTATAAAAGATAAACATTTTGAACATTTCAAACATTAAAAAAAAACATTTTGAACTTTTCGAACATTTTGAATTCAAAAATTATTACCGAACCCAACCCAAACACAAACAATTTTTGATGCAGATCTGTCAGGAATCTTAACATTAGTCTGTATGCCGAATTTGGTGACTATAGCTTTATTTTTACATGTTTGCATAATGTATAACCATATTTTATTTCTCAACTTCATTTAATTTGCATAAAATTTTCATAAAATAAAATGGTTACTAAAATTGACAGTTAAAATGATATTCTACAAAAAACATAATGTTTTGTTAAAATAAAAATAATTTTGGTATATTTATCTGCTACTGGAAAAAATGTTGCGTGCGATACGTAGCGTGCGACACTATGGGTCCGAGACATTTGCTAAAAATCCGTAAACTTTTTTGACTCCAAATAAGTTATTTCTGCATTCTATTATTCTCAGCTTTCTTTCAGATATTGGGTTGTCTGTGCTTTATTATGCATAATTCGCTAAAAATTACAACTATTATTGAAAATTTCAATGTAACTTCCATTTTGTGTAGCGTGCGCTACAGCACATTCTGAACAATTATTTCACAAAAAGTAACGATAACGAAAATTTACTTTATGCCATTCGAAAGTACACTTAAATCCCTCTAAGAACTATACAAAAGTGGACGGTATATCTTTCAAAATCCAAAAAAAAATTTACATTTTAGCATCAAGTAAAGAACCAAATAGAGTTGACATTCTTTGCGCAACGTTTGCACCTAAAATTTTCAACGCGGCAGGTCCCATACGCTTCGTATTTGTTCGGTGGGACCTGCCGCTTCGTGTGGGACCTGCCGCTTCGTGGCCGAGTTCTTGGCTCTGTCGCAGATGCTCAACGACCACCGAGTCGAGAGCAACAATGAATGTATGCGCTGATCTGCAGTTGCATGCGATACATACACACATACATGCGTATGTACATGCACGAGAATCGTTTTCGCTTATTTGCTATTTCGATGGTTTGGCAAACCGCGACTGCATGCATGCGAAGATCATTGAGTCTTGCAAAAAATACCCTGTACATCAAATTGGTTTTTTAGTACCAAGTATTATGGGTAGAATTGTTTAAAAATATAGATAGTCCTTAGAATAACACAAATTGACAGTGTTCATATAAATAGCCCAGGCAAAACAGCTTTTATGTTAAATAAAAGTAGTAAAAATAACATAAATAATTCCAGGTTCCCCAATCTGCAACAAATTTATAGTGTTCATTCAAATTATGCAGGTATAGCAATTTTTATATTATATAAAAATAAAAATTAATTTCCAGGGTATGCATGCATCGACACACAAAAGCAATATTGTTCGAAACGAATATTGTTCAAGGCGTGCGTACTTTTCACAAGCGCGCTTGGCGATTCCATTTCGTGCACACACACATGCATCTGTGTCATGTGCCTAGCATAGGATTTGGTTGCTGGAAGAATATCGCACTTGTGTGTCGATGCATGCATACCCTGGAAATTAATTTTTATTTTTATATAATATAAAAATTGCTATGCCTGCATAATTTGAATGAACACTATAAATTTGTTGCAGATTGGGGAACCTGGAATTATTTATGTTATTTTTACTACTTTTATTTAACATAAAAGCTGTTTTGCCTGGGCTATTTATATGAACACTGTCAATTTGTGTTATTCTAAGGACTATCTATATTTTTAAACAATTCTACCCATAATACTTGGTACTAAAAAACCAATTTGATGTACAGGGTATTTTTTGCAAGACTCAATGATCTTCGCATGCATGCAGTCGCGGTTTGCCAAACCATCGAAATAGCAAATAAGCGAAAACGATTCTCGTGCATGTACATACGCATGTATGTGTGTATGTATCGCATGCAACCGCAGATCAGCGCATACATTCATTGTTGCTCTCGACTCGGTGGTCGTTGAGCATCTGCGACAGAGCCACGAACTCGGCCACGAAGCGGCAGGTCCCACACGAAGCGGCAGGTCCCACCGAACAAATACGAAGCGTGTGGGACCTGCCGCGTTGAAAATTTTAGGTGCAAAAGTGGCGCAAAGACTGGCAACTCTATTTGTTCTTTACTTGATGATTTTAGTCAACTAAAACGTACGAATGTTACGTGCGACACGCAGGATTTGCTCATATGTAAATCACGTGGCTTATTTATATATGTATTTTTATCTATTTCGCAGGAATACAAGGGCTTAAGGATTGAGGACGCTTGATTATGGAAAAACACACATCGATGTTGAAAAATTTGTATCAACATCGATACATCAATTATTTGTCCTGCTCTAACTCACCAACATATGGCATGATGGTCCCATAAGTCTTACACGTGCCGAAATTTTACCATCCGTCGGACCATCTCATTTGGATGTTCCTATCACACACACTTCTTTTCGATTTCACCGATAGTTTTAGTATGAAACAATGAATATTCAATATTCACTTCGAAAATGTAAACTAAGTCAACAAAAATGAATGACTAAAACAAGAAGAGCAAGAGTAATAACCAATGATAAATTACCGAATCGTTTATAGATATATAAAATTGTTAATTCTGTCTGACTTACCTAACAATATATGCAAATTGGCCGTAATGTGGACTTTAAGAAATTAACAATATAGAAATGCTATGACTAAAATTACATTTATTATAAAAAGCATTCGATTTGAACACAGTTATGGTAGATTGAAGTCTAGGAAGAAAATATATAAAATAATGTAACGATATCTACAAGAATTGCAAAATGACCGAAATGTGGACTTCAAGCGTCGTCGTCGTCTGCCGGCTGCTCTAGAAATTAAATTTCGTCTGTTTGTCGAGTTCCGTCATAAGTTTACTAATTAAATCATTGTTATGCTGCGAAACAGCAACAACAACAGCCAATTTATTAAAGAAATTAATTTCAATTAGTATTTTAGAAATTTTCTTGGCCGCTGACTCCAAACGTTGAGTTGATGGTACATGGTGGCAGTGTGAATGAGTGTTCCACCATTTTCCCATGCGTTCCCTGATGATGTGCTCAATGTGAATAACCTATTATTAATAATATAAATAATTGGTCACAAGATATCAGCCGATTTGCACCGATTTTGTCGCAGTTACTTTAAAATACTTTCGTCAAGTCACAGGTACTATGAATATTGACCATCTCTTCCTGGCAGTATAAGTCGGCTTTTACATTGTTTTCAACTGCCTTGTGGATATGATTACTCCAAACAAACAATTTTAAAATGGATTATGAAACTTCCTCACCTGAGCTCGGTGGTAATTTAATTTATAGTTAATAAGTAGTTGCACCTTGTCTACTTTCGCTACGATGTATGGGCTATGCATATGCGGATGTGTCTGCATGTATTTATGTGCATACGTATGTACATACAATCATATGTATGTACCTTTGCATTGGAATATGTATATGTATATAGATTCATATATACTCATCTTGTTGGGTTTGTTTGCAACAATACCGCCACATCGATGTATTAACATACATGTATATATGTGTACAGTCAAACTGCAATTCAATTTGTGCGTCCGTTCACATGTACATAAGTACATAAACAATGGTTTAATATTTGACATGTGTACATATGTTTGACTACATATGTACATATGTTTGACTACATATGTACATATGTAGATGCGTTAATTAAATCAACTAAAATTCCCACGCGAACTTAACGTTCTGACCAAAATTATTAGACATTATAGTATAAATATTGTGAGAATATGTACATCAGCATGGCACAGTCGCGGGCCACGGGTGTAGCGTTCCGACGTCGCAGAATGCTTAAATACGAATTGACGAGCGCAATGTATGCTGAAAACATTTTTTGCAACACTTTTTATTTAAATGTATGTTTTTATTGACCATGTTGAATTTATTATGATCTCAATCTTCAATTTTACATTTATTTTCTACTTTCATACAAATACACGCTTTTCTCAGAAAACGGTTTGGCACAGTACAAAATTAGCAACTAATGCATGATCGTTACTCAATTTTCGAAATCTGACGCTATGCAGCGCTGGCGCGCATACAAAAAGTAACCCTTTTTTCTCAATAAAGGTTGGGTTCATAAAACACTTGGCATAAAATATTTTTAATATCCTCATTCAAAGATTATTATAATTGTGTAACCATTCATTGGGACATTTTTGAGCCCACATGCATCATATTGTAATAGAAGTTGTTGTTTGTGGCTTTATCTTGGCCGTCAGTCAGCTCAAACAAAATATTTAAACATTCATATATTATTTTTTAAACTAAACAGGTTTTTATACTACGTTCCCGAAGGGAAAAATAGTATATTGGGTTTGCGAAATGTCCGTCTGTCCGTATGAACGCAATTTTTTTGCCTTTATCTTTGAGCTAGAGCAACCAAACTTGGTACACATGTTGGTGTATATCGTCAATTTATAAAGTGTCAAGATCAGGCCCCACCCCCTCCCCCAAAATTTGGGGAAAACATGTATCTTCCATATTTTTGAAGCAACAAATTTGGCATACACACTAAAGTTGAGATTCCTGACAGATCTGCATCAAAAATTTTTGGACACCTCCAACCTCACCCCCCCAATGGAGCAAAACCTATATCTCCCACACCAGTAAAGCTAGAGTCACCAAATTTGGCAGACAGACTAATGTTGACCCCCTGGATAAAACTGCATCAAAACTTTTTGAACGAAGTTAAATTTTATTTCTTTTTATGATACTTCACGAAAAAAATTATCAGCTGAATTGGTTTAATATATTTACTTTAATTAGCACAACAAAACACAACATGTAGCAGGCCAATTTTCACGCGCGAAATAACACATGTTTTGTGCACATGAAAATAAAAAGTACCGTTAAAAGCTTCTGAGAGCTTTCAAAGCTTCTAGACATAATTTTGTGTGTTTGTTACTAAAAGTCAAAAAATATTCAAATGATGTAAAAGCTCTTCATTTTTTCACTATTGTGAATAATATAATAAGTGTCTATAGACACTCTTACGTGTTAGAGGGTTAATATAAGTTATCGAAAACGTGCTAAAATGGGTCGTAGAACTCATTGCTCGGTTAAAGAAAAAGATTATATTCACACTAAGTGAATCTAGAAAAAAACCCGTCTGGAATAGCCGAAATAATGAAATGCTCCAGATAGATGGTGTATAACGCACTTAAATTAGTAAAGTTAAGCCCAACTTACTTGACTGATAAAAAAAACATAAGAAAAAGCCAAGAAAAACGGATTCTTTTACATCCGTAGTGGCTCATAGTGCGTAAGAGCAAAGCGGACCCTTTTAAATCCTCTCGAAAAATTATGCAGGAAATTCTTTCGGACGTTGATGTACTAAACGGGCAGTACATTCAAGTGGCTCAAACGACACCAAGCACGGGCTTATTAACGCGCGGCCCCAGACAAAATGCAACCCACCTCCCGCCCAACCGACCTAGGGGCGCGCCGCATGACGTACGGTAACGAAGATCGTGGAACAGGTTAATAGATTCAAACTAAAAAAAAGTTCTACATAAATTAAACAATAGACAAAAAGTAACTATAGATTACGCAGATAACATAAAAGTGAAGTTCTGAGTAAGGAAATAGAAGTAGTAGTACATATTAAATGATAAAGGTAGTTATAATTAGAACATAGAATACGAAAATAGTTATGGATAGCATAGTTAGTGTTACAAGCTTGAAGACAAAGAGGAAGAAAGTTTCTAGAATTTTTGATCGGAACTGCAACACTAATCTGACTGATTAATTCAGAAGAATCAATTTCTTCTTTAATTAGTTTGTGTAAGAAAATCACACCAAGCATGGCTCTACGATCAGAAAGAGAAGGAAGATTTATTAGTAAAAGTCTACTACGATAAGAAGGCAAGTGAGTATTAGGATTCCAGTTAAGACCACGGAGTGCAAAGAGCAGAAATGGTTTTTGTACCGATTCTATTCTATCCAGATGAACCTTGTACTGGGGACGCCAAATACAAGACCCATATTCAAGAATAGGTCGAACAAGAGAAGGATACAGAGTTTTAGTAATGTAGGGATCTTTAAATTCTTTAGACCAACGCTTAAAGAGACCAATGACACCAAATGCACGATTAGCGGTGGAAAAGATATGCTTGTCAAACTTAAGCTTGGGATCTAAAAGGATACCCAAATCATCAACCGACTCAATTCGAACAAGCGGCGTACCATTAAGAATATAACTGTTAAAAAGGGGCATTCGCCTATAAAATGACATTACGTTACACTTACCACAATTAAGATTTAATAAATTTACCCGACACCAGGCTTGAAAACTTTCAAGATCAGTTTGCAACCTTTGACCAGATAAGAAATCAGTAGATGACAGACAAAGTTTAACATCATCGGCATACATCAGCACCCGAGAGTAATTTACGACAAAAGGAAGGTCATTTATGAACAGAGTAAATAATAAGGGACCAAGATGACTTCCTTTTGGTACTCCGGAATTAACTTGAACAGACTTAGACACTAAACCTTTGAAATAAACCTTTTGGGTTCTAAAAGTTAAATAGTTGGAGATCCAAAGAATTAAGTTATTTGGAAATCCCAGAAGATGAAGTAAAAGAGAGTGATTAACAGAATCAAAAGCCTTACTGAAATCAGTGTATATAACATCTGTTTAATAACAAGAGTAGTGAATTCCAATAGGTTAGTGGTAGTGTATCTATATCTCACGAACCCGTGCTGGCAGGGTGAAATTATGGATATACATAAATGTTGAAGTTGAGAAGTTATTAATTTCTCAAAAATCTTAGGAATAGCAGACAACTTAGAAATACCTCTATAGTTCTCAACATTAGACTTGTTTCCTTTTTTACGGAGAGGAATAATAAATGACTCTTTCCAAATAATGGGGAAAGAGCACAACTCCACGGACAGTTTGAAAGGAACAAAAAATGGATTAAAAATACCTTCAGCACAGTACTTGAGCACGCAGCCTTGTACGCCATCAGGTGCCGGTGAAAATACAGGCTTAATGGCTTTTAGGCCACGTAGAAGCGAACTTTCAGTGAATAAAGGCCCGAAAATGCAATTGGATGATAAGGATAAGGCGAAACCATTTGATAAGGCTGTAAACTATAAGTCGTTTGAAAAAATTCAGCAAAAAGGTCGGCGACAGCCTGATCTGAGTCAGCTGTCTTTTTTTTTTTTTTTTTTTTTTCTCGAAAAATACAGTTGATTGAAGTGTCGATGACCTACGCTTCGTATTAACGAAGTTATAAAACCTTTTAGGATCCCGCTGAAACTGTAACCTACAGCTCCAGAGGTAGTTGTTATAACAGTGTAAATTTAGTGAAGAGAAGTTAGATCGGGCAATCAAATAGCGAGAGAAATCCGAGGAAGAGCCAGATTCCTTGAACTTTTTGTACAATCTCGACTTTCTATTTCTTAAATGTATTAAATCGCGTGTAAGCCACACAGGTTTGTTAGACCTACGTGGGTTACAAAACGGGACACAGGAATCAAAGAATTTAAGGTAGAATAAAAATAATTGATTGCACAATCCATGTCTCTACACATGTACAGCTGGGACCAGTCAGTCTGGGATAGAAGTTGAGCGAGTTTAGTAAAATCGGTTTTCCGAAATTGACTAACTCGCCCTGCAGGTTTTCTACCTGTGCCTGGCACCCTGGCTGGTAAGTTAATCAACACTTCCAAAGATGGGTGGCTCTTCAGGAGTGGATAAAGGTACAGTACGGGAGACAGAATAGAAGGAGGAATCCAAGACAAAAAACAAGTAAGAATGCTATAGTCGAGTATACCCGACTGCAAAACTCCCTGTACCCAGGTCGAAAATTTCCGATCGCTTCTTCGTACATTTACGCATAGATACACACATACACCCAGACGCCCACACACACAAGCGACAGCGCTGCTTCTTACCCCTCTCGCTCCAGTACTGAATCTTGTTTGTTGAATAACTTAAGTATTGTACATGCCAAATCTTAAAGCTATGTATATCTTTAAAAGTGTGGCTGTAAAACGTTTTGATCGATTTGCGGGGGAACGGGGAAAGATATCTAAGATCGAAAACAAACTTGATCTGCGTATGGTGTACAGGAACCTACATTTCAAATTTGGTGTCTCTAGATCTTATAGTTGCTGAGATCGACGCGTTCATCCGGACAGACGGACATGGCCAAATCAAAATCTCTTTTGATACAGATCAAGAATATATGTTACATACTTTTGCACAAATCCAATACCCCTTTTTTACCCATTTTATGGGTACAGGGAGTAAAAATCAATCCATAAATGGAATATTTTTTTGTGCTATTTATATGACCATAGCTGTAGATATGTCCAACTAGAATTTGTTTAGGCCAGATGCTTTGCTGATCGTATCACCCCAGAGCGACTTCGCCAAAAAATCCAAAAACCGAGCTAATTTCGCCCAGCTCCGAACAGTGTTGCCAATTTAGCCTTTTTCCGGATAGATTTGTCTTCTTTTAAACTACGTCAGTCGGAAAACAGAAGCAAGCGCATGTGCGTACTTAGACACACATAGAAACGAAATGAGAGTGCATGCGACATAAGCCGTGTCGATCCAAGATTAAAGCTGGGGCGCTATAAGCTCGGTTTTTTTTCCGAGCTTGCGATGCACGACTGGGGCGCTCGTAGTTCGGTTTTTTTTTTGCCAAAGTCGCTCTTCGGCGCTGCGGTCAGCGAAGTAAATGGCCTCAGAAGAGATGCTTGTCATATCTATGTAACTGACTCGTAAGTGATAATATCGTATCTGTAGTTTATCGCTTCAGTAGATCTAAATTTGATCCATTAAGATTGTATTTTAGGTCATCTTCTGTGAGTACTGGTTTTTTCCATGCTCTGACTCTTAATACGTGGAGAATCGGGAAAATTTCACTAGTGTGCTATGTCCTCTCTAACCCTTAGATTACACAGAGACCAAACTAATCTGATATATGGGGCTGGTATCCAAGCTTGAATGTCTGTGATTTATATCTGAAAATGGTTGATATTTTGTTGATTGTGTAACAATCGTTGAATTAGTTATTTTCATTGAGATTAAATAAGATTGACTTATAGTATGCCCAAGTGCTTAGTAGCTATGCCTGTACATTGGTACTAGTTACTCCCTGTACCCATAAAATGGGTAAAAAGGGGGTATTGGATTAGTGCAAAAGTATGTAACAGGCAGAAGGAGATATCTCCGACCCTATAAAGTATATATATTCTTGATCAGTATCAAAAGAGATTTCGATTTGGCCATGTCCGTCTGTCTGTCCGTCTGTCCGTCCGTATGTATGAACGCAACGATCTCAGCAACTATAAGAGCTAGAGACACCAAATTTGGAATGTAGGTTCGTGTATAGCAGGCGCAGGTCAAGTTTATTTCTGATCTCAGATATCTCCCCCCGTTCCCCCGCAATTCGATCAAAACGTTTTACAGCCACAGTTTTAGAGATATAGCTTTGGGATTGGACATGTATAATACTTTAGTCACTCTTAACCTGCTGTCAAAATTTCAAGTCGATCGGATAATAAACACGGAAGTTATTCAACGAACAAGATCCAGTACTAGAGCGAGGGGGGAAGAAGAAGCACAGCCACGACTTCAAATGCCTTGCTTGCGCTCTCGCCTTGCTGCTGCTTGTGTGTGTACGGCTTTGTGTATGCATGAGTGTATGGGTAAGTGCACGCAGATCCGATCGGAAATTTTTGACTTGGGTACAGGGAGTTTTGTAGTCGGGTATACTCGACTATAGCATTCTTACTTGTTTTTGTAATGTTCTTTGGCATACATCACACACACGCTTCTTAATAAAAAAATAAAAAAAACTACAACACATAATCTCGTCCTTTTTTTGCTTCGTTTATTCCGAAGAAAACAATTACAACAATTCTATATTTCGTGGCGCTAGTGATCTTCAATGCTGATTTTGTTATTGTCTAACCGAGCGTTTTCCAAACTTTTTTGGCCACGACCTCGTATGAGCTTGAACATTTTTTTGATATCCACCTAATGTTAAAAGTATCGAATAGCCCGTTCCGAAATAACCCTATGCCATTATTTTTTTTACCGCGTTTCCCATCTTGAAGTAATGTAGTATTTGGTTTATCTGATGTAAAAATATTTTTTTCGCGACCTGGCCTGGTTCCTGGTCCCGAACCACAATATGAAAAAACGCTGGCCTAGCCGTGAACTCGTCTTAAAAAATTTGCAGCTGGCGTTGAGTATCAGTTAGTAAAATCTGTGCTTGTTATACCCTAGCAGAGGGTATTATAATTTTGTCTCGAAATGTGTAATGGACAGGAGAAGTTTCTTTTATTTATTTATTTTTTTTTTGAATCAGCATGAAAAGCCGAGTCGATATAGCGATGACCGTCCGTTTCGTTTGGAACTTGTCTCGCAGGTTTAATGCTAGCGTAATAAATCTTGACACAGACTACAGGCAGTACATATGTCGGAACCGCACGGATCTGACCACGATAACATATAGCTGCCATAGGAATGATCGGTCGATGACTGTTTTTGTATAAAAAACTTGTTTTGTTTATGAAGGTATTTTTACCAAACTTAACCAAACCGCGTCTCAAGATGGTTTATATAATCTGACCAAATTTGGTCAAAATCGGATCATAGGATTGGGTGAAAAATGAGTTTTTGTATAAAAACTTTTTGTTTATACAACTATTGATCCAAACTAAGTGAGAGTTTTATTATGCTTCATATAGTTTCGTTTAATTTGATAAAAATCAGACCACATCAGGCGAATATTAAATTTTGTGTAAAAATGAATTCCTGCTAGAGTATATAGCTTCGGCACTCCGAAGATGGCCTTGCTTGTTCCAATTTGCAAATGCTATTTACCAGCTGGTTAAGCCCCAGCGGTGCCTGGCTAAATATTTAGATTTAAATTCATGATGTTAAATTTGACTACTTTTGCCAATCGTCGCACTATGAAAATATCTGTGAAGCCAATCTAACTAAACAAATAATCACACTCATTTGTCATTGAGAGCCCGTGGCGACGGGAGGGGTAGATCTTCCAAAATCATTCGGTGTTCTTTTAAATTATTATACTCTGTTCCCGAAGGGAACATATAAATACAATTTTTTTCCACACCCTTGAAGCTAGAGAAACCAAACTTGGTACATATGTGTATATCCTCAATTTATGAACAGTCAAGATCGACCCCCTCTTCCAAAGTTTGGACACATCTACATTACAATTTTTTTGACCCCTCCACCTCCTCCCCCACAAATGAGCAAAATCTATATCTCCCACATCTGTACAGGTAGAGTCCAAATTTGCCATATAGACTACTGTTTTTTTCGCGTCGCTTTCCGAACCCACAAATAACAAAATTATTTAGTGATGGGAACAGAGTATTTTGCAGTCGGGTGCGTCCTGACTGCAACGTTCTTACTTGTTTTTGGTGTAGTTTTGCGCTTGAAGTCACTTGCACAAAAAATACTAAAATTCCAGATAACAGCTTTCCAATTATTTTCCTTCCAAAGTACTGACCTTTTTGTGTTTAGCTGAAATGCTGAATTTAAGACCTCACCACTTTTCCGACCAAGTGCGTGAAATTTTTAAAATCGGTAGCACATGTCTCGAATTACTACGTGAAAAGCTTTGAACATGAATTTGAAGGTGATCGGACTAAACTCCCATTTTATGCCCATGAAGGTGGACTTTCCAAAATCGGTGAAATTTATGTCCAATGAATTTTTGTGTAGATCGTTGAAAATTATTTTGATTGGATGGTAAACATGGATGGTCTCATTCAACAGTTTTCTACGAATTTTCCGACCGTGGGGGTAGATTTTTGAAAATCTTTGAGCATCGCGTCTATTATGTCTTTGTGTAAAACCTTGAAAATTAGTTTCAAAATCAGACTGTAATCTAAAAAGTTGTATACAACAGTTTTCCGCAATTTTCCAAAATATTTGTTTTAGTATAGAGCCTTGGAAATGAATTTAAGGCCAATCGCATCAAAATTAAGTGTCGAGTTCTAGAGTTTTGCACCAATTGTCCGACCACGGCATGAATTTTCCAAAATCAGTGATAAACGTGCGGAACTGTTTTATTTACATACTTGCTAGAAATACCCTTTCCCGGCGAAATATTTATATTAAAGTGCATTACGTTAAATTCGACAACTTTCGTCAACCGTAAGAAATACAAAAAAAATAATCACAATTTTTCCTCCCGTGGAAACCTAGTAGTTGAGTCAAATGCCTGATGATTTGTTGTGACAATGACTTTGAAGCCGATAACTTAACAAATAATTTTACTAATTTGACTATGACCCCCATTTCTCGCCCGTGGCGACATGTGTAGTTCTTTCGAATATTTTGATGAAGTTAGAAGAATACTACCAACACCCAGAAAATAGCTAATATTAATAATAATAATATTATTATGTAGTAAATCAGCATTTACTTTCTATTAACTAACAAGTAAGAATGCTCTAGTCGAGTATACCCGACTACGAAACTCCCTGTACCCAGGTCTAAAACTTCGAATCATATCTTCTTACACATTCATACAAACATACACAAAGCCGCACACACACGAGCCACTGCGTAAGCGAGGCATTTCAAGTGGTGGCTGTACTGCTTGTTGCCCGCTTGCTGCAGTACTGAATCTTCTTTCGTCAATAACTTCCGTGTTTATTATCCGATCGACTTGAAATTTAGATAGTAGATTAAGAGTGTCTAAAGTATTATACATGACGAATCCCAAAGCTTTATATTTAAAATTGTTGTTATAAAACGTTTTTATCGAAATGCGGGGGAACGTGGGGACATACCTGAAATTGGAAACAAATTTGATCTGCGTATGGTAAACAGGAACCTACATTCTAAATTTGGGGTCTCTAGCTCTTATAGTTGCTGAGATCCTTGCGTTCATACATACGGACAGACAGACGGACATGGCCAAATGAATCTCTCTTTTGATACTGATCAAGAATATATATACTTTATAGGGTCAGAAATGTCTCCTTCTGCCTGTTACATATTTTTGCACAGATTTAGTACCCCTTTTTACCCATTTGATGGGTACAGGGTTTATGTTGTGAGATCTTGGAAGCGCTGCCGGTCCGTGTTGTGCGCTCTTTGTAGCGCTACCGGTCCTTTGGCCCAGCTTGTAGCGCTGGACGGTACCGATGCAGGCTAATTTGTTGGGGCGCCGGTGTGGGTCATCGTACACGTTGAATGGCAATGTGGGCTTGCCAGAGGTCCCTCGCAGTCTGGTGGGCACGTTTTTGTCATCTTTGGAATGGTACCGGGAGCGGGGCGGTGATTAATAAATTTGATATCGGTATTTGTATTCTGTGTGGTACAGGGTGAGCTTTTTGCAACTTTCCACTGTGGGGGATTGTTGCTTTTATATTTACGCCAGATCTTTTGGTCTTTTTATTTGTACTGCTCATCGCCCTGTACTCACTTAGTTTTCCTTGCGCCTTCAATTTCCAGTTTCAATTTGTCCGCCATGTAGCTCTTCATGTAATAATTGATGTTGTTGTTGTTGTTGATGGTTTTCATAAGCGAATGCAGCTTAGGCTTTCAGAACAAAAGCCGTTCTGTAATATTGCCATGTTAGTTGTTGTTACTGCCGTTGTTTCCGTTGTTGTTATTACTGCCGTTGTTGTTGTTACTGCCGTTGTTGCCGTTGTTGTTCCATTTCCAGGTCTATTTTGACCTTAGTCACGGTCACCATGTAATGTCTTATAATATAAAAATAAATATCCACACGACTGTTGGCATTGAGTTAGGTTTATCGAATGTTCTTTTTTCGGCACTCTGTCCGTTTTAAACTTAAGATATAGATATTAATATATGTATCGTACTGTCGTAGCAGAGCATACGTAACAGTGAGAGAGTGTGTATGTGCGTGCATTGGTATATACATATATGGTACTCTTAGCATGCGCTATATAAGCGTAGCGTGGGATATGCTCCGTCAACTAAATGGCCAGCTAGAGTTCTAGCGGTCCGCGCTGCGTAATGTGAGCCAGAGTCATTAACGTCAAGTGGCTCAGCGCTTTTGGCTTTATGTGTTTTATCAAAGTGTCGCATATTTATGTATTTAAATACAGGGTGTTGTTAAACGCATATACACACTACAATACCTTCAGCACAGTACCTAAGCACGCAGCTAGGTACTCCATCAGGTCCCCGTGAAAATATGGGCTTAATGGCCTTTTAATCACGTAAAGGCCCAAAAATGCAATTAGAGTTATTTACATAATAGGGAGAGAGCGGAACCAATTGATAAAGTTGTGAACTATAAGTCATTTAAAAAATTCGGCTAAAAGATCGGCGATAGCCTAATCTGAGTCAGCTGTCTTTTTGTAAAAAAAATTCTGTTGATGGAAGTGTTGATGGGTGTTTTAGGATCCCGCTGAAACTTTATATTAACTATAGAGAAGCAAGATCGGGCAATCAAGTAGCGAGAGAAATCCAAGAAAGAGACAGATTCCTTGAACTTCTTGTACAATCTCGACTTTCTAATTTTTTAAGTTCATTAAATCCCGCGAATTTGTTGCGAAGAATTCTGGCCTAAGCACTAAGTTATTAAAGAGTTCACTGTAAAAAAGAAAAATCGGCCTCCGATTTTACTTCTCTATATATAGGAAAGACCGCACTCCTCGACGTGGTGGTGGTGTACTTATTGCTGTTGTCGCTGATTTGTCTTCTGAGAAAGTAATAACCGATAGTTCTGTAGATACTGATTTTGTTGTTGTTAAAAGTATTTGTGTTGCTTGCTTTTTTATTACGTGGTCCTATATTTCACAATCTTCAGATACCTTTGTATATTCCTTGCATGCTTCTACTATACATTCTGTCTTCTGTATGCTTTCTGATGGTCATTTTCTTGTAGTTCTTAGTGATTTTATTATTGCTGGAACTACCTGAATTTCTAGTCCTGACTCCAGCGTTTTGATCACCTACGATCGTCTCGTTGCATTCTGTCTCCCTTACTGAACCTATTTCCCTTCCTGAAGATCCTTATCACCCAACATTGGAAGTGTTGAGTGATCTACCTGCCAGGAAGCTAGTAACCCTTCAGAAATAGTTCGTCAATTTCGTATAAATGGATTTTTCTAAACTAACTTACCCGGCCCATACACGGGCCAATTTTAGCACAATCGGTTGCAGCAACTAGTTGTCACTCAAATTGGGTCTTTGCCTCGCACACTGCAATCGGATCAGCCAACTTCGTAGCAAAACTCGAAAAATGGCGTCGGCAAGTGCATAATTGATAATCTAAATATTGCAATTAATTGGTTTATTCAAAAATATTAATAAAACAAAATTACAAAAACTCAGAACAATTATTTAAAATTTTGAATTTTGTTAATAACAACAAAAGGAATATCTGAATTTTTATTAATTTCACTATTTTCTGCGAAACAATGCTGCTTATGAACGGCAGCAAAAGATCTTCAAATGTTTCGCACAAAATAATAGCCAACTACTAGGCGAACACAAAAAAAAACAGTAGCAAGAAAGAACAAAACAAAAAGGGATGTACAATGTACACAACTATGCACAACTATAGCAAACCCACCCCCGAACTTGAAGCAGAGCTATGCAAGTGTTTTACATACAACGAACAGCATTTGAACCAGGCGATCAGCGAAAATGTAGTAAGAAAGTACAAAACCAAAGGAACACGCCCACGAGTTGTGGCAATCGAGTTGTGCATTGTCCACCTACATCACAACCAGTTGTGGCAACTCGCTGCTCGTATTAAAAGGATTTGATATAGAATTCAGTTGGCATAACATTGTAGCAACCGTCCCAATTACGTACAATCGGTTGGCGCAACTCGAAAAACTCACTCAAGTTGGGCAACTGAGTATGGGTTCCATTAGTCTTATCCCAAACTGACTGGTCCCAGCATTACATGTGTAGAGACATAGAATGTACAATAAAGTATTGTTATTCTACTTTTAATTCATTATTTGAATCCTGTGACCCGTTGAGTAACCGTCGCACAGTGGCTCGTTTGGCCGATACACGTGGCAAAAATAAAAATGGTCATGATGGGACTGGGTAAACGACAAATGCAGTTTGATAGACAATTGCCCATAGATAACGAAAGTGTTTTTTTTTTCAATTTGGTTGATTCATTTGGGCGGTAGAGGTCCTCAAAGTTGAAAAAAATTGTCCATTTTTATGTCAACATGGTTTTGTGCGAAAAATTGTTCACTTTGCGATGGTATTATAACCAAACGGCTCACTCACTCGGTTTTTAATGTCTTTATTTTAAATGAAAGATGGGACGATTCGAAAGCGAATGGTCTAATAATATTGTAATTTCTTAATTTTATTGTAATATTTAAAAAATAAATAAATTACTTTACCACTATTTTAAACATAGCTTTGCAGCTTACCATCATTTAACTCCAGTCAGGCACCCCAGGCTGACAGCTTGTGATTGTAATCTGGTGGTATAATCGGACAATTATAAAATTGTGGATTTTTTTTCACCGTCAAAGCCAGTCCTACATGTGTTTTAAAATTATTTTCTAATGAAACTTTATTTTTTAATAAAATCGTTTTATAAAAAAAAACTTCATATAGACTTAATTTTTTTTTTTTTACATTCAGGTCAGTACGTTTTTAAAGCTCAATTTCCGGAGAAGACGAAATAAAGAAGCAAAATATGTATATAATCTAATAGATAATAATTTTAATAGATATACAATAAATTAAAAATAACGAATTCAAGCAGACTGATTGACATTTCGGCAGCCCAAACGGTAGAAGCTACTTTTACCTTCTTATTATAAAATTAGGTGGAGCTGTCGAAAAAAATGGTTATATTGGGAAGTATAAAAAAATTGTATGAAAATCTCGGTATGCGCCAGCTGCTGCCTTACAACTCGCTCTCTCAGACCCAAAACTCAAAAGTGCGACTGAAATTGACGTATAGCTTTTGTCTCTCAGCTTCTGAATATACTTTGCTATCGATCTACGGTAGATGGCGCGCTGCTGCTCTTTTATTAAGATTTGGTTTATTTTAATCATTTAAGAGTTTTTATTAGTTATGTACCATTTGAGTATTGCTGCTTGTCCGATTTACTACATAATAATAATAATAATAATAATATTAATAATAATGTTATTATGTAGTAAATCGGAACTGCAGCATTCGCATTATCGATTTTCCATAAATGTGGCGGTCGGTTGATATTTGTTAGTACCAACATGTAATAATTTTGCCGACAAATTTGAGACTTTTGAATTTTAGGTGACAGCGGTGCACATTTCCGCAGTGCATGGAACTTACGCAAACAGAATGCGATAAATGCAGGGTTGCGCCAAAGACTGTTTAACAACAAGATATCCATACAATGAATGAACAACGAAATTTTAAGTGTGGCTTTTCAGGTGGCTTTTCGCTCAGCGCGCTCTTGCTCTCGGTTGTTTAGGTGGCTTTTCACTTTGCAGTGCTTGGCGCGCTCTCGCTCTCGATTTCTTTTATTTGTTTTTGTTGTGGCTTGCACTGCACTATAGGATAAATGGACACAATTTGTGTCATTAGTTTTTAACTGAAAGATCACTAAATATCTTGGGTCGTGTTTCTTTGTTAACGTCCGAATTCTTGTTAGAGTTTTTGAACAAAATATGGGCATGGACATCATCCTTTTTTCAATTAAAAACCACAATTTAATAGACAAATTATTGTTACTCGATACAAAAATTTATCTCATGCCATAAAAACATCAATTTTTCCAACAGTGCCAAGGAAGATTGTATTTTCTGAATGCACACTGTGCATTGTGAACTACAAAATACCCTGTATATGTATCATTATATATAGGACAATAATTTCACATGTAGTATAGTATATAATGCGCACAATTCCCTACAATTATCTACTCTACAAAGCAAAACATAGTCCGCGTCAAAAAAAAAAACATACAATTAATCGGACGGCATGACAATAGTATTAGAATCAATTTATCAAATCCAGGGTACAAATATGTCAGTGCTGAAAACTGAAATTGAATTGTGAAACTTGCTGGCTGCTTTTAAGATACCACCGAATCGTAGAGTGAGACAAAGCAACTATGAAAGAGATCCAGTGCGTAGATATACATACGCGCGCTAATCTGGCATTGCATTTGGGGTTTGAATTGTGTGCAGATTTTTATCAATACGTGGTGAGAGCGAGAGCGCATTCTATTTTTAGCATTTTACGCTCTCAAAGTAGTGCGGCCGATCGCGCGACCATTTCGAGCCAAGAGAGCGGTTTCACGAAAAACAAGCGTTCCCTTGTGCAATTTTTTTGTTCATCGTTGTATATCTTGTTGTTAAACAGTCTTTGGTTGCGCTGTGTTTTAACAATGGAAATAATTGTTTTAAAAGTTTTCACTTGAATTAAGTAAAGACTTTCTACCACCTTTCCGCTAATTTCAGGATGTTAATATTATTCTTCTTACTTAATCAGAAATATTTTAAAGGACTACGCCCACCCGTCGCCACGGGCCATAAGTCAAAGTCAAATGAGTGAGATTATTTGTCAAGTTAAATCTGCTTCAAAGTCATTGTCACAGCCCTACACAATAAATTATTAGGCATTTGACTCAACTATTTGGTTTCCACGGGAAGGAAAATTGTGATACTCTATTTTTGTGTATTTCTTAAGGCCTGTTTAGACACACTGGCAGTAGGCCGAACATTCGATGCCGGAACCCTGGCACAGTGTTTACACACAGGCGAATATTCGACTAATTTTAGTCTGGCAGCATAAATTTTAGTCTAGTATCTGGCTTCATTTTCGTTGGGTGTTTAGACTCTTATGACAGGTCAGGTCGAACAATATTCGGTAGAATATATTTTGCTAAAAAATGAGTCGTTAACAACATGCTGCTGCTGCATTAGTCGTACTTAAAAAAAGACATATTGAAAAAAATGTGGGTGCGGCCATGGATTGAGAAACGGGAGGAAGTTGGCTTCTTCAGCACTTTGTTGCGTGATCTGCGGGCAGAAGACCCGCTAGCTTACCGTAATTTTATTCGCATGAACGCAAATGATTTTTATTTTTTGTTAGGCCATGTGTCTCCGATAATAACGAAGCAAACTACGCCAATCCGAATGCCAATAACTGCAGGTGAACGACTTGCAGGGACATAAAGATTTTTGGCTACAGGCGACAGCTATTCAAGCTTGGGTGTTCTATTTCGAATACCCAAGTGTACAATTTCCGGAATACTACCAGAAGTTTGCGCCGCCTTGTTTTTCTTCCGACTTTTTTTTGTGGAGAGCTATATTGCATCATTAAATAAGATTAATATATTATGAAATAAATTGAAACCAATAAAATGTTTACCTATCCACTGCAGCAATTTGGGTATCGTCAGCACATTTGATTTCATCCATTGTGTTGCCTAATTCTCGTCACAAATGTACAATTGTCAAAAAGCTCTGGTCAACAGGAATGCCAGATAAAAATTTTTGTCGAAAAGCTGCCAGATGTATTTTTTTTGGTGTTTACACATGGGCGAATAAGTTCTGGCAGCCTCTGTCGAAAAGGTTGCCGGAATGTTCTGGCAGGCTGTCTGGCAGGTGTTTACACATGTCTGGCAGCAAAATTGGTCGAATGTTCGGCCTACTGCCAGTGTGTCTAAACAGGCCTTTACGGTTGACGAAAGTAGTCAATTTCAAGATAATTCTTATTTATTTAAATATTTTGCCGGGGTATTTCCAGCAAGCATACATATATAATGAGATATTTACTATTTCACTTTGAGTTAAGGCTTATTTACAATCAATAGACTGTGCTTTTATCCGCTGGAATATTTCGAATAAAACAACAACGATTCAAGTTCCTGTCTTTCTCGACTTTATTCGTTTGTGTTCAGCTTAAGACTAAATTTGAATACAAAATACAATGCTTGGGTTTATGCTTAATGTGCTGATTCTACAATTCTTAATGTGTGGAAGTGGAAGTAGTGTATGTGAAATGCTTGGGTTTATGAATGCGCTGATTCTACAATTCTTAATGTATGGAAGTGGAAATATGAGTAGTGTATGTGAATATGGTGTCTGCATTTGTGTATGGGTGAGTATGTAAATACGTCACTTCCTTTCCCTTAAAGAGAAGCGTCTGCTAAAGCAGAGACTGATGGGTACAGTGTTGGGAGTGTAATTTGGTTTGGATTTTCATCATTTTCTTTTGTGTCAGTATTTATTTTTATTTTTGAGTAAAGTATTTTAATAGGGTTTAGTGTGACATATTTCAAATACAAATACAATATTATAAGTATAAAGATTATTATTGCGATTATGATATAGATTGTATAATTGTTTTTTGAAATTAAATGGATAATGTCACTGTGTTTAATAGCTTTGATTTTAGTTAATTCTAATGGTGTGTACAGGGGTGTTAAGTCTAATTTTGGGGGTTGATCATTTTCACTTAATATCATATTTTCTATTTCAATTGTACATTTTTTTTACTTGTATTAGTTTATTTCCTTTTATTTCTATTTTTTTATTTGAATTTTGACAATTGTGCGTAAGTGCTGTCTTACTAAGGTTCCAAGTTATTATTGTATTTGGTTCTACATATTTGATCATTTCTGTGTCTTGGATAGGAGAAAAATTACAAATTGGTTTCTTATATTTAATTATGTTTATGATACAATCGTTCTCTTCTTCTTTATTTTCGGAATTAAAAATTTTATTGTATTTTTCAAAATAAGAAAATGTGTTCATTTGTTCTAATTGATAACCGTTGTGATCTGGGTAGGGTATAATTTTGACTGAGTTAATGAATTCTTGTTTAGTGGGTATGTGAGATATGATTAGTATTATGTAGGAGAATTAGGATGAGCCAGGAGCCTGTAGGATGGGAAGTCGATTAGTTTTTTTCTGTTTTTTGAATTGTGTCTTGTAGTAAAATGTTTCTCTATTTCTGTTAGTTATTTTGTAATGGTCGTCGTCAATTTGGTTTACATTTTTTGTTAATTTGAACGGGTTTTCTAATTTACCTTTTTGCAATGGTCCTTTTCTGTACTTAGTGTCAATTTCGTACGCTGTTCTATTTTTATTTATTTGATTGATTTTAATTTCTTTATTTTGTTGTGTGTTTAGGGTAGGTTGTCCAGCACACAGAAATATGTGGGCAGGGGTCTGTCCAGTGGTATCATGTTTGATTTTGTGGTTATAAATGTAAAGTATTGTCTCTATTTTACTCAACTTGGCCTCATTATCGTCTGAATTTTTTATAATACGAATTTTTGCTTACTGTTTTTGCTTACTGTTTTGTGCAGTCTTTCTATGTCTGTAACACCTGTTTTTGTAGAATTGAGTTTTAACTCTATATCCTCACTCTCAAGCCATCGCTTGAGGGCTAAACTGGAGAATGCTCCGTCTCTGTCTGCCTTTAACAACTGAGGTTTCCCTAGCTGGTTAAATATTCGCATAAGAGCGTTCTTACATTCAACCCAGTCTTTAGTTTTAATCTGTTGAAGAGTAGAAAATTTAGAGTATAAATCAATACAACTCACGTAGTGATTACCCTCTGATGAATAAATGTCTACTACGTATTTGTCTCTACAGTTTTCTGGTTGTGGTGTTATTTTCATGGGCATGTCAGTTTTTCGGTGTTCTGTTTTAGCCAAATTACAAATATGGCATTCATTTATAATATTCTGAATTCATAATTGGCTGTTGGGGTAATAGTAAGTTTCGTTAAATAACTTTACAGTTTTTTGTATGCCTGGATGTAATAAATTTTCGTGAGTAGTTAGGATTAATTCCTTAAATTGGGCATAAGTGAGAATGTTTTTTAATAAAATTAAACTACGGAGGGCTTTGGTATGGCGGGGATTAATTATTTCTTTATACGCGATTTGAATGGTTTCAAAATCTGAGTCACTTTTTATGTACAATGCACTAGTTTTAGTGCAAAAGTGGTCTATTAAATATTTTTTTGCGTCTTCTACTGTCATTTCGTCATAAAAAATGTGCGTAATTTGTTTTTTAAAGTAAGTCTCGTTTTGAATTTTATTCGGTCCTTTTGTAAATATTATTTGCCGTTGGAAATGGTTCACCGGTTTTTCGGTTAAACTTATTAAATTTCAGCTATCTTCTTCTGCGCTATGTTGAGTTGCTTCGCCAAAAAAATTCTGTTCTGTTTTTATCCTGGATAGAGCGTCCGCGACATAATTCTCCTTCCCTTTTATGTATCTTATGTCAAAGTCATACTCGGATAATCGTATTCTCCACCTAGTTAATTTAGCATTTGGTTTTTTTAATTTGTGCAGCCAACACAGTGGCTGATGGTCACTAGCTATCTCGAAGTGTCTGCCAAGCAAAAAGTGTCTGAACGTTTTTGTGGCCCATACAATAGCTAAGAGTTCCTTTTCTATTGCGCTATAATTCAACTCGTGGTCATTCAACGTTCGGCTGATATAACTGACCGGGTGACCGTCTTGTGAGAGAACGGCTCCAAGAGCTACATTGCTGGCGTCAGTAGTCAATGTGAACTTTCGTTCAAAATTCGGAATTCTTAATATTGGATCGTTTGAGACAAGCAGTTTTAACTTTTCGAAGGCTTCTATATATTCCTTGTTTTTGATATCAATTTTCGCCTCTTTCTTTAAGCATCTAGTTAGAGGTTTTGCGATGTCAGCGAAATTAGGAATAAATTTTCGATAGTAGCCCGTGAGCCCTAAAAATGCTTTTATTTCTTTTGGTTTAGCTGGTAATGGATATTTAGTGATAGCTTGAATTTTTTCGGGATTTGGTTTAATACCATCTTTCGTAATGACATGGCCTAAAAATGTGGTTTCTGATTTGAGAAACTCGCATTTATCTAATTGTAATATAAGGTTGGCTTGAGATAATTTTTCAAAAACTAATTGCAAAGACTGCAGATGTTCCTCTAGAAAGTAGAGAAAACAATGATATCATCTAAGTATACGAGGCAATTTTTATTCAAAAGTGGGCGCAAAATATTATTCATACATCTTTGAAAAGTGTCAGGGGCGTTTTTAAGCCCAAATGGCATGCGAGTAAACTCGTAGTGGCCATGTTTTGTTGAAAATGCCGTTTTCGCGATGGATGCAGGGTCCATTTCAATCTGATGAAACCCTTTAGCCAGATCTAGTTGTAAAATAATTACATCGGCCTAACTTGCCCAGGATTTCGTCCATATTGGGTATGGGAAATCTGTCATTGATCGTTATCTCGTTAAATTTTCTGTAATCAATGACAATTCTGAATTTTTTTTTTTGCCCTGACGCGTCCAATTTTTTTGGGACCATCCAAATAGGACTGCAGTAGGGTGAGTTGCTCTCTCTTATGATACCCTGTTCTAACATGTCTTGTATCTGATTATCTACTTCAGTTTCGTAAGCTTGTGGGTAACTATATATTTTTGAGTAAATGGGAGAATTGTGTGTAGTATTTATTGTATGTTTTTCCAAATTAGTGAATGTCAGGTTATCGCCTTCATAGTATTGAATGTCAGTAAATTTCCGTAAAAGTTTATTCAGTCTATTTTTTTCTTCGTCGTTCAAGTGATTCAACCTAAACAAAGGCTCTTGGGAATTTTTTGTTTTGACTTGGAAGTGGTTCTCGCTGGCAAATTGTTAGTGTTTATCAATTTGAATTTGTCGTTATGCAATGTTACAGTATGATTCTTGTAGTTTATTTCGGCTTTCGCCTGTGTCAGCATTTTGCGTCCTATGAGCATGTCATAGTCGTTCGAAAATGCATGCAACAGAAACTGCTGAGACGCTGAAAAAAAATTATTTGGCGGTAAGGTGACCGCTTCGGTGACAGACAAGGGACCGTTGCTAGTGTGGATTTGGCAATTTATTGTTTCTATGGGTAAGTTGAAAATATTGTGGGTAAGCATGTTAACAGTAGAGCCAGTGTCGATTAGGCACTTCAAGTCGTTGCCTTTGTATTTTATTTTTATGTATTGGTTTGATCCGAGGCTTGTAGCTGAAAATTTTCCGCTTGCTCGATCTCCAATTGCTTGAATTCATTTGAAATAACTTCTTCGTCTGTTGGTTCGTTGGCGTCGGTTTCTGTATCGTTTTGTTGGTAATTGTTAGGGTATTCATTCGGATAGTATTCGGAGTAATAATAAGGTACAGTATAGTAGGGATATGGTAGTTGTTGGTTAGCTAATTCTTCTTGGTATCTAGATTCGTCGATACTCATTTTTGACTGTCCGCTGTCTGATGGTCTCTGCCTCTTAACCGGGTTATTCGTTACCGAATTTCCTATTGATGGAAAGTTAGCCGGTGTACCTACATAATTAGGTCCAAAACGGTTCTGGTCAAATGCGTTATGTCTGTTAAATTGTGGATTTGGTCTGGGTGTTTGCATCATAGGTGCACTATATTGTGGAGGACGATATTGGGGAAAAGAAATAGGGTTAGATCCGGGTATTTGAGGTGGTATTTGGGTAGGTGGTCGGTAATAGGGTTGATAAATTGTATTATATAATGGTTGAAAAGGTGTAATTGGTTTGCCTTGATTATTTATTTGTTTATTATGTACATTATTCTGTGATTTATTTTGATTTGGGACTGATTTTGAATTATCTTTGTTTAGAGTTGGTGTTTCGTAAAGGCCTTTTTCTTGCAATATATTTATAAGCGATTTTAAGCTTGGAATATTACAGTTAATTATTCTAAGGTGAATGTGAGTGGGTAACTCTTGGATTAAATTTTCAATGCTTGTTTGGATTAATCTAGTGTACAAGGTTGTTTCTGATATATCGTTTTCTAATTCTAGTTTACTGGTTAATATTTGCCTTCTTTTTTCGGCTTCTTCCAAAAATTGACGAACATTACCTCGATATTGAGTGTTTCGAAACTCCTCCAGTAGTTGATGGTTTGGTACTTGCGGCTTGTAGTTCAGAATAAGTTGAGTCCTGAGTTCCGTCCAGCTGGTGAGGTTGGTAACACCCAGAGTGCGGATGACGTCACCACTGATGTTCCGTTCTATGTGTCCAAAGATGATAAGTTTTTGTCGTTCCTCTGTTGTTTGGTATAGCGCCAGAATGAAATCGATACGGCTTATGAACGTGTATAATGTATTTGGATCGCCTTGGAAATTCTCTACAGCATGTATTTGCCTTTCAACTTGAACCATGTTCGATTCAGAGAGTTGTATTGGTTCGGGTGCTGCTACTGCCATTGTATATTCGTTTTATAGCTGGTTCGAGTATGCGTCTTAGCTTATCGGCTGGTTTGCGTACTCGCTTTGTTGTCGGTTTATTCACTTAGTTTGTAGCTTTTGTTAACTTAGTTTGTATGTTTTTATTCACTTAGTTTGTTACTTTTGTTAACTTAGTTTATAGGTTATTATTCACTTAATTATTTGTTAATATGTTGCACTCAAGCTGTTTCGCTTATATTTGGAATAACCAATCGACTTGGAATTATTTTTCCAGCGAATTCTTAAGTGTCTGTGTATAGGTTTACGGTCTCGCGTTATTGAGGTTTCACTTTTTTAATAAAGCTTAACACGATGTTAACCGTCGCGGGTTGCCTTAGCAAAGTTCTTTAGCGGATAGCAAAAAACAGTTACAGGAATTGATAATGTTAATTATCGCATCAAGTACAAGAATTGATAAAGCTAGTTATCGCATCGAGATTTTTGTTAATTTTGCTATCCTACCGGCTGCGCCAATGAGATATTTACTATTTCACTTTCGAGTCAAGGCTTATTTACAATCAATAGACTGTACTTTTAGCCGCTGGAATATTTCGAATAAAACAACAACGATTCAAGTTCCTGTCTTTGTCGACTTTATCCGTTTGTGTTCAGCTTAAGACTAAATTTGAATACAAAATACAATGCTTAGGTTTATGCTTAATGTGCTGATTCTACAATTCTTAATGTGTGGAAGTGGAAGTAGTGTATGTGAAATGCTTGGGTTTATGAATGCGCTGATTCTACAATTCTTAATGTATGGAAGTGGAAATATGAGTAGTGTATGTGAATATGGTGTCTGCATTTGTGTATGGGTGAGTATGTAAATACGTCACTATATATCCCACATTTTTACTACATATATATGTATATTTTTATTCCTTGTACCAATAAAATGGGTAAAAAGTGGGTATTGGATCTGTGCAAAAGTGTGTAACAGGCAGAAGAAGACATATCCAACCCTATAAAGTATCAAAAGAGATTTCGATTTAGTCATGTCCGTCTGTATGAACACGTCGATCTCAACAACTATAAGAGCTAGAGACACCAAATTTGGCATGTACAACTTTTTAGTCAAAATTTCAAGTCGATCGGTTAATAAACACTGAAGTTATTCAACAAACAATATTCAGTACTGAGACGTGGGGAAGGGGGGGAGAAGAAGCAGCACAACCACGACCTAAAATGCATCGCTTGCGCTGTCGCTTGTGTGTGCGCGTCTTTGTGTGTGTATATGATGCGATCGGAAAATTTCGACCTGGGTACAGGGAGCTTTGTATAGCTATAGCATTCTTACTTCTTATACATATGTATGTATATATGTACTTATATATATATATATATATGTATATATTTATTACTTATATATACTAAATTATATATGCTACATAAATTCATATTATATATAAAAATAAAGAATTTTATAGTGAATACGGTTCTCGACCAATTAGACGCCTTAAAAGAAGACAGTTTGCTAGCCTCATTTGAAACCAGCAACCATTTGACTCATTGTGTACTGTATTGTACTTAAAAAAAAAACACGCGAATATTGTTTTTGCATAAAATGCATAAGCCCGGCGCTTAGCGAGACACCTTAACACTTATAACAAAAATGACATGTTGATTGTGTTAATAAATATATATATAAATATAAAAAAAAAAAAAAAAAAAATAGTGAATACACTTGAAAATATCATGCTTCCAATGCATTTCTATGGTGTAAATTCCTATGAAAACTAACTTCAACTTTGACCAACTCTTCAGAAGAATCTTCCGTACGATTTTGAAGATCTTACACTCGTTTCGAAGCTACAGAAATTTCCTATGCCTTTTTAATTTTGATAATATCTTGTTTCGTTCAGAAGATATGATTTTTGCATTAGCGTTTATTTATTTATTTATTTATTTGATTGATTTTAATTTCTTTATTTTGTTGTGTGTTTAGGGTAGGTTGTCCAGCACACAGAAATATGTGGGCAGGGGTCTGTCCAGTGGTATCATGTTTGGTTTTGTGGTTATAAATGTAAAGTATTGTCTCTATTTTACTCAACTTGGCCTCATTATCGTCTGAATTTTTTATAATACGAATTTTTTTGCTTATTGTTTTGTGCAGTCTTTCTATGTCTGCAACACCTGTTTTTGTAGAATTGAGTTTTAACTCTATATCCTCACTCTCAAGCCATCGCTTGAGGGCTAAACTGGAGAATGCTCCGTCTCTGTCTGCCTTTAACAACTGAGGTTTCCCTAGCTGGTTAAATATTCGCATAAGAGCGTTCTTACATTCAACCCAGTCTTTAGTTTTAATCTGTTCAAGAGTAGAAAATGTAGAGTATAAATCAATACAACTCACGTAGTGATGACCCTCTACTACGTATTTGTCTCTACAGTTTTCTGGTTGTGGTGTTATTTTCATGGGCATGTCAGTTTTTCGGTGTTCTGTTTTAGCCAAATTACAAATATGGCATTCATTTATAATATTCTGAATTCATAATTGGCTGTTGGGGTAATAGTAAGTTTCGTTAAATAACTTTACAGTTTTTTGTATGCCTGGATGTAATAAATTTTCGTGAGTAGTTAGGATTAATTCCTTAAATTGGGCATAAGTGAGAATGTTTTTTAATCAAATTAAACTACGGAGGGCTTTGGTATGGCGGGGATTAATTATTTCTTTATACGCGATTTGAATGGTTTCAAAATCTGAGTCACTTTTTATGTACAATGCACTAGTTTTAGTGCAAAAGTGGTCTATTAAATATTTTTTTGCGTCTTCTACTGTCATTTCGTCATAAAAAATGTGCGTAATTTGTTTTTTAAAGTAAGTCTCGTTTTGAATTTTATTCGGTCCTTTTGTAAATATTATTTGCCGTTGGAAATGGTTCACCGGTTTTTCGGTTAAACTTATTAAATTTCAGCTATCTTCTTCTGCGCTATGTTGAGTTGCTTCGCTAAAAAAAATTCTGTTCTGTTTTTATCCTGGATAGAGCGTCCGCGACATAATTCTCCTTCCCTTTTATGTATCTTATGTCAAAGTCATACTCGGATAATCGTATTCTCCACCTAGTTAATTTAGCATTTGGTTTTTTTAATTTGTGCAGCCAACACAGTGGCTGATGGTCACTAGCTATCTCGAAGTGTCTGCCAAGCAAAAAGTGTCTGAACGTTTTTGTGGCCCATACAATAGCTAAGAGTTCCTTTTCTATTGCGCTATAATTCAACTCGTGGTCATTCAACGTTCGGCTGATATAACTGACCGGGTGACCGTCTTGTGAGAGAACGGCTCCAAGAGCTACATTGCTGGCGTCAGTAGTCAATGTGAACTTTTGTTCAAAATTCGGAATTCTTAATATTGGATCGTTTGAGACAAGCAGTTTTAACTTTTCGAAGGCTTCTATATATTCCTTGTTTTTGATATCAATTTTCGCCTCTTTCTTTAAGCATCTAGTTAGAGGTTTTGCGATGTCAGCGAAATTAGGAATAAATTTTCGATAGTAGCCCGTGAGCCCTAAAAATGCTTTTATTTCTTTTGGTTTAGCTGGTAATGGATATTTAGTGATAGCTTGAATTTTTTCGGGATTTGGTTTAATACCATCTTTCGTAATGACATGGCCTAAAAATGTGGTTTCTGATTTGAGAAACTCGCATTTGTCTAATTGTAATTTAAGGTTGGCTTGAGATAATTTTTCAAAAACTAATTGCAAAGACTGCAGATGTTCCTCTAGAGAAGTAGAGAAAACAATGATATCATCTAAGTATACGAGGCAATTTTTATTCAAAAGTGGGCGCAAAATATTATTCATACATCTTTGAAAAGTGTCAGGGGCGTTTTTAAGCCCAAATGGCATGCGAGTAAACTCGTAGTGGCCATGTTTTGTTGAAAATGCCGTTTTCGCGATGGATGCAGGGTCCATTTCAATCTGATGAAACCCTTTAGCCAGATCTAGTTGTAAAATAATTACATCGGCCTAACTTGCCCAGGATTTCGTCCATATTGGGTATGGGAAATCTGTCATTGATCGTTATCTCGTTAAATTTTCTGTAATCAATGACAATTCTGAATTTTTTTTTTGCCCTGACGCGTCCAATTTTTTTGGGACCATCCAAATAGGACTGCAGTAGGGTGAGTTGCTCTCTCTTATGATACCCTGTTCTAACATGTCTTGTATCTGATTATCTACTTCAGTTTCGTAAGCTTGTGGGTAACTATATATTTTTGAGTAAATGGGAGAATTGTGTGTAGTATTTATTGTATGTTTTTCCAAATTAGTGAATGTCAGGTTATCGCCTTCATAGTATTGAATGTCAGTAAATTTCCGTAAAAGTTTATTCAGTCTATTTTTTTCTTCGTCGTTCAAGTGATTCAACCTAAACAAAGGCTCTTGGGAATTTTTTGTTTTGACTTGGAAGTGGTTCTCGTTAGGCAAATTGTTAGTGTTTATCAATTTGAATTTGTCGTTATACAATGTTACAGCATGATTCTTGTAGTTTATTTCGGCTTTCGCCTGTGTCAGCATTTTGCGTCCTATGAGCATGTCATAGTCGTTCGAAAATGCATGCAACAGAAACTGCTGAGACGCTGAAAAAAAATTATTTGGCGGTAAGGTGACCGCTTCGGTGACAGACAAGGGACCGTTGCTAGTGTGGATTTGGCAATTTATTGTTTCTATGGGTAAGTTGAAAATATTGTGGGTAAGCATGTTAACAGTAGAGCCAGTGTCGATTAGGCACTTCAAGTCGTTGCCTTTGTATTTTATTTTTATGTATTGGTTTGATCCGAGGCTTGTAGCTGAAAATTTTCCGCTTGCTCGATCTCCAATTGCTTGAATTCATTTGAAATAACTTCTTCGTCTGTTGGTTCGTTGGCGTCGGTTTCTGTATCGTTTTGTTGGTAATTGTTAGGGTATTCATTCGGATAGTATTCGGAGTAATAATAAGGTACAGTATAGTAGGGATATGGTAGTTGTTGGTTAGCTAATTCTTCTTGGTATCTAGATTCGTCGATACTCATTTTTGACTGTCCGCTGTCTGATGGTCTCTGCCTCTTAACCGGGTTATTCGTTACCGAATTTCCTATTGATGGAAAGTTAGCCGGTGTACCTACATAATTAGGTCCAAAACGGTTCTGGTCAAATGCGTTATGTCTGTTAAATTGTGGATTTGGTCTGGGTGTTTGCATCATAGGTGCACTATATTGTGGAGGACGATATTGGGGAAAAGAAATAGGGTTAGATCCGGGTATTTGAGGTGGTATTTGGGTAGGTGGTCGGTAATAGGGTTGATAAATTGTATTATAAAATGGTTGAAAAGGTGTAATTGGTTTGCCTTGATTATTTATTTATTTATTATGTACATTATTCTGTGATTTATTTTGATTTGGGACTGATTTTGAATTATCTTTGTTTAGAGTTGGTGTTTCGTAAAGGCCTTTTTCTTGCAATATATTTATAAGCGATTTCAAGCATGGAATATTACAGTTAATTATTCTAAGGTGAATGTGAGTGGGTAACTCTTGGATTAAATTTTCAATGCTTGTTTGGATTAATCTAGTGTACAAGGTTGTTTCTGATATATCGTTTTCTAATTCTAGTTTACTGGTTAATATTTGCCTTCTTTTTTCGGCTTCTTCCAAAAATTGACGAACATTACCTCGATATTGAGTGTTTCGAAACTCCTCCAGTAGTTGATGGTTTGGTACTTGCGGCTTGTAGTTCAGAATAAGTTGAGTCCTGAGTTCCGTCCAGCTGGTGAGGTTGGTAACACCCAGAGTGCGGATGACGTCACCACTGATGTTCCGTTCTATGTGTCCAAAGATGATAAGTTTTTGTCGTTCCTCTGTTGTTTGGTATAGCGCCAGAATGAAATCGATACGGCTTATGAACGTGTATAATGTATTTGGATCGCCTTGGAAATTCTCTACAGCATGTATTTGCCTTTCAACTTGAACCATGTTCGATTCAGAGAGTTGTATTGGTTCGGGTGCTGCTACTGCCATTGTATATTCGTTTTATAGCTGGTTCGAGTATGCGTCTTAGCTTATCGGCTGGTTTGCGTACTCGCTTTGTTGTCGGTTTATTCACTTAGTTTGTAGCTTTGTTAACTTAGTTTGTATGTTTTTATTCACTTAGTTTGTTACTTTTGTTAACTTAGTTTGTAGGTTATTATTCACTTAATTATTTGTTAATATGTTGCACTCAAGCTGTTTCGCTTATATTTGGAATAACCAATCGACTTGGAATTATTTTTCCAGCGAATTCTTAAGTGTCTGTGTATAGGTTTACGGTGTCGCGTTATTGAGGTTTCACTTTTTTAATAAAGCTTAACATGATGTTAACCGTCGCGGGTTGCCTTAGCAAAGTTCTTTAGCGGATAGCAAAAAACAGTTACAGGAATTGATAATGTTAATTATCGCATCAAGTACAAGAATTGATAAAGCTAGTTATCGCATCGAGATTTTTGTTAATTTTGCTATCCTACCGGCTGCGCCAATGAGATATTTACTATTTCACTTTGAGTCAAGGCTTATTTACAATCAATAGACTGTACTTTTAGCCGCTGGAATATTTCGAATAAAACAACAACGATTCAAGTTCCTGTCTTTGTCGACTTTATCCGTTTGTGTTCAGCTTAAGACTAAATTTGAATACAAAATACAATGCTTAGGTTTATGCTTAATGTGCTGATTCTACAATTCTTAATGTGTGGAAGTGGAAGTAGTGTATGTGAAATGCTTGGGTTTATGAATGCGCTGATTCTACAATTCTTAATGTATGGAAGTGGAAATATGAGTAGTGTATGTGAATATGGTGTCTGCATTTGTGTATGGGTGAGTATGTAAATACGTCACTATATATCCCACATTTTTACTACATATATATGTATATTTTTATTCCTTGTACCAATAAAATGGGTAAAAAGTGGGTATTGGATCTGTGCAAAAGTGTGTAACAGGCAGAAGAAGACATATCCAACCCTATAAAGCAGGGGTGCGCAGGGCCTATGCACACGACGCACATTTGTTTTTGTATTGCACATAGCAAATGGAAGTGTGTGATGCTTACACATAGGTAAGCTTCTGGTGCACATTGAGAAATTACACAAACAATTTTTCACTTTTCGCTTTCCGTCAACTTTCGTTGCTGGCAATCCAAAAACAATTTTACTGCTTCGTTTTTTCGGTGTTAATCCCAATGTATTTTGTTGTTGGCTTATCATTTATGATGCACTGAAAAACGGAAAGCTTCACTTCGTTGTGAACCGTCCGACGCATATGTTCTATTCACATTTTTTGAATTGTCATTTCGTTTTTTCACTACTAAAACTATCATTAACAAAAATTAAAATAAATTTTGATGAATTTTTAAATCACCATTAATCATAAGCATTTTCCATTATTTTTACTTTTTTGACGAAACATGTTCCTTTTTTTTTCTGTGTACACATTGAAATAGAAAAAAAAGTTTGTTATATGTGTGCGTGCGATTTCTTTTATTTGTATTGATGCGTGCACATCCATAAGGTAGCTTTGCGCACCCCTGCTATAAAGTATCAAAAGAGATTTCGATTTAGTCATGTCCGTCTGTATGAACACGTCGATCTCAACAACTATAAGAGCTAGAGACACCAAATTTGGCATGTACAACTCTTTAGTCAAAATTTCAAGTCGATCGGTTAATAAACACTGAAGTTATTCAACAAACAATATTCAGTACTGAGACGTGGGGAAGGGGGGGAGAAGAAGCAGCACAACCACGACCTAAAATGCATCGCTTGCGCTGTCGCTTGTGTGTGCGCGTCTTTGTGTGTGTATATGATGCGATCGGAAAATTTCGACCTGGGTACAGGGAGCTTTGTATAGCTATAGCATTCTTACTTCTTATACATATGTATGTATATATGTACTTATATGTATATAGCATACTCGTATATATATATATATATATATATATATATATTATATATGTATATATTTATTACTTATATATACTAAATTATATATGCTACATAAATTCATATTATATATAAAAATAAAGAATTTTATAGTGAATACGGTTCTCGACCAATTAAAGTCCAATTAAAGAAAGTCGAGATTGTACAAAAAGTTCAAGGAATCTGGCTCTTGGATTTCTCTCGATGTTTAATTGCCCGATCTTACTTCTCTGTTCTTAACATACACTGCTATAATAATTTCCTTAGAAGCTGTAGGTTACAGTTTCAGCAGCAACCTTAAAGGTTTTATAGCTTCGTTAATACGAAGCGTAGGTCATCAATACTTCCATCAGCTGTATTTTTCGAAAAAAAAAAGACAGCTGACTCAGATTAAGCTATCGCCGATCTTTAAGCCGAATTTTTAAAATGACAACTTTATCAATTGGTTCCGCCCTAACTCCGAAACTAATTACGATCAAACGGACATTGCATAAACCCACCATACTCCTCTTCCTAATTTCGCACACAGTACAAAAACTGAATTTGGGCGACGAATTCAAATTTGACGGCAGGCAAAGTTGGTGATGCGCACGAGCTGTGCACAATTCGAGATAGATGCGAGCATCCCCGAACGATCACCGGCCGACCAAATTCACTGCGAACAATTAAAAAAAGGAAACGATTCCTGTACTTGAACCAGTTTCTCCAAAGCGAAAGCGGGCAGCTCTAGCATAAACACCATGGCTGACATGCTCAAATCGCCTCCTAATACCCCTTTCCACGGGCACCTACCTACATTCTGTGAATGTTTTGGCATTTGATTTTTTTTTTATCACAAAATGAGTGAAATTTGGCATATAATGGAGATTCAGGTTTTTGGAAAAAGATTGGGTCTTTATAATTTTAAAATTTGAGTTTTCGCCCTGAAATCATAAGAAAAATCTCACTTGATGTGTTTCAATTGATCAAGGAAGCGGTATTACCCCTTCCTGGCGAAGGTTTTTGATTAAAGTTAAGATTTGTTAATATCGGTTATCATCCCTTTAAATAATTTTTGATGCAGTTTTGAAAAAAATCCAAATTTGATACCCACATCGCTTAATTTTTTCTTGTGCTTTAAAAATAAATTTGATTCAAATCACCCGATAACCAAGAATGTTACATTTCGGAGCATTTCCACCCATAGACATTGATTTTCCAAAATCGGTGAAATATGTGTAAAATGATTTTTTGTATAGATCCTTGAAAATGAGTTTGAAGCCGATTGGATGATATTGAAAGTTTAAAAAAGAAACACGTTTAGTTTTTAAACTTTTACTTTTTAGATCAGGGATGCGCAGCACCTTTGCACACGACGCATATTTGTTTTTGTATGGCACATTGCGTATAGAAGTGTGTGAGGCTTACACATACAAGCTTCTGGTGCACATTGCAAATGACACAAACAAATTTTCACTTTTCGCTTTCCGTCAACTTTCGTTGCTGGCAAACCAAAAACAAATTTATTGCTTAATTTTGTCAATGCTAATCCGAGTGTATTTTGTTGTTGTCTTATCGTTTACTGTACACTGAAAAACGAAAAACTGCACTTCGTTGTGAACCGAGCGATCATTTCATTTTTCTTTTACGGCTCGGTAAAATGTCTCATGAACGGGCAAGTGTTTTCTTTGCCGAAATTAATTGCAATGTTTATTATGCAACAAAACACTATCGACAAACAACATATAATCGTGAAAGGCGTTTCATAATATATATATAATATGTTCACGTTCCTATCTTTTTCTGTATACACATTGTAATTTAAAAAAATTTCGTAACATGTCTGCGTGCGATTTCTTTTATTTTTATTGGTGTGTGCACATCCATAAGCTTGGCGCACCTCTGTTTTAGATCTGTTTAAGCCACTAAAGCTAAAACAGCTAAACTGAGATCACTGGTGCAGTCACGCACAAGTTTTTCACCACACTTAAATTTAAGCGCCATTTTTCCGATGCTATTTTAATCTAAGAAATAAAGCAAAGACGTGAAGAAGTGTATTTTCATGTGGATAAATTTTGGAGTTTTAATTAACTGCAAGTGCCTACTTATTTGGGAATAAACAACTAATTTCTACCGCCACGACAAAACAAGATCTTTCTTCGTTGCCTCTCAGTTTCCGAATGATCATAAATCTATTCCTTTGGTAGGCTTACAAAATTCCAAAGCCATCTACATTACTAATTTCTTTATTCAATCAAAGCATCTTTTGCTTCTGCTCTATGGAATTTCAAAACACCTCAAAAGATGAATTTATTGATTTCTTTACTTTAATTTTAATTCTGGAGAGTTGTACATTTGTAGTCAAACATTTGTTGCAAGGTTTGGCGAAAACCCAGAAAACTCCAATCAGACCAATAAAAGATTATTTATTTGGTCAGACCCATTTGGCGTATCAGGTCAATAAAGCATGGTGCACACAATGGCTTCGTCAAAATATCAGTTTGTTGATTATTTGTTGAAATATATTCAATAACGATTCATTTCTTTTCTACTTGTTCTCTCGAAAAATGATACTTAACATCTACATATATGTTGAGACCCCTTGTGACTTGAAGGATTGTTAGCTATAATAATACAACCCTAATTATCTTCATTTGTCTTTATAGGCCACATTATTAGCCACATTGCTTCTTTAACAGTTTCAAACAAAACCATATATTCTGCTTTAGTAGATGAATCAGCAACAAAAGTCTGTTTTCTTGTATTCTAACTAATCAAGCATACATCGAACATTTTAAATAAATACACAGTCGAACTTTTTCTATCATCATTAGTACCTGTCCAATCTGAGTCAGCATACCCAGCAAAAACATTTTTATAATTTAATTTAGTTTTACATCAATTGTACCTAAGATATCTACTTAATACTCTATTAAGACATTGCCAAAATTCCTACTGATATAATTAAAGCACGACGTGTTCATAACATAACATACATTAAACAACCTATTAGACTACGACATGGTGCATCACATTCAACATCTGAGTTTAGTTCCTCATAATCAAGTTTACTTGGAAGTGGTGAACTCACTGGATTACATTGTTCCTTGTTAAATTTCTATAAAATATTTCTTATATACACTGATTGACTGAGATCCATTCGATTTCGATCGTTATTTCTATCAATTTGAATCCCAATGAAATGTTTAATCTCAAATAAATCTGTCATTCTAAATTTATTCATTAGCTAAGATTTAAACACTGACATTGTGTCATTTCTTTCGTTGCAATCAATTATCATCAACATATATTTTTCATTGTATCACCATTATTCTTAATTTAAACATGCCTGTTCCGAGTTCCACTCGTTTTCAAAAAGTAAAAACGAATCAATTCCACTCGTTTTGTCAGGTGCTGTTCTCATTTGCAATCATTTTACTTTCGTTTTGGCTTTTTCTGATAATCAATCCACAAGCCAAGAAAAAAAATAAAATTCATATACGCACCACAAGAGTTGCCACAGTATTAACAATGCAAACTCAAAATGTAATTATTTGCATTTTAAATAAACCTTAACAATTAATTATTGTTCCAATAGAAAATAAAAAGTTTATAATCGTTTTTTTTTAACTCCAACAAAATAAACATATAAAAACAATTTCGAATTTTATTTAATGCCTTAAACACGAGCACATATCGATTCTTAACTTTGTTTTCGATAAGCAAATCACATGATGAAATGAGAACAGGCACGTTTGCTTGTTCGATTTCGTTCTTAATGGTAAAAATTAGAGACCATTTTTGAATTAATTAATAAATACGGAAATGGAGTTTAATTAAATGAATGAATGGAAAGAAGAAGAAGAAGAAGAAAATTGTGTTTACGAATATTTAATTTCGTTCTCCTATCTAATCTGGCAATTACTTGCAATTCCGACAACACATATACTACTCGTTTAAAAACGAAAAAATCACTCGTTTTGGCGTGTTCGGAACAGCTAAAACGAAAAGTAATTCAATTTCCGAATATATATATCTATATATGTAAAAGAGTTCGTGCTGACTGACTGACTGATTGGCAATCATCGCACAGCCCAAACCATAAGAGCTAGGAGGCTGAAATTTTCACGGGATTTTGGAAAATTCCACCCACAAGCGTAGAAAATCGCGGAAAACTTTTGTATGAAACTTTTTTGTTTACCATCCAATCAGCTTCAAACTCATTTTCAGAGATCTACACAAAAATTAATTTGACACATATTTCATCGATTTTGGAAAATCCACCCCCATGGGTGGAAAATGGGGGTCTCAAGGTTGTATGGGCGAAAGTCTAATTTTAGTCCGATCACCTTCAAATTCATTTTCAAAGCTCTTCACGTAAAATAATTTGACACGTGTATCAGCGATTTTGGGAAATTCGACCACATGGTTGGAAAATCGTTGGAAAAGTCTGGCATTCGACATTTTTAGTTTTCATGCGATTGGCTTCAAACTCATTTTCAAGGTTCTATGGGCAGAAATAATAGGCACGGTGGTCAAAGATTTTGGAAAATCTACCCCCAAAGTCGGAAAATTCGTAGAAAACTGTTGTATGAAACTTTTTTGATTATCGTCCGATTGGCTTCAAACTCATTTTCAAAGTTCTTCACATTAAATAATTTGACACGTGTATCAGCGATTTTGGGAAATTCGACCACATGGTCGAAAAATCGGTGGAAAAGTCTGGCATTTGACATTTATAATTTTCATGCGATTGGCTTCAAACTCATTTTCAAGGTTCTATAGGCAGAAATAATCGGCGCGGTGGTCAAAGATATTGGAAAATCTACCCCCAAAGTCGGAAAATTCGTGGGAAACTGTTGAATGAAACTTTTTTGATTATCGTCCGAATGACTTTAAACTCATTTTGCAAGCACTTTATATAAAATAATTCGACATGTGTATCACCGATTATTGGTAATTCAGCCCTATGCTCGGAAAATTTGTGGAAAAGTCTGTCACTCGACATTTTTAAATTTTATGTGATGAGCTTCAAACTCATTTTCAAGGTTCTACCCAAACACATAATAGACGCGGTGTCCAAAGATTTTGGAAAATCTATCCCTAAGGTCGGAAAATACGCGGAAATTGACTTCAAACTCATTTTCAAACTTCTGTTTATCATTTAATCATTTTGAAACTAATTTTCAAAGCACCTCACATTAAATAATTCGTCCCATGTGCTACCGGTATTTAAAAATACACGTGGCTTTATACTAATTTCCAAATACGATAAATACAAAAACCTCGGTACTTTGCGGGCAATACAACGGGCGGAAAACAGTTGGAAAGATTTAATTTGGATTCTTAGTATTATTATGGAAATTGGCTTAAAATGCCAAATGATTTTGGAAAATCTACTCCGTGTCGCCACGGGCAGGAAATGGAAGTCAAGGACAAATGAGTGGGACATTTTTTTGTTGTTTTTTTTTTTCAAAGACATTTTCATAGCCCTACACTGAAAACATTAGTCACGTGGCTAAACTATTTAGTTGTATTTCTTACGGTTGACGAAAGTAGTCAAATTCAAGAAAAAAAATAAATTTTCATCTAAATATTTCCCCGGGCAAGGCCTGGATATTACCTGCTAGTATATATATATAATACCTGTTCAAATTTTTCAAACCAACACCTACATAGCTGCCTGCTTAAGACCATAAATGGCTTTATTTAACTTACAGACTTTTTCTTCACCACATATCAAACCTTGAGCAATTTTCATATATATTCCCTCATTTAATATTCCATTAAGAATGCATCGACCATTATCAATATACAAATAAACTAACTTATGATTAAGTGAGCTTTGCTTGTAGCCACAAAATTTTTAAACATGGAAAATACATCAGATTTGTGCGTAATTAAATTGTCACACAGTAATGAGTATATTCATCCCATCGAAAGTAGATGGCGATGTCGGGCCACATACAACTGAATAAAAAATATAAAAATAATGGTCTCTTAACATAATATTCTTTTTTATAATTCTCAAAAGAAAGTCTTGATTGCTTACCATTTATGCAAGCCTTACATAATTCACTTTCCATATTTAAATTTTTTAATAGACTAATATCTTCGAACATTCTATGTCTAATCAACTCTAAACTTTCTTTACTAATATGACCTAATCTTTAATGCCACAATTGTTATTCATTTTTGTTACTCATTTTAGTTACATATGCTATAGGACTTATCTTAAATTCTAGAATAGGTACGTTCGATTTATTCAAACCATTCTTCGTTACCTTATTACCTTCCGAGCTAAATTCGATAACCATTCCCTTAAGCTGTGTCTTGTTTACAGAAAGAAGTGTACCATCTGCGCCCAAGTGGCTTTGAAGCCTGACTATACCCATAGCCGTAGCATTGCACTGCAATTGGTGAATCCAGAGTTCATATCATTAATCTTGTGATTAGAAGCTCCAGAATCAAGTATAAGAGATATATTCTTGCTTGTTTGCTAATTTCTTTTTATCATGAATGCAAAACCCTTATTATTAGGGCTTGCCTTATTTTCAGTATTTGCCATCTGAACCGTTTTGAACTTGTTTTTGTTGTATTCATAACTTATTTTATAGTAATAACAATCCTCTTGCACTTGCGGTTTAATTTGCGTAAGTTATTGAATGCGACTTGGCGCTTGAATGTCTTAAACTTTTGTTAAAAATAATATTGTTGCCCTTGTGTTCTATATTCTTCCTCATTACATTTATTATTTTATAGTTCGTATGCTTTTCCGTAGACCGTAGTTTTGTCTCGTAATCCAATAGACGATTCTTTACAAATGATAATGTCAACCTGTCTTCGGATAATGTCTCTGTAGCTGTTACAACTCCATCATATGTCGAAGGTAATGTGAGTAATAGGAGTGACACTTTGTCCATCTCATCAAGCTTAGCTCCAGATACTATCAAATCGGCAATAAATTTATTAAACGTATTAAAGTGTGCCAACACTTTTTGATCCTAATTCAAGGACGGCAAATTTTACGTATTGTAAGTTGTGAAGCCAAACTCTTGCGCTCATAAATGGCATCTAGATTTTGAATAATTTGCTTAGCAGTATTGTTAGCATCAGCAAAGCCAAAAACTGAATCACAACTCATCATCATTTAACATATCGACATCCATTCGTTCTCCATTTGTCATCGAAGGTTTCCACCCGTCATCCACTATCTTCAGTAAGCCATGCTTCATCAAGAGGACACGTGCACGAAACTTCCAAATCGCATATTTTTTACCATCGAAAGGTTCAATATTTCTTTTTACTCGTTCCATTTTAAAATTGTTTTGTCTAAACAAATTTGATTGCATTATATCCAAACATTTTACGTTTAGTTTTTCACTTTTTATTATTTAAAAAAAATATAGACGGCCCATAACCTATTGAAAGTTTTAAAAAGAAACATGTTTAGTTTTTACATTTTTTATTTTTTAGATCTTTATTCGTTGCCTCTCAGTTTCCGAATTAATACAAATACTAATAATAATACTAATTTCCAAAGCCAACCAAAGCAATTACTTTGATAAATCAAAAAATCTTTTACTTATTTATATCTAAGAAATTTCAAAAGATGATAACCAAAAATGTTCCACACAACAGTTTTCATGATTTTTCCAAAACACCGTGTTAGTGTGCATTTTCGTCATAGATGAAAACTACTGTGAAAATCTCTCTTGTAGGTCTTACGATTTGGGCTGTGTAAAGTGCGCAAAATGCCAGCGCCAAAAAAATGCAAAGAAAAATTTTAAATTCTCCGATCCACCACTGGTGGTTTTATTAGCAAGTCTAACAAAGACAAAGTTTGTAGTAAATGTTGAACTGACTTCCAGGGCTGCCTAAATCGGCAGGATTTTGCTTTATTTTGAACCAATATGAATTAAAACTGTCCTAGAGAATACTCTTAGTAATAAGATATGGTTTTTGCTTAAATCTAAAAATAAATTGAGAACCATTCGGAAAAGTGTGTCTGCCCATTGGTGAATTGTTACTTTGACAAGTGAAAACATCCTCTACTTCCTCGTCTCGAACATTTGCAGCCGCTATTTCAGATTTGGAAAGCGACATAGGGACAGTAGCGGTGACTATGTGAAATATATTTATCTAGCCGTTCCAATCGAAACCATCAGCTAGTTTATCTAACACAACCTTGAGAGGTAAAATGCAATGTTCATGTCATGCCTATACCAAGGCATTCTTTTTCAGTTTGATAATATTTTCGCGATCGTCGCGTCGTAAGGTTCTTGCTGGCAAATGCAATGATGTGACGGATGCCTTCCTCAGCGAACTGTTATAGTACTTCACCCAAGGCCACTGGGCTAGCGTCCGCTTTAAGACGAGTTCTTAAGCTAGTGTCTAAGAAATATTAATTGGGGATTGTAGCTATTTGTCTGCTTCGATGCCAGTATCCGATAGCACATATCCAAGGGATTTGAGCCTCCGAACGAACGTTATTTTCCTTAAATATATTCTTCACCGTCTCGAGTGCACTATAGGTAATTTTAACTTTTTTTCTGATATAAAATCATTTTTTAAAAGTATTTAAATTAACTAACTCTTGTTATTAATCCGTTAAGAATACATCAAACCACAATGTTGCATACCAGGAATGTTAACATTGCATTCTGCTGTTAACTTAACAGCTGTTAAAACAGTTGCTCCAATCGAACACAACTTGTCATAAAACTTGCAAATAATTTGGTGAACTTCAAATGGCTCACTTCGATTCGCTTCGCTTTCGCAATCGAACGTAATTTTTTCTTGCGCCTCGTAATTAATTATTCTTTCCCCGTTTTTAGCAATTATTAAATTGTAATCTTCATATTTGTGAATTGTGTTATACATTCGGTTGTGTTAAACACATGTGTGGACTATAATTATACTTCTTTGTGCTTTATTTGTGTATTTAAAGTATTTTATGCCTAAACACAACAACAAACTGCAGCCTAGAAGACTGTTTGATTTTGCAGTTGCATTGTTGTCTGCATTTATTTTGTTTTTGTGATTACTCACTTCGCTCTTTTTTAATCTCTCTCCCGCGTTTGCATTAGTTGTGTTGTTGGTGTTGGTTGCGGTCTTTCCTGTTAACATTCCGTTTGTGAATTTCGGTAGTCGCGCCCGCGTTTTTTGTTGTTATTGCATTTGTAAGTATAAATCAGCGGTCGTTGTTTAATCCTAGGGTGCCTTCTTTTCTTTGTACATTTTTTTGTTCAGTGCTTATTCTTTATATTTGTTATTTATCTCTTTTTATCAAATTAAATTTAAATTGTTTTTTGCAAGTTTGTCTGTTACAACAAAAAAAGCCAGGTTAGAGCAAACTCTAAGATGAGCTTTGTTTGCTGCTGGCTGTGTGCTACTGTATCAGTCAAAAATGTGCTGGTCTAAACGGCAGAATTGTGGCCCAGATTGAGTCAAAATCAGGCCTCAAGTGGACATGTGAATCCTGTAGGGATGTTGAAAGGGACATCATGGGTTTCATGAGGCAGACTAAGAAAGGCTTTGGATGCATATTCGGTCGGTTAAAAAACTGTTCGATGGTTTTTCCAACTTGGAAAACGAATTTAAAAGTATGAAACCTTTCAATAATTCTCCAAAACAGAAGAAGGCTAATTTTAGGCTGTTAATTGGCCACAATGAACTGCAACTCCCCACAGACACCCACTACATCCGCAACTAATAATCTGTTAGAACTGATAAATTTATCGTCCTCCTCTCCTCAATAATCAGAAGTGATGAGAATAGCATCGTACCCATGGATGTTGTTCTTTTTGACTCCATGGAGCATTCTGATTCGCTGGCTATTAACACTGTTGATCCAGATTAACACACTAGTGATAATATACCAATCGAATCAACTGCTCTAGTCTAATGCTGTGGCTCCATTGGATGCAACTGCTTTGGCTACTAAGAAGACCCTTATAGGTATTCCACCACGGAAACAAATCTTTGTTTCTAAGCTTGCCCCTGATACTACATCTGTTGATGTGAAGGCCTTTATGCTGGCCAAATCTAAGATAAGTGTTCCGGCAGAATATACCAATAATATTTGCTGCAAAGAATTCTGGCCCGACCAATTAGTTATTAAAGAATACACGGCAAAGAAAACAAATTTGACTCCGATTTCACTTCCTTTTTCCGGTGGTAGTTCTAATCCACCTCTTGGGCTATTAGAATGATAGAGGTTTTTGTAGTAAGCTTAGTAATCTTTAAATATCCTATCTTTTCCCTTCCATGTCGTTGCCTTTCTTGAAACATGGCTATGGCCCGACATCCTTAATTTAGAAATCCTGTCTAACAAAATCTCCATTTATAGAAAAGGTCGCACCCCTCGTCGTGGTGGTGGTGTTCTTATTGCTGTCGATAATTATATAGATATTGAATTTGTTGCTGTAAAATTGTGTATTTTCAGTATTTGCTTTTATATTACTTGTTTTTATATACCACCTTCTGATATCTGATCTGATATTTCCATATATTCTTTGCATGCTTCTGCTATACAATCTGTCTCATCTATGGTTTCTGATCGTGATTTTCTTGTAGTTCTTGGTGACTTTAATATCACCGGAACTACCTGGATTTCAAGTCCGGATTTAGCACGATTTTTTTGAAAGTTTTTTTGGGATGTCATTGTGTCAAATCAATGATATCCCCAATTTTTCACATAAAATGCTTGATCTTGTTTTTGTATTGGATTCCGCATTATATAATGTCTCCTATACTGTACCTATATCCATTCCTGAAGATCCTTATCACTCGACTTTGGAGGTGTTGATTGACTTACCAGCCAGGGTGCCAAGCCCAGGTAGAAAACATGCTGAGCGAGTTCGCCAATTTCGGAAACCCCATTTTACCAAACTCGCTCAGTTTCTATCCCGGACTAACTGATCCCAGCTGTTCATGTGTTGAGATATGGGGTGTACAATCAAATACTTTTGTTTTAGTATTAATTCTTACTTGATTCCTGTATCCTGTTTTGTAACCCTCGTAGGTCTAACAACCCTGTGTGGTTCTCACGGAATTTAACTAACTTAAAAAATAGAAAGTCAAGATTGTACAAAAAGTTCAAGGAATCTGGCTCTTCCTCGGATTTCTCTCGCTATTTGATTTCCCGATCTAACTTCTCTGCACTTAATGTACACTGTTATAACAACTACCTCTGGAGCTGTAGGTTACAGTTTCAGCGGGATCCTAAAAGATTTTATATAACTTCGTTAATGCGAAGCGTAGGTCATCAACAATTCCACCAAATGTATTTTTGGAAAAATAAAGAGCTGGCTCAGATCAGCATATCGGCGTTCTTTTTGCTGAATTTTTTCAAACGACAACTTACAACTTGGTTCCGCCTTATCCCTATCATGTAAATAACTCTAATTTCATTTTTGGGCCTTTACGTAATTTAAAGGCCTTTAAGCTGCGTGCTTAGGTACTGTGCTGAAGGTATTTTAAAGCCATTATTTATTCTTTTTAAATTATCTCTTCCTAATATTTCTCTCCATAAAAAAGGAAATAAGTTATTTATACTGATTACTGATTTAACTCTTAAAACCCAAAAGGTTTATTTCAAAGGCTTAGTCTCTTAGTCTGTTCAAGTTATACCAGAGTTCCACAAGGAACTCATCTTGGCCCCTTATTGTTTACTCTGTTCATAAATGACCTTCCTTCTGTCGTAAATCACTCTCGTGTGCCTCGTGTGTATGCCGATGATGTTAAATTTTGTCTGTCATCAACTGAAGTCTTATCTGGTCAAAGGTTGCAATCTGATCTTGAAAGTTTTCAAACCTGGTATCGGGTAGTTTTATTATAAATCTTAGTTGTGGTAAGTGTAACGTAATGTCCTTAGAGAGTCGAATACCCTTCATTAACAGTTATATTCTTAATGGTAAGCAGCTTATTCAAATTGAGTCGATTGATGATTTGGGTATCCTTTTAGATCCCAAGCTTAAGTTTGACTTTTGCAGTTGCTTCAAGCTTATAATACTAACTATGCTATCTATAACCCTATGGAACGCCAATGGGGTCACCAACAAAGCTCTTGAGCTGTAGATTTTTATCCAACGCCGCTATTTGGAAGTGGTGCTGCTCTGTGAGACACACTGCTGCTCAAGGTAGTTTTTTCGAATCCTAGGCTACGACTTCCACTCCGCGAACCATCCTGCGGACCGTTTGCGTGGTGGGGCAGCAGTCCTTATTAAAAGAAGCCTAAAATATCAACCACACAGCTTAATTTGCAGGGAAAGAGTGCAGCTTTCTGCAGTAAAGGTGGCCAGTGATCACGGTGATGAAGTTCTGGCGGCTATGACTGGAATGCTCACAACTCTCTCTGGGGGGCCAGGAGATCTACCAGCAGAGGCTTAGCGTTATTTGACTGCATTGCGGGCTCTAATAAACAGGGTCTAGCAACTGGAGCTCCAACTCATTTCCCCAGATATAACTAGGCAAATCCCACAGCGCTGGACTTTGCAGTATATGCTGGAATACGATCATCCAGCCTTGCCATCTCGGACAGCATCGAGCTGAGCTCTGATCATATCCCTCTGATCATTGAGCTGAGGGTATCTGCCTACATAGTTGGTACGAAACCTCGCTAGCTCCCCAGGCATGCAAATATTCCGAGATTCCAGCGAAAATTGGAGGAACTGGTTAATCTAAATATGGATATCAATTCGCCAGCTGATATCGATGACGCAGCAGAGTATTCGTACATAACATTTATGCTGCTGCTGAACACTCGCTGCTTCGCCAACAGCCTTGCAGTCCTCCCAGTCCACCTCAGCCTCTTTTAAAACCTCTGATCCTGACTTGGTGGGACTCAAGAGAGCAATACGTCGGAGATATATGCGCATGCGCAATCCACTGGATGAAAGAGAGTATCGGAGAACTGCTGATGCTCTAAGAAAACTGCTGTATGACAACAAACAGGAATACTTTTCATACTTTTCTGACTTCCTGCGCAATGCCGACCCGGACAGTGGTGCGAGCTTTAAAATATGGAAGGCTACGCGCAGTCCCAAGAAGCAGGCTATCAGGAAACTTCCCCTTAGACGGTCGGATGGAACGTTGTGCAGATCTGACACGGAGATCGTAACGGCATTTACTGATGAGCTGCAGGATCGGTTCACGTCTTTTGATCTTGCCAGTGTGTCGAAATGACAAGATCTTTTTTGGAAACCGAGCACTTGCCAGCGGAACCAATTGCACACATTACGCCAGATGAAGTGAGGAATCAGATCAATAGACTAAAGCCCACTAATACCCCAGGCTACGACGGTGTTGATGGCAAAACAGCCAAAGCACTCCCGAAGAAAGCCGTCTTATTTCTGGTGGCTCCTTTCAACGCTATTCTCAGGTCAAACATTTCCCACCCAGTGGAAGTGCGCCGTCGTAGTTTTGATCCCGAAACCTGGCAGAAGTCCAGACTGCGTTGACTCGCATCAGCCAATCAGCCTGCTTCCATTATTTTCGAAAATGTTTGACAGAATTTTTCTTGGGCGGCTAGGCTGTGAATCCTTTCCAGGCAGCTCTTCCCGACCACCAATTTGGTTTTCGGCATAAGGATGGAGCACCAGAACAAGTTTACAGGGCTGTGTATTTTCCCTTGAGAACAAGGAGTTCTGTTCTGCCGTTTTCTTAGACGTTAAGCAAGCATTCGATCGAGTATGCCACGATGGCCTGCTCTTCAAGCTTAAGAATCTCCTCCCAGCCACGCATTACTTTATTTTGAAGTCATTCCTGCATGAGCGTGGTTTCATGGTCGAGTTGCGAGACGAGCGATCGAGCATTCGCCGCATTGAAGCTGGTGTACCGCAGAGCAGCGTCCTTGGCCCTGTTCTGTTCACACTGTACACCGCGGACTAGCCGACTCGAGTTGCTGACAACACGCTGGTTGCCACATATGCGGAAAATACTGCCTTTGCGGCCCGCAGCACCAATGCGAGGGAGGCCGTCAGACTCACGCAGGAGTTTCTCAATGGCTTCTCTAGTTGGGCAAACCGTTGGAACAATGTCGTGAATGGCTCCAAGTCTCTTAGCTGCGTGTTTGCATTAAGAAAACCCCGCTGTCGGAGGGTGTGATATGAAGGACAGATCATCCCAAGAAGCAATACAGTTAAGTACCGAATGACCTACGGACTCATGGCCGGTGTCCTGAAGGTCGTCTTTTGTAAAACCCATTATATGTATATAATTTAAAACTCACTCACACACAAACACACCAATATTGTTTTCCCCCACCCACGTCCCCAGTCAAATTTACAACCTTACACGAACATTTTATATTTATTAGGTTAAATGATCAATGTTAAAAAAAAAAAAAATCAAAAAAAAAAGCATTGTTCTACGATCAGAAAGAGAAGAAAAATTTATTAGTAAGAGTCTACTACGATAAGAAGGCAAGCAAGTGTTAGGAGTCCAGTAAAGACTCGGAGTGCATAGAGCAGAAATTGTTTTTGTACCGATAATATTCTATCCTGACGAACCTTGTACTGGGGACACGAAATACAAGACCAATATTCAAGAATAGGTCGAACAAGAGAAGTATGGACAGTTTAAAAAGAACAAATAATGGTTTAAAAACACCTTCAGCACAGTACTTGAGCACGCAGCCTGGCACTCCATCAGGTCCCGGTGAAAATGCTGGCTTAATGGCTTTTAGGCCACGTAGAGGTGAACTTTCAGTGATAAAGGGCCCAAAAATGCAATTGGAGCCATTAATATGATAAGGATAAGGCGAAACCATTTGCTAGGGGTGCGAACTATAAGCCGTTTGAAAAGGATCGGCGATAGCCTGATCTGAGTCAGCTTTTTTTTTTTCGAAAAATACAGTTGATGTAAGAGTTGATGACCTACGCTTCGTATTAACGAAGTTATAAAACCTTTTAGGATCCCGCTGAAACTGTAACCTACAGCTTTAAGGTTGAAGAAAAATAATTGATTGCACAATCCATGTCTCTACACATGTACAGCTGGGACCAGTCAGTCTTAGTAAAATCGGTTTTCCGAAATTGGCGAACTCGCCCTGTAGGTTTTCTACCTGGGCTTGGCACCCTGGCTGGTAAGTTAATTAACACTTCCAATGATGAGTGGCAAGGATCTTCAGGAGTGGATATAGGTACAGTACGGGAGACAGAATAGAATGAGAAATCCAAGACAAAAATAAGATCAAGCATTTTATGTGAAGAATTGGGGATATCATTGATTTGACACAATGACATCCCAAATATACAGTCAATAAAATAATGCGGAGTCGTGGAAGTCAACACACTGGAGTCAAAGCTAGAAATCCAGGTAGCTCCGGTAATATTAAAATCACCAAGAACTACAAAAAATCACGATCTGAAAGCTTAGATGAGACAGAATGTAGAGCAGAAGCATGGGAAGAATAAACAGAGAAATCTGAAGAAGGTGGTATATACGAACAAGTAATAAAAAACAAACACCACAAAATCGAAGTTTAACAGCAATTCAATTCAATATCTACTATTACTATCGGTTATTACTATCTCAGAAGACAAATCAACGTCAACAGCAATTAGAACAACACCACCACGACGAGGAGTGCGATTTTTTCTATATATAGAGAATTTATTAGATAGAATTTCAGAATTAATTATGTCGGGCCTTGTCCATGTTTCAAAAAAGGCAACGACTTGAAGAGGGAAAGTTAGGCTATTTAGATAAAGATTACTAAGTTTACTACAAAGACCTCTTACATTCTTATAGCCCAGTGAGAGGGAGGATGTTAGTTTTTTGAACTATCAGATACAACAAGGGTGGATTAGAACTACCACCGGAAGATGGAAGTGCAATCGGAGGCCGATTTTTCTTTTTTACCGTATATTCCTTAACAACTAAGTGGTCGGGCCAGAATTCTTTCCAACAAATATTGTTGAAATATTCTGCCCGAACACTTATCTTAAATTACGATATATCCCGAGAATAAGTGAATTTAAACTTTTCCACCGTAATATGGGCTTAAATTTAGCCTGTATAAAGGCCTTCACATCATCAGATGTAGTATCAGGGGCAAGCTTAGAAACAAAGATTTGTTTCCGTGGTGGAATACCTATAAGGGTCTTCTTAGTAGCCAAAGCAAATGCATCCAATGGAGCCACAGCATTGGTTGCTAGACCAGTTGATTCGATTGGTATATTATCACTAGTGTGTTAATCTGGATCAACAGTGTTAATAGCCATCGAATCAGAATGCATTACGGGGTCAGAAGGAACAACATCCATGGGAGCGATTATTGAATTATGTGGAGAGGGGGACGATAAATTTATCAAATCAATTCGAACTGCAGCTCATTTGGACCAAAAGAAGTCCTAATATTAGCCTTCTTTCGTTTTGGAGACTCATTTAAAAGTTTCATACTTTTGAAGTCTTTCTCCAAGTCGGAAAAACAATCGAACAGTTTTCTAATCCGCCCGTATATGTCACCAAAGCTTTTCGTAGTCTGCCTCAAGGAACCCATGCTGTCCCTATCAACATCCCTACAGGATACACATGTCCACTTGAGGCCTGATTTTGACATAAATCTGGTCCACAATTCTGCCGTTAAGGCCATCACATTTTTCGTGTGAAACATTATCACACAGCCAGCAGCAAACAAAACCCATCTTAGAGTTTGGTCTAACCTGGAAATTCTTAGTATAGTAGTCAAACATTTTTATTAAAAGAAAAATTTAAAGAGATAAAAAATAAAATAAAAAGGAACCACTGCACAAAAAATAAAAAATAAGGCACCCTAGGGTTCAATTTGTTGACGCTGCTTTGTACTTACGCACAATAACACCAATAATAAAATATTATGGCGCGGGCGCGTCGACTGAAATCAGCACAACGGAATACAAAGCAAAGACAGAAACCGTAACCAACACCAGCGATAGAAGTACGCGAGAGCGTTGGGGAAACGTTGAGAGCGCGAATTAGTAAAAATACAAAAACTAATCTAAGCACAATGCAAACAGCACAAATCAACCACCAGCTTGCTTGTGATGCTGTTTGTTGTTGTATTTGAACAAATTTAGTAAATATTAATGTAATTAGATTACAATTTAATGTCCAACAATGTGTTCACACAACCGATGTATAACACACGTCACATGAACAAAAAAAACACAAGTTATCACTTGAAATCACGAGGAAAATAAACAATAACGATGCGCAAGAAAAAGACGCGTCTGTTGCGAATGCGAAGCGAATGCAAATGTACATAGTTTATTAAAATTCTCCTCCACGTTGCGGCGTTTGTTACGCCTTCCTCGGGGCGTCTATTATACATATAAAAGAGTTAACAAACATTTCGATCTTACATTAAACTTATCGCAGCTAGTATTTCCTACAGTGTCGCCATTGTTCAAATTTGATTATATTCTTCGTAAATAAAGTTTCTCTTGTCCATGTGTTCTTTGCGGTTTTCAGTGTTCTCCCCTTGTTGTTGTATTCGTAGGCTATCTAGCGTTAGTCTCCTCAGTTCTTTCCTCTCAATGTGTAATATTTTGGTGTTGTCAAAATCAGCTGTATGACCTGTTGTTATTATAAGTTGTGCAAGTGCTGTTGTCATTTATCCTTTATTCGCGACTCCTTTTGTAATCTGCAATTCTTGTGCCTAGCGTTCCTTTATTGTTCCTATGTATGTATATTCCGTTGAAAATTTAACTTTATTATTCCCTGTACCCATAAAATAGTTAAAAGGGGGTACTAAATATGTTCAAATGTATGTAAATGTAAGGTATATATATTCTTGATCAGTATCAAAAGAAATTTCGATTTGGCCATGGCCGTCTGTCTCTCCGTATGTATGAACACGTCTATCTCAGCAACTATAAGAACTAGAGACGCCAAATTTGGAATGTAGGTTCGTCTATTACAGGCGCAGATCAAGTTTATTTTGTATTCGAGATATTCCCCGCTACACCTCCGTTATTCGATAAAATCTGTTGTACATCAATATATTTTTCAAGATATAGCTTTAGAATTTGGCATGTATAATCCTTTAGTCACTCTTATTCTTCTGTCACAATATGTTTGTGTGTATGTGTAAGTGTACAAAGATATGTTAGGAAGTAGTAGACCTGGGTACAGGAAGTTTCGTAATCGTGTATACTCAACTAAAGCATCCTTTCTTGTTTTTCATTGCAATTGATCTCATATATGACGTGTTCTTGCTTGTCTTTTGTGGTCTTATACAGATTTCTTGTGTTTGTGTGTGCGTTGTACGCGTACACTACGTGTTTGAGTGTGCGTTTGAAATTGTTTTTGTTATTGTTTGCCGATTTGTTCAATTATTTGTATATACACTAATGCACACTTATTAGCTTTTTCTATATCCTCGTTTTTGTCTGTGTTTTTGCCATGGGCTGTTACGTTTATTGTTAAATTGTGTATAAGTTTTTTGGGATCGCTATTTTATCAAAAATAAGGTTTTTAATATTATATATATGTATGGTCTGGTATGTTATGGTAATGTGGTTCACTCTGTCTACTTTGTCACTCTGTTTACTTACTAGTTATGTGTTAAAATATGTGATTTTGTTGATATTTCCTCTTTCGACCGTGAATCAGCATCAACAGTCGATGTAGCCTTGTCTGTCTATCCGCCTGTCGTCTGTATAAACGCATCAATTTTATTAACTAGCTACAGAGACCAAATTTGGAATGGTTCTTGTATACCATGTGCAGATCAAGTTTGTTTTAAATTTCAGGTATTCACCACCTCATCGATATCGATTAAAATGATTTATAAAAAAAATTAGAAAATATAGCTGATAAATTTTTGCATGCATAATAATTGGGTTACTCTTGATATGATGCGCAATTTTAAAGATCAGTTAATAAACACGGAAGTTATTCAAAAAACTATTTTAAGTACTGCATAAGTAGCGCCCACTTGAAATGCCTGACTTGCACTGCAGCTTTATGTGCATGTGTACAAATAAGTGTTTGAGAATTTTTATCCTGGTTACAGGATGTTTTTTAGCCGGTTATGCACGACTAAAGGATTGTTATTTGTTATCACTTAAGTTTGAATTAGGGGTTTTAGTATGTTCAATATCCCATCAATTACTTTGCTTCCATATTCTGGAATGATTTTTACTCCCTGTACCCATAAAATGGGTAAAAAGGGGATATTGGATTTGTGCAAAAGTATGTAACAGGCAGAAGGAGACATCTCCGATCCTTTAAAGTATATATATTCTTGACCAGTATCAAAAGAGATTTTGATTTGGCCATGTCCGTTTGTCCGTCTGTATGAACGCGTCGATCTCAGCAACTATAAGAGCTAGAGACACCATATTTGGAATGTAGGTTCCTGTATACCATACGAAGATCAAGTTTGTTTCCAATCATCATTATAGCATTGGAATTTGGCATGTACAATAGTTTAGTTACTCTTAATATACTGTCCAAATTTTAAGTCGATCGGATAATAAACACGGGAAGTTATTCAACAGACAAGATTCGGTACTTGAGCGAGGGGAGAAGAAGAAGCACAGCCACGACTTAAAATGCCAAGCCTGTGGCTCGCGTGTGTGCGGCTTTGTGCATGTGTGCGTGCATGTGTAAGCAGACGAACATATGATTGGAAGTTTTAGACCTGGGTACAGGGAGTTTCGTAGTCGGGTGTACTCGACTAGAGCATTCTTACTTGTTTACTTTCCAATTTTTTACGTGCCATCCTTATCATTTCCAATAAAAGCTTAACTAATATAATATATTGTGCCATCTTTCATTTAGATATATTCACAATGAGTTGCGACAAGAGACTCGAACTTTTGGAATCCCTTTTAAGCGAACCAGATAGCGAAAAAGTGTTTATTCATAATTTAAACTTGGAAGATAATTTAAAAGGCCACCAATTTTCCATGGATGCTCTATTAGATACATTTATATTACTTTATGATGAATGCAGTAATTCGTCTCTTCGGAGGGAAAAAAGTGTATCGGATTTTCTTAAACATGGTAAGTGGTAAAAATTATATTTTATTACTTCTGCGCAATCGATTAAAATGAAGCAGGAACCGATGACTATCTCCGGCGTTTTGAACCGTTGCATATTTTTTATACAAAAAGTCAATGATAATAATTCAGACGGAGCCACACTATTAGGGAAAGTGGGAAAGAGGGTAGTGAAATGTTTTGAAGACAGTTCCAACAATCTGCCACCATATTTAAGGTTATCCACCATGGAGATAGAGCTTAAATAGCTGATTGACTATCTGAGCAGACACTTATGGTTGCTCCTCTTATTCCCTTTATGAAGATAAGCCTGGAGCTGAACTCGATGGTATCAATCTCATATTGAAAGACACTGGGCCGATGCCCATTGCAATTCAGATTCTGGTGTTGGGTGCGTACATACCCGAGCCAACACCATCTGTTTTTAATCCGCCTGTGAACCACTGCTGGTTCAAGGGATTATTACAGAGGTTGACATTATCCCAATCCGTGTGGCTTCAGACGAGAGTCCTAAATTACGTACCGAAGCAAATGATGTTCAGACCTACATCTAGACACCATCTGAAAACTGTTTCAATTGAGTGTATGTGTTGTTGAGATATATTATCTAACAGAAAAGATTTTCATACTAAACCCAGTGATTAGAGGAACACTATTTAAGAACACTATTAACCCTTTTTGCCAATTAGTTAGTAATGCTATTAATTTTAGAAAGAATTAAGCGAGTTGAGTTTTGTTGCGATGCGTGCACGCGTGTATGAGTATCAGCGAAAGACTGACTCGCGCCAAAAGCTAAATGTTGATAAGAGCGCATTTACAGAGTGCTGCTCTTATACTGAATGCATATGCAAAATAAAGCTTGACCGTAACAATGGGCAAGATTAACAAATTAATGTAATTAAATGAAGGCAAACATATTTCACTAGTTCTGCTTCCGACATGCTCCCCCCGTTGGAAGAGGTATCCTTTCAACCGCCATCTGTGTCATCTTCTCCAGCGATTGTATCTTCAATTCTCCCCATGCGCCATTGAAGTGGACGCCATTGCGCCATTCTTTAAGGACGACGATGCTGTTCGGCTCCACATTTTGCGCAGATTTGCACCATTTGCCACGTTCTTGCAGGAGCGAGAGATAGTTGGAGCTCCACTTTCGCCAAAAAACTTGCTGCATCTGGCAAACGCGTTGCCAACGACTAAGACTATTGATGTCAAGGTGTGTAACGTCCGGCTCATCAAACGTTGTGAAGGTTGACCCAATTAGGAAGTGGCCCGGAGTCAAGACATCCAGGTCGCTGGGATTATCTGTAATGAGACAAAGTGGTCGTGAGTTTAACATTGCAGAGATTTCACACACTAGAGTGCGAAGTTCATGAAACGTCAAACCGCCAAAGTGAGGAGAGCGCGGTAGAATGAAGTGTCATTTTAATACGATTGAGCAGCAGGCGTTAGTAATCTCATTGGCTTGAGGGTTACTGAGAAAAAGCTGTCGCAGTTGTTTGAGCTTGTTTCTTGCACCAACAAAGTTTGTTGCATTATCTAACCAAATGGCGTTTGGTTTGCCTCTAATGCTAATAAATCTCTTCAATGCAGCAATAAACGAAGATGTGGAAAGGTCTTCAACAATTTCTAGATGTGTTGTCATGAAGCCTCAAATCAAAATGTAGCCGATTTCCTGCTGGAGTGTCAGCAATATGGCCGCAATATTATGAATAATTACCTATAAAGCAATCTTAAACTTCCTCTTACTCTGCTGTTCTGCTCGTAACGTCAAGAAGTTGAAAACTATCGCCTCCGTATCTATGAAGTGCCCCTTGTCGGGTAAAACTGTGGAACTCTCGCTATACATTTGAGAAGTCACTTCCAATGCTGGCTGGGATGATATGTCTGGGTCATGTGTACATTTGTCGTTTATTTATTTAACGAATGTATTTTACATTTTAAAGTGTTAAACGTATTTTATATTTTAAAGTATTAAACGTATTTCACATTGTAAAGTATCTAACGTATTTTACATTGAATAATTCCTTCACCTGCTACAATTCGACCATCCTGACTAGAGTGCTCCTGAACTCCTTAAGATTAATTTAAATTTATTTTTACTATATTGATTCAACTTAAAAATACATTTTTTAAAACTTTTACTCCTCGCTTCTAAGTTATGTTAAGTTAGGTTATTAATTATTAATTTTTAATACTTTTTTTTAACCATGGTCTAATGCATGCATCTTTTGTTTTGGTTGTTTTTTGTCGTGTTAAGTCGTAACAAATTCAGAAGATGCATCTATAACTAAATGTACTTGTTTGACCAACCTTTATCGACTGGTCCGTAGTGGTAAATATGCACTACAACAAATGGTACTGAGTACTTTGGGATATAGTGTAAAAATCAGGGACCGTAAATTATGTTTTATTTTTTTTTTTTTTTTTTTTTATATAAAAATCACCCATTCAATTAGTAAAAATATATATATTTACATAAAAAACACAAATAATCTATATATATAAAAGAGTTCGTGAAGCAAATAGTTCTAGCAGGAACTACTTTAGTAACCAGCAGGGAGGTTAAGTACCTAGGAGTTACCCTTGATAGCAAATTAAACTTTGCATCACACGTAAAGAATACACTGGATAAGTGCTCGAGAGCACTATATACCTGCAGAAGTATAGCTGGAAAATCGTGGGGCACAGCGCCCCATATAATAAGATGGCTATATCTTATGATAGTTAGGCCGATGATCACGTATGGGGTCATCGCCTGGGGGGACAGAGCACAGCTCGTCACCGTGCAGAAGCAGCTACAAAGACTGCAGAGAATGGCCTGCGTCTGCATGACAGGAGCAATGCGCACCTGTCCGACAGCGGCCCTAGAAGTCTTAATGGAGCTAACTCCACTCAATCACACGATTGAACTCCAAAGAAAGGCAACCCTTCTCAGAATATCATCTATAGGAGTGGGTAAGAATGGTATTAGCATGGAAGATGCTAACAGGTTAGAAAGAGAACTCCCCCTACGCATGCAACCGAGGGATGAGATGACCGCCGAGCTACTCTTCGAGCGTCACTTTGAAGTTCACCTTTGCAACAATAAGAACTGGACGTGTCTAGAAGACATACATCCCATGGAGAATCACACAATCACGTGGTACACTGATGGATCCCTAACAAACCAAGGCACTGGCCTTGGGGTGGTGGGCCCTCGGATTAAATACCACGAACCTTTAGGCAAATACACCAGCATCTTCCAAGCTGAGGTATGCGCCATCGGGAGATGTGCTGAATTCAACATCCAACGAAACTATCAGAGCAGAAGCATATCCATACTCTCTGATAGCCAAGCAGCAATTAGCGCTTTAAGCAACCCAAAAATCTCTTCGAAGTTGGTTCGAGAAGTGCGAACCAAATTGGACCAACTAGGCAGGAAAAATAGGCTTGCCCTCAGATGGATCCCAGGGCACAAAGATATACCCGGGAACGAAGCAGCTGATGAACTGGCTAAGTTAGGAGCAGGAAAACCTCTGGTAGGCCCAGAACCGTTCTGTGGCATAGGAAGACATACAATAAGGGAACATCTCAGGATAGAAGTGGACAACAGAAGGCAGTCAAGCTGGAGAACTACACCAGGTCTACGACAGGCCAAGTCACTCTTAGGAAACTATAATCTCAAAAGATTCAAGCAATTAATACCATTAGGGAAGAATTCACTTAGAATAGTCACCGGCCTTCTGACTGGGCACTGTAGACTGAGAAACCACCTAAGCAAACTAGGAATTGTAAGAAGCGGGACATGCAGATTCTGTGAAATGGAGGCTGAAACCTCATCACACATACTAGCAGACTGCACTGCCCCTGCCAGAAGAAGAAACAGGTACCTGGGTGGGTTTTTCCTTCAGACAAACGATATAGGTACTCTAGATCCGACCAAGATCCTTGCATTCATGCAGGAGATAGGGTTGATGAGTGAGCTTTAGGCTTAGAAGGGGGCACAATAGATCTCATAGGTCGCAGTGCAACGCACCCATCACTAATAATAATAATAATAAAAGAGTTCGTGCTGACTGACTGACTGACTGATTGGCAATCATCGCACAGCCCATACCATAAGAGCTAGGATGCTGAAATTTTCACAGTAGGTTCCATCTATGATGAAAGTGCACACTAATACCGGATTTTGGAAAATTCCACCCACAAGCGTGGAAAATCGCGGAAAACTGTTGTATGAAACTTTTTTGTTTACCATCCAATAAGCTTCAAACTCATTTTCAGAGATCTACACAAAAATTAATTTGACACATATTTCATCGATTTTGGAAAATCCACCCCCATGGGTGGAAAATGGGGGTCTCAAGGTTGTATGGGTGAAAGTCTAATTTTAGTCCGATCACCTTCAAATTCATTTTCAAAGCTCTTCACGTAAAATAATTCGACACGTGTATCAGCGATTTTCGGAAGTTCGACCACATGGTCGGAAAAACGGTGGAAAAGTCTGGCATTCGACATTTTTAGTTTTCATGCGATTGGCTTCAAACTCATTTCCAAGGTTCTATGGGAAAAAATAATAGGCGCGGTGGTCAACGATTTTGGAAAATCTACCCCCAAAGTCGGAAAATCGTGGAAAACTGTTGGATGAAACTTTTTTGATTATCGACCCATTGGCTTCAAACTCATTTTCAAAGCTCTTCACATTAAATAATTTGATACGTGTTTCAGCGATTTTGGGAAATTCGACCACATGGTCGGAAAATCGGTGGAAAAGTCTGGCATTCGACATTTTTAATTTTCATTCGAATGGCTTCAAACTCATTTACAAGGTTCTATGGAAAAAAATAATAGGCGCGGTGGTCAAAGATTTTGGAAAATCTACCCCCAAAGTCGGAAAATTCGTGGAAAACTGTTGGATGAAACTTTTTTGATTATCGTCCCATTGGCTTCAAACTCATTTTCAAAGCTCTTCTCATTAAATAATTTGATACGTGTTTCAGCGATTTTGGGAAATTCGACCACATGGTCGGAAAATCGGTGGAAAAGTCTGGCATTCGACATTTTTAATTTTCATTCGATTGGCTTCAAACTCATTTACAAGGTTCTATGGAAAAAATAATAGGCGCGGTGGTCAAAGATTTTGGAAAATCTACCCCCAAAGTCGGAAAATTCGTGGAAAACTGTTGGATGAAACTTTTTTGATTATCGTCCCATTGGCTTCAAACTCATTTTCAAAGCTCTTCACATTAAATAATTTGATACGTGTTTCAGCGATTTTGGGAAATTCGACCACATGGTCGGAAAATCGGTGGAAAAGTCTGGCATTCGACATTTTTAATTTTCATTCGAATGGCTTCAAACTCATTTACAAGGTTCTATGGAAAAAAATAATAGGCGCAATGGTCAAAAATTTTGGAAAATCTACCCCCAAAGTCGGAAAATTCGTGGAAAACTGTTGGATGAAACTTTTTTGATTATCGTCCCATTGGCTTCAAACTCATTTTCAAAGCTCTTCACATTAAATAATTTGATACGTGTTTCAACGATTTTGGGAAATTCGACCACATGGTCGGAAAATCGGTGGAAAAGTCTGGCATTCGACATTTATAATTTTCATTCGATTGGCTTCAAACTCATTTTCAAGGTTCTATGGGCAAAAATAATAGGCGCGGTGGTCAAAGATTTTGGAAAATCTACCACCAAAGTCGGAAAATTCGTGGAAAACTGTTGTATGAAACTTTTTTGATTATCGTCCGAATAACTTTAAACTCATTTTGAAAGCTCTTTACACAAAATATTTCGACACGTGTATCACCGATTATTGGAAATTCAGCCCTATGCTCAGAAAATTTGTGGAAAACTCTGGCATTCGACATTTTTAAATTTTATGTGATTGGCTTCAAACTCATTTTCATGGTTCTACTTAAATACATAATAGGCGCGGTGTCCAAAGATCTATCCCTAAGGTCGGAAAATTCGCGGAAAACTGCTGAATGATATTTTTTTTATATTATCGTCCAATTGACTTCAAACTCATTTTCAAACTTCTGTTTATCATTCAATCATTTTGAAACTAATTTTCAAAGCATCTCACATTACATAATTCGTCACATGTGCTACCGGTTTTGAAAAATACACGTGGCTTTATACTAATTTCCAAATATAAATACAAAAACCTCGGTACTTTGCGGGCAATACAACGGGCGGAAAACAATTGGGAAGATTTAATTTGGATTCTTAGTATTATTGTTGAAATTGGCTTAAAATGCCAAATGATTTTGGAAAATCTACTCCGTGTCGCCACGGGCAGGAAATGGAAGTCAAGGACAAATGAGTGGGACATTTTTTTGTTGTTTTTTTTTTTCAAAGACATTTTCATAGCTCTACACTAAAAACATTAGTCACGTGGCTCAACTATTTAGTTGTATTTCTTACGGTTGACGAAAGTAGTCAAATTCAAGAAAAACAATGCATTTTCATCTAAATATTTCCCCGGACAAGGCCGGGATATTACCTGCTAGTATATAATAACATCTTTGTGGTCCCTTTGCAAGGATATGCAAGGATATTGCTGACAAATCTAACACAGAAGTCGTAAATTACTGTTGAGTTTTATATTGAGCGAATAAAAATAAAAATCATTATTTTTGAGTTTTATTTTTTTTTTATCAACAATAATGAATATGTTTACGTCTTATATTCAATTACTCAAAATTAATGATTATCATTAAAGAAAAACGCAGAAAATTGAAATGTAATCATTACCATGTAATTTTTATAATTTAACTTATATTGATTACGGTCCCTGGTAAAAATCGCTCTTTTCCATTTTTTGCCGAAAACGCAATAAAAGTAAGTAAGACAATTTTCAATGTGATTCTTTGCCTTAGCGCTGATAGAAAACTAATAGCTTTTCGCAATCACATCTGTCCTTTTATCGATGCCTATATGTGCTTACTCGTTATGGTTATGGTTATATACACTAGCTGGTAATATCCCGGCCTTGCCCGGCTTAATATTTAGAGGCACTTAGCATTATGCTGAATCGGACTACTTTCGTCAACGTATCACAATTTTACCTCCCGTGGGGGTAGGAAAGTAAATAGTTAGTTGAGCTTAGTGATTCAATGCGTTTGTTGTGAATGTGTAACGCATCAACTAAATTTAATTTTTTATAAGCCATACTTGAATAGGAAGTACAAATAGTTTCTTAGCCTGCAGCTCGTGACGTCACTTACAAGGCTTCAACATGAATTACGGCCGTAAAACACCCTCGACCTATCGATGAAACCCCTCGGTTTACTCACATGCCACAGGCAGATCATCTACAAATCTGTGCGCATACCCTGGTACCAGAGGCCCCTCCTGAAAAACAATCAGTATATTGACATACAAAAGGGCGCCATGCTCATAGGACTGTTCGCTGTCCTTCTTTCACTCTTAAATATTGCTACGACCATATTTGATGTATACTCTTTGTATATGTTGGAAATAAGCACATTCGCAACATGCTGATTGTTTTTGCTTTATTCTCATTAATATTGGCGCTAGTTAATTTTGTTACCAGCGTCTTGCTGTGTGTCGCCTTGCGCAAGGAATACGAACGCAAAGTAATGCCATGGCTATGGACCTTTGCCACCTTTACCGTTTGGCGCGCCTTAGCTCTCATCTTCTTTGCCATTGTTAATGATTTATACTTTGCCTACAATGCCTTAATGGTCCTGCTGTGGAGCGTGTTTTGTTTGGTTTCCATCTATGGCTGGGCTGTCGTTTATTCGCTCTTCCTGGAGCTAGTTGATCTGACAAAGCTGGAGGATCTGGCGCATTTACGCATGCGTACCATGGCCTCGCGGCATGCATCCACAGCCAACTCGTTGGCCGGCTCGCGTCCTACTACACCACACAGCACGGTATCCACAATGCCAGTAGGCTAGACAACATATTGCCCACATATATGCTGAATATAACAAACTCCGTCCGTCGATAGGTTGCACAAGGCAAGCCAAACGCGCTTTATTCCATTTATGTGAAAATGAACACTAGTTTAGTGCCTTAGATGCGTTTAAATTACGTCTAGTACATATCAAAAATCAAATGTATTTTGCAAATTTTTATACTTGAATCTGAAAAGTAATTAAGTCTCATGCCGTCCACCTGACAAATGTACACACATATGTTTACTTAAATATGTTTTGTATTGTTGATGAAATCTCGATTTATAAGTGTGTTTACATATGGGCATTTCAAAAAAAAAAAAAAAAAAAAAAAAATGCTGTGTGGGGCTGTGGCAATGACCTTGAAGCCGATCTAACCAAACAAATAATCTCACTCATTAGACTTTAACCCCCATTTCCCGCCCGTGCCGACGGGTGGGCGTAATCCTTTAAAATATTTTTGATGGAGTTGGAAGAATAATACTAACATCTACTAACATGGTGGGAATAGTATGTTTTTAATTCAAGTGAAATTTAAAAAAAAAATTTCTAACAATTCAAAACTTTCAAATTTCGCAGAAAAGTTATCACATGTTGGTAATGTCAAATATCCACCGACCGCCACATGTATCGATAACCTTTTATTATAACGATGCCAATGTAAATGTGTGTGCATGCTGCTAGGCCGACTTACTACATAATAATAATAATAATGTTAATTTGTACTAAATCTGCCCAGCAGCATTCACATTCTATTAACTAAAAAGGTGCAAAATTAATCATTAAACTTTATTGATTTAAATTAACCATATCGAAGTATAACAAAAATAATTCACTCCAGCAGCAGCGCGCCATCCACCATCCATACCGTAGATCGATAGCAAAGCAGAAGATGAGAGATAAACCCAATATGTGAATTTCAGTTACACTTTTAAGTTTTAGGGCCGAGAGAGCGATAAATCGCGAGATTTTTATTAAACGGGCTATTCACATTTTATTTTAAACTATTATTAATAAATTCAAATTTGTGCGGTTTTATATATAACACTCTGGCAACTCTGGTGAATTTTTGAAGTTTTTCAACGCTAAAAAAAAAGATCAACTATCGTGAAGATATTAGCATATTGGTCAACTTTTATTTGTATGCATATCATCGCGAGATTTTTATTAAACGGGCTATTCACATTTTATTTTAAACTATTATTAATAAATTCAAATTTGTGCGGTTTTATATATAACACTCTGGCAACTCTGGTGAATTTTTGAAGTTTTTCAACGCTAAAAAAAAAGATCAACTATCGTGAAGATATTAGCATATTGGTCAACTTTTATTTGTATGCATATCATTATTTCGACAATAAGGTCTTATTCCGCAGTCAGATATTTTGACGTAGTCTTTATATGGGGGCACTATACTTAAGAATTACCCGCCAAACAGATGTCTAGCAGCAGCGCGCCATCTACCGTACATCGATTGCAAAGCAAGGCAGAGAGACATAAGCAATATGGCGATTTTAATCGCACTTATAAGTTGTAAGGCCGAGAGAGCGATTCAAGAGAGATTTTTTATCTCATTTGCATTTTTACGTTGTTATGCAGCAGCTGTCGCATACCGACATTGTCATTGTCATTTCCTTAGGTACGCAAAACAAAAGTCTCATCTTTATTTTTGTATATTACCATATTTCTCATTTCGTTATACTTGTATTCTGTTTTTTTCAACTTTTTACTTCCTGTACCTATAAAATTTTTTAATTTAGGTTCTCTATTTTTACAAATAATTAAGTACGCATCAAACGTATTTGTGTCTAGTGTCAGTATTTGTATATTTCTTCTAAGTGCATTTACGTGCTGCATGCTGTTTCTTGACCTGTGCTCTAAAGAATATTCGTAATTCATCAACTAATGCCCAACGGGTTAATTATTTTTATTCAACATCATTGTATGCCCGGCAGATATATTCTAAATCTTTGTAGTGCATATATTATCGCTATAGTTTCTAATTCAAAACTATGATATTTAGCTTCCGCCTCTGTAGTTCAATAAGAAAAGTAAAACACTGGATGTAATTCATTATTTTTTTCTGCATTAATATCGATCCAAAACCTAGCGTACTCGCGCCACAATATAGTTCAATCAAATTATTTGGACTGTACCTGTACAAGACTAGAATCGGAGCTTTTAACAGGTTATTTTTTAGTTGCTTAAAACATTCTAGCGTCTTAAATATGAGTACAACCCCAAACAGCTTTGGACTTCGTGTTCCTTCTTTGGGACTGGAAAGTCTTTAACTACTTGGAGTCCTTTTATGTCTGGTCTGACGCCTTCCTCCGAGATTGCATATCCTAAATATTTAATATCAGATTCAAGATACTCACACTTTTCTAATCTTAACTCGAATTTGTTTGAAACCAAACGTTTGAACATACTAATAATAATACTTTTGTATGCCTATCACTATCCGTTGTCGTCTCATTATGTCGTCCATATAAACCATAACTTTACCCTCTTGTATCATATCGGCAAAAATCTTGTTTACAAATTTTTGAAAAACTGCGGCACCCGCAGTCTAAAGGTCATTTCTAACCATTTATATTGTTCCATTGGCATTGAAAATGAAGTGTATTTAAATGGACTCTATGCATAAATACGTGGAAAACCTCATTTTTATACTCGTTTTAACAACATTTTTTTGATAGAAAAAGGGAGAGAGATTGGGTTTGTGAAATATCCGTCTCTCCGTCCGTCCGTATGAACGCAATTTCTTTCCACACCCCTGAAGCTATAGCAACCAAACTTGGTACACATGTTGGTATATATCCTCAATTTATGAAGTGTCAAGTGGACAATTCAGCATCAAAAATATACTAATGTACAAATACATACTAATGTTCACCCCCTGGACAATTCAGCATCAAAAACATTTGAACCCTCCACCTCCTCTCCAACAAATGAGCAAAATCTATATCTCCCACACCTGTTCATGAAATTTGACATACAGACTTCTGTTTTTATCGCGTCTCTTTCCGAACCCACAAATAACCTAATTATACAGGACAGGGAACAGAGTATTCTGCAGTTGGGTGCGTCCGACTGCTCCGTTCTTACTTGATTTATTTTTGTTCTGTTTTTGTCTATTAAACTTTTTTTTATTAATATTTTTTTGTTTTGATAAATTAATATATTTTTTTTTTACACTGCGTGTTATTTAAAACACTTTCATAAATATATCGGGTTGAAGAGCCGATAAACGCAGGGATCTTACAGAGTGTATAAAAGAGGTCAGTATGTTAGGCAAGATTGAACACAGCTTAGCTGAATTCCAATAACCTTCTTGCAGGCGTCCTCCCAAAAATGTTTCTTTTAATTTAAAAATAGTTATCTGTTACAATCAAAATTGCCAGGTTAGAGTAAATGGTAAAAAGGGTTTTTTTTTTTGCTGGCTATGTAACAATGTGTTACATGAAAAATGTGCTGGCCTTAACGACTAAACGGTTTAAAGTCGACTTGCGTATCGTGTAGGGAGGTAGAAAGGGATATTATGGGATTCATGCGGCATACTAAGTAAGGCTTTGGAGATATTTTCGCGCGGTTTAAGAACCTATTCGAAGGTTTCTCAGATTCGGAGAGAGATTTTAAAAGTATGAAACTTTTAAATGAGTCTCCAAAACGTAAAAAATCCAATTTTAGGTTGTCTATTGGCCCAAATGAACTTACACTTCCCACACACATATCCACTACATCCGCTACTGATAGAAATGTTGAACTTATTAATTTATCGTCCCCTTCTACTTATATTTCAATCAGAATTGACGAGAACGGCATCGCTCCCATGGAGGTTGTTCCTTCTCACCCCGAAGGTGTTCTTGATTCGGTGATTGCTAGCACTGTTGATGCAGGTCAACAACCTAGTGCCAATAGTGCCTGTGAATCACTCCAATTATCTGGTCAATCAACCATTGTCATGGCTCCATTGGATGCTCATGTTGTGGTTGGTTTGTTTCTAGGCTTGCCTCTTATATTACATCTGACTATGTTAAGGGCTTATACATGCCAAATCTAAAGCCCATATTACGGTGGAGAATTTTAAATTCACATATGCTCGGGAAATATCGTCATTCAAAATAAGTGTTCCGTCCGAATAATCCAACAATATTTGCTGCAAAGAATTCTGGCCCGACCAATTAGTTATTAAAGAATACACGGTAAGAAAGAAAATTGGCATTCGGTTTCACTTCCTTCTTCTGGTAGTGGTAGTTCTAATCCACCTCTTGTCATCTCTGATACTACAAAAAAATAACAACCTCCCTCTGGCTTGGCTATCAGAATGTTAGAGGTCATTGTAGTAAATTTACCAATCTTTATCCTAATAGCCTAACTTTTCCTTTTTCAAGTCGTTGCCTTTTCTGAAAAATGGTTTGGCCCGATATTCTTAATTCTGAAATCTTGTCTAACAAATTCTCCATTTAGAGAAAAATCGCACTTCTCGTCGTAGTGGTGGTGTACTTATTGTTGTTGACGTTGATTTGTCTTCTGAGATAGTAATAACCGATAGTTCTGTAGATATTGAAGTTGTTTCTGTTAAATTTAGTTTTAGTGGTGTATGCTTTTTTTATTACTTGTTTCTATATACCACCTTCTTCAGATTTCCCTGTTTATTCTTCCCAAGCTTCTGCTATACATTCTGTCTCCTCTATGCTTTCTGATCGTGATTTTCTTGTAGTTTTTGGTGTTTTTATTATTGCTGAAACTACCTGTATTTCTAGTCCTGACTCCAGCGTGTGGGCTCCTACGACTCAGCACGATTTTATTGACAGTTTATTTGGGAAGTCATTGTGTCAAATCAATGGTATACCAAATTCTTTACATAAAATGCTTGGTCTTATTTTTGCCTTGGTCCCTCCTTTTGACCCTATATCCGTTCCTAAATCCTTATCAACCAACTTTATAGGTGTTGATTGACTTACCAGTCAGGGTACCAGCGAGGTTGTCAATTTCGGAAAAACTCGCTCAGCTCCTATTCCAGATTAACTGGTCCCAGCTTTAAATGTGCAGAGACATGGAGCAATTCAATGTTTTTTTATTTGTGTTCCGTTGCTTAATCCACGTTGGTCTAACGAACCTGTGTGGTTTTCGCGGGATATAATAAACTTGAAGTTCGAGGAATCTAGCTCTTTTTGGATGTCGCTCGCTATTTTATTGCCCGATCTAGCTTCTCTGTACTTAATATACACTGCTATAATAACTACCTTAGAAACAGTAGGTTACAGTTTCAGCGGGATCCTAAAAGGTGTTATAACATCGTTAATGCGAAGCGTAGGTCATCAACACTTCCATCAACCGTATTTTTTGAAAAAGTGACAGCTGATGCAGATCAGGCTATCGCCGATATTTTGCCGAGTTTTTCGAGTCAAACGGCTTATAGTTCACAATAGAGGTATGCAAGAATACTTTTATTTTAAAAATTGAAGTGTGTACACACTGTTTGTAATCAAAAGTTACTGCACTTTATTCACATTGTGCAGTGTACCCATACAAGTCAGACAGAGAGAGTACAACATTCTAGTTGTATTCCCATTGCGTAGATGTTATGAGTGCTGTCTCATTCTTAGTTAGTACACCAATAAAAATTATGAGTTAAAAGTGACATGAGTACAGCAGAATACAACTTCACTGTCAGTCTTTTGGACGTTGATGTACTAAAACGGGCAGTACATTCAAGTGGCCCAACGACACCAAGCTAGGGCTTGTTAACGCGCCGACCCAGGCAAATCCCACCTCCCGCCCAACCGACCGAGGGGCGCGCCGCATAACGTGCGGTAACGAAGATCGCGGAACAGATGAATAGGTACAAACTAAATAATAGTTCTACATAAATTAAACAATAGACAAATAGTAACTATATATTACGCAGATAACATAAAAGTGAAGTTCTAAGTAAGGAAATATTTAGAAGTAGCATTACATATTAAATGATAAAGGTTGTTATAATTGGAACATAAAATACGAATAGGGATAGCATAGTTAGTTAGCTTGCAGAGAAAGAGGAAGAAAGTTTCTAGGATTTCTGATCGAAACTGCAAAACTAATTTGTCTGATTAACACCGAAGAATCAATTTCCCTTTAATTAGTTTGTGTAAAAAAATTACACCAAGCATGGATCAACGATCAGAAAGAGAAGGAAGATTTATTAGTAACAGTCTACTACGATAAGAAGGCAAGCGAGTATTACGATGCCTGTTAAGACCACGGAGTGCAAAGAGCAGATATTGTTTTTGTACCGTTTCTAATCTATCTTGATGATCCTTGTACTGGGGACACCAAATTCAAGACCCATATTCAAGAATAGGTCGAACAAGAAAAGTAAAGTTTTAGTTTCAGAAACGTTGACATGGTTATCTATGTAATGTTTTAAAGTTAAAACATTTATAATGGTTTTCAAATAAATTAAAATGATTAAAGTGTATTTATTTAAACTTAATTTTAGTAATTAAAATAAACATATTTAAATACTTTAATTCTGTTGAAACTTGTTTGAAAAAATTTATAAGTTCAAATGTTCTGATTAGCCTGCTCCCAAAATTGGTTTTTGATTACTTTCTCCCTCTCTTTCTCTCAATCATTCATTGTACAGTGAGTATAGTGTACAACAATGTACTGTACTCACAATTTACTGCACAACGTTTAGTATGAGTGGGTACATTATTTACTGATACAGAGACAAATACAACATTCACTCAATACGAGTACCGTTTAAAAGATACATAACTTTCGATTGTAATTTTCCATGTAGACCTCTAGTTCACAACCCTATTAAATGGTTTTGCCTTATCCTTATCATGTAAATAACTACAATTGCATTTTTGGGCCTTTAATCACCGAAAGTTCACCTCTACGTGATTTAATTACCATTAAGCCCGTATTTTCACCGGGAGCTGATGGCGTACCAGGCTGCGTGCTCAAGTACAGTGCTGAAGGTGTTTTAAGCCATTATTTATTTTTTATACTGTCCGTGGAGTTGTGCCTTCCCTAACATTTGGAAAGATATAGTTATTATTCCTCTCAATTAAAACGGAAAGAAGTCTAATGTTGAGAACTATAGAGGTATTTCTAAATTTTCTGCTATTCTTAAGATGTTTGAAAATTTAATAACTTCTCATCTTCAACATTTATGTAGATCCATAATTTAAAATATAAAATATAGATATACTACCACTAACCTATTAGAATTTACTTCTCTTGTTATTAAGGGATTTCAATCTAAAATGCCAACAGGTGTTATTTAGGCAGATTTTAGTAAGTCTTTTGATTCTGTTAATCATTCCCTTTTACTTCACAAATGTCATCTTCTGGCATTTCCAAGTAACTTAATTGTTTGGATCTCTAAGTAATTATCACTTTGAACCCAAAAGGTTTATTTCAAAGGTGTTAATCTCTAAGTATGCTCAAGTTTCTTCCGGAGTACCACAAGGAAGTCATCTTGGCCCCTTATTATTTTCATTGTTCATAAATGGCCTTCCTTCTGTCATAAATCACTCTAGGGTACCGATGTATGCCGACGATGTTAAGCTATGTCTGTCATCTACTGATTTCGTATCTGGTCAAAGGTTGCAAACTAATTGTTTATCCTGGGTATAATTTTGTGTTTGAATTCCAGCACATAAACTGAATTCGTTTTTATTTGCCGTAACTAGCACTTGAACTAGGTAGGCAGCGAAGATAGTGGCAACAAGAATTACCGCGGGTGGGGTTCTGTCTGAGACTATTTTATTGAGCAAACTTGAAATTGTTAATTTGAAATGTACGTATGTTGTAGCCACCCTGAAGACGGTTACCGTGGTGTAACCGAAATATATCGGAACGATTTAACAACTAATTTATGTTGTTTTGTTTTAATTATTTAACTGGACCTCGAGCCGGCCAAACCATCAACTAAAAATTAGAAAGGTCGCCAAATCACACTTTATGCAAACTTTTTGTCTATTTATGTGAATAACATTGGTACAAAAGTGCTTATTAGTTATGTGTGTTAAAGTGCTATTGATGTATTGCTTTATTTAGGTCAGTGTAGTAGGCATTATTTTGAATGCGATCATTCCCATGCAGTAAGCAATAAGGGCATGTGTGTAGTCAGCAACTTGGGGGTTGTTCTCTTGCTAACCTTAATATTGCTAAAGTGTCAATTGGAAATTTGGTTTCTTTTTATATATTTAGTGTGTGTATTCTTTATTTATTATGTAAATATTAATGTTACATTAGGTCATAAGTGTTATGGTTTATTTAGATATTACGGTAGGTCTTAACACTAATTTTGAAAGTTTTGAAGGTGTTGGATAAATTTGTAAAACTTAAATGTGGTTCATGTAAGGTTATGTCCTTTTATAAGTGTAAAAAAATGAAAATGCTGGTTTTTATTATACTAAGCTTAATTATATATTTTAACAGAACAAAGAAACATTCATTATATTCTGCTGTCGAACTAGAACTCAACTGCTACGTAAATTTTCATGTTAACACAAGTGTGCAAAAAGTATACGTTAAAGCATATGTTAAAGCGAGACAAATAATGTTCATCGAATTTCATCACGATATGCAATTATTAGAGCTTGTATGGATATATTTTGTGTTTGCGAAATGTATACAAAAACAGACGTTAAGAATCTAAACGTTAAGTTTGAATTCAAATTTCAAAAATAAATGCGTTCATCAACACTAGGCGATTTAAACGATTATTTTTTTAATGGTAAGCCGTTTGTTCGAATTGAGTCGGTTAATGATTTGGGTATCCTTTTAGATCCCAAGATTAAGTTTGATAAGCATATCTCTTCCACCGTTAATCGTGCCATTGGTATCCTGCGTTTCAAGAGGATCAAGATGGGCATTAAAAATATTGCTTGGTATGAAAATCTTTTTGTTGTTTAAGATTTCTCAACCAAGCTCACAGATTGTTTATTTGGGGCGGTATATTATCCCGACTATATTTGGTGAAAATCAAATTACTTTATCATATAGCTGCCATAGGAACAATCGAACATATTATGTAAAATATGGCCAATGTAGGATAACAATACCATAGCAGCTCTCGGAACAATCAGATACAAGGCTAAACAAAACAAAGCTAAACCCAAGGCTGTAAAACGTTGCAGTGTTATGTTCGTGTTGTTTGTTTTCGTTCTTGATAATCATGTCTCTTGCTTCTATGATTGTCAAAAATGTTAAAATCATCAATTAAAACAAGACGATATGCAGTACTGCAAACCGTTTAGTATCAGCAGAGATTTTCCTATCTATATATATAAAAGAGTTCGTGCTGACTGACTGACTGACTGACTGACTGACTGATTGATTGGCAATCATCGCACAGCCCAAACCATAAGAGCTAGGATGCTGAAATTTTCACAGAAGCTTCCATCTATGATGAAAGTGCACACTAAGACGGGATTTTGGAAAATTCCACCCACAAGCGTGGAAAATTGCGGAAAACTGTTGTATGAAACTTTTTTGTTTACCATCCAATCAGGTTCAAACTCATTTTCAGAGATCTACATAAAAATTGATTTGACACATATTTCACCGATTTTGGAAAATCCACCCCCATGGGTGGAAAATGGGGGTCTCAAGGTTGTATGGGCGAAAGTCTCATTTTATTCCGATCATCTTCAAATTCATTTTCAAAGCTCTTCACGTAAAATAATTCGACACGTGTATCAGCGATTTTGGGAAATTCGACCACATGGTCGGAAAATCGGTGGAAAAGTCTGGCATTCGACATTTTTAATTTTCATTCGATTGGCTTCAAACTCATTTTCAAGGTTCCATGGGCAAAAATAATATTCGCGGTGGTTAAAGATTTTGGAAAATCTACTCCCAAAGTCGGAAAATCCGTGGAAAACTGTTGTATGAATTTTGTTTTTATTATGTTCCAATTGACTTCAAACTTCTGTTTATCATTCAATCATTTTGAAACTAATTTTCAAAGCACCTCACATTAAATAATTCGTCACTTGTGCTACCGGTTTTGAAAAATATAAATAAATACTAAAACCTCGGTACTTTGCAGGCAGTACAACGGGCGGAAATGAGTTGGAAAGATTTAATCTGGATTCTTAGTATTATTCTTGAAATTGGCTTAAAATGCCAAATGATTTTGGAAAATCTACTCCGTGTCGCCACGGGCGGGAAATGGGAGTCAAGGACAAATGAGTGGGACATTTTTTTGTTGTTTTTTTTTTTCAAAGACATTTACATAGCCCTACACTGAAAACATTAGTCACGTGGCTCAACTATTTAGTTGTATATCTTACGGTTGACGCAAGCAGTCAAATTCAAGAAAAAAAATGCATTTTCATCTAAATATTTCCCCGGGCAAGGCCGGGATATTACCTGCTAGTTGTACATACAATATGATTTCTAATATTATTATTATTTTTTTTTACAGCGAAGCCATTCGTTCACCTTGTAAGAAAACTTCGCTTAATGCGTGATGATTTTGAAATATTAAAAATTATTGGACGTGGAGCATTTGGTGAAGTTTGTGTAGTTCGCATGATTTCGTCGGAACATATTTTTGCAATGAAAATTTTAAACAAATGGGAGATGTTGAAGCGAGCTGAGACAGCTTGTTTTCGCGAAGAAAGAGATGTGTTAGTACTTGGAGATCGTCAGTGGATTACAAATCTGCATTACGCCTTTCAGGATAATATAAATTTGGTATGTTTTTAATATAATTAAAAAATAATAATAAATTAATATATTAAAACCTAAAAACAAGTTGAAAAGTTATCTTCGGCGTGCCGAATCTGTGTCTCCTTATAGCAATATTTGATATACAAAAATAAATTTTATTACTATGCAAATTATAGAAATTACTGACATTGGTCGCCATATATCTTGAAAAACAAATTAATTTGTCATACAACTCATATTTGACCTTTTGCTCCTATGGCTGCTATCATGTATAGTAGCTTGATGTGGGCCAAATTTCGTCAGCTTGTACAAAACACAACGCAACATTGATTCGGTGATTTTTTGTCAGCAAAAGACGCACTATAGTTTTAAAACTGAGAGACGGACATCGCTTTATCGACTCGGCTATTAATGCTGATCAAGAAAAAGTTGGAAAAATCGCCTTCAATGCGCTACGCATTTCGTTAGAAAATTATAACACACTTGTAAGACTACTAAAACGCATAGCTCGCAAAATATGCTCAACCAAATTTTTCTGCTCGGTGTGCTCAGTCAAAAGACCGAGAAAAATTAAACGGGATGGCTCACAGTCTCAAAATCAACCCTCTTTGTTATTTCGTTCGGGTTCTCGCTCGGGTTTTGGGTAGAGCGTAACACACGAACGGTGGCCCCCTGACTGTTTTGAGCGAAAAGACTCGTTCGCTCAGGTACTGTGCGGTCAGTAACTGAAAAAAACGATTAAAGGTTCGCAAAAAAAATATCTTTTTTTGTTGTGTTTCCTTAGGATTTTGCCACAGGCAAAGCATTTAAGAGGAAGGCAGAAAACGATAGGGCGCTAATGTGTGTGCATATGCGAGTTAAGAACAATGTTTCCCATAATTGTTCCGATGTGCAAAATGGGCAGTGCAAACGCACCCAAAATGCACTTGACCAAAAGCTAAAACGCCTGCACCGCATGCAGCACATCCGCCACGTGCCGAATCATCAGTTTGAGAAGAATCTAAGAAAGTGCCTGACATATGTCGTTTGATCAAAGAGTTCTCAGGGGACAGGACATCTTTCAGCTCAGACAGTCTTGGAGTCTCACAACACCCCAATGAAGTGGAAGGCTATCTCAAAAAGTCTTACAACACATTATGCAGATAAACGAGATCTAGAATCTCTCGAATACTTGATGCTTACGCTGACACAGAGACGTATGACCATTAACGAATTCTATCAAGCAATCTACCATCAGCTGTCATTGATTCTGAATCAGATAGGAGCAAAAGAAGAATCACCAGAAACGATTAGGTCGTTGACTGATAACTACCGCGGGAAGGCCCTAGACACGTTCATAAGGGGCTTAAACGGCGACTTATCACGACATTTGGGAATAAAAGAGCCGAGAGACCTGAGCCACGTACTCCATTTATATAACTTATTGGATAACCAAGAACACCGAAACTTAGGAACAAAGCCTAAGGTCAGACAACAGCCCCCACCTTTGCTACCACGACAGACAAACTCGAGATTCCAGGCAGCCAAACCTTTTAATAACACCCCATCTAATCAATGGAGAAACTTTAACCGTAGTCTTTACTATGCACAAGTAGCCGTCCGATAGTGGGGTATCAGAACCAGACCACATACTCTACTGCACCCCAACAGTACAGGCAACCTCAACAAATCGTACAACGTCCATACCAGCAGCCATTCCCTACAAACGGGCCGCACCAGGTTGCACCTCCGCGTCCCTACGCTCCTAAACCAGAACCTAAACCAGTTCCAGTGGACATTGACCCTTCCGTTCGATCAAACCGCATAAATTACATGAACAGGCCGCATTTCAACGTCAAGCAAGCGTCCCCCGCACCAATGCAATCGGGACCTCCACAGGAATACCAGAGACAATTCCACATAACCACAGGAGAAGTTGAACCAATCGCAGAGGACAGAGAATATAAATCTTCGTATCCTACTAAGATCTCAGAGCAGGCCTGTTTCGAAAGTTTGGAACAAGAGGAAGGTTCATACGAAGAAACGTATGAAGGGGAACAAGAGTATGCCTCAGAAGTGGCAGACAGTTGACATCAATTTTTAGACTAAATAGTTCCTCGCTGCCTTACTTTAACTGTACTACGAGGGACGGTAAAGTATTCAAATTTCTAATAGACACAGGCTCAAATCAAAATTACATTCAATCTAACTTAGTACCAAATGCCAAACTTAACGAAAAACCATTTTTTGCAAGTTCAGTTGGTGTCCAGACGAAGATCACTCACCACACCCATTTTATTTTATTCAGTTGCTAAGTTACTAAGTGCAGTAATCGATGTCAAGAATGACATTTTAATAAAAAATGGGGATTATAGAAACAATATCTGGCAACTAGCTTCATAAGCAGTGAATAGTAAACATATTAGAGCAGACCGCATGTCAACAAGTCAGAAACAACTTATAGAACATATCACCAAGATCCATGCAGAACTATTCGCTGAGCCCGATAAAAAGCTACCACAGCTGTAGAAGGCGAGATTAGGACCACATCAGACACACCGGTATATAGCACGCATTATCCTTACCCCGCTTCCCTAAGATCAGAAGAAGAGAAACAGATTAACCAGCCGTTGTATGACGGTATAATAAGACCCTGACGGTCATCCTATAATGCATGCGTATGGGTAGTACCAAAGAAAGCTGACGCATCTGGAGAGAGGAAGTATAGAATTGTCATAGATTATAGAAAGTTAAACGCGGTAACAGTATCGGATCGGTATCTGATTCCGGAGATTGGGGAGATTAGCGCAAAATTGGGCGATAATAAATACTTCTCGGTGCTCCGTCTGAAAAGCGGTTTTCATCAGATCCTCCTCAAGGGAATAGATATAGAAAAGACAGCATTCTCAGTGAACGGCGGGAAATTCGAGTTCACTAGACTACCGTTCGGACTAAAGAAATCTCCATCAATATTCCAGAGAACTTTAGATGACATCTTACGAGACCATATCGGAAAGAGATATATCGATGATATTATAATTTTCAGTCAATCAGAAAGTGAGCACACTCAAGATCTCGAGGCAATATTCTCTACCTTGGCCAAAGCAGATATGAAGGTTTAAATCGACAAATGTGAGTTATTCAAGACCGAGGTTGATTTTATAGGTTTCACTATTTCCGCTAACGGCGTTATGACTAATATCGATAAAGTTAAAGCTATCAATAATTTTCCAAAGGCTAAGACATTAAAGGACTTACGAACTTTCTTAGACTTATAGAGTTACTACAGATGTTTTATTCGCGATTACTCAAAACTAGCGAAACCGCTAACAACCCTACTCAGGGGTGGGAAAGGTCGTCTCTCAAAAAAGAGTTTCAACTCACAACAGATGCTTTAAGTTACGCCATCGGCGAGGTGCTAGAAAAAAAAATAAAATGGATGACCCATTACATTCATTTCACGTACGCTATCATAAACAGAAGAGAACTACGCCACAAATGAAAAGGATATGTACGGGCATTTAAAGCCTACGTGTGTATCTTTACAGTACCTCCAGAGTCATCATTCACACCGATTAACAGGTCGGCGTATTTCGATTAATGTGGAGGAATATAAAAAGGTCGCACGGAGCTTAGAAGAATCATTATAAAATATGAGCAGTGCCCACGATATGAACCCATTCATGGAATATGAGCTTAAGGCAATAAGGTCGATTTGCGCAGGCTTAGGCCACCCAAACGGGCAACCAGGTCTATAGATGCTCTGGGGACAGTGTGAAAATGGCTGGCCGGCACGCAGGACAGAAGCGACCATGAAATTCTAACAACAAAAATTAATGAACAGTTAGTAAATAATAACAGGTTGTTATTAATAAGGCATTAATCACTAGAGTAAACGAGTTAAGCAACATATCAAAGACATTACAATAAAAATATGTTTTCATATTAAAATACCGATTGCAACTCTTAAAAAACGATTAAAATAATTTAATTCACGCAATAAATTGGGCAAAAACGAACACTTTAAATCCCATAATATTTTTGAACGCAGAGGTATCCAAAGTAGAAGAAGTCTTAGATAGCGAGGAAGGAATGTTTATTAATGTAGAATAACTACTGGAAATCGCAAAAATAAAAATATCCACAAATAGCAAAAATATGCTCTACATGATAAACGTACCTTTACTCGAAAAGGAACCTTGCATTTCTCTGATAATTAAAGCAATAAAGAAAGATAATGTAATAAACGAAATCACATATGAAAATATCATGATCTGTAATAAAACAATATATGCCCATATAAAATAATACGAAACTCATAGCGACAATTTGTAATAGAAATAACATCCTAGATCTAAGTAATGACTCCTGGATAACACCGCATTTACAAAATCGAAAGCCATACTGCAAGTCCGTCAACAGCCAGCACATTTTGGATCATCAGGAAATACTAACCGGCACCATACTGCCAACGATTTCAAGGGAAAATCAAAATCGACCAGGAGGAAATGGAGCTGTTAGGAACTTATCTAATACAGATCCAGAATTCAACAGTAAAGATCGATGCTGACGAATACGAGGCAAGGGAATCGAAATACGGTTGATTTGGTTGATTGATAATTTTTGCCTATTGCCTATTTTCACCCGTTTTGTTGACAACCAAAGAACCTAACTTTTGTGTTTAGCTTTGGCAATTAGTATGAAGTCATTCGTATGGAAACTAATACGCTGAATTCCAGAGTTTTCCCCTACTTTTCCGACCGTTTCAAATATCGGTGCCACATGTATCGAATTATTTAATGTGTAGGAGCTATGAAAATGACTTTGAAGAAAATCGGACAATACTTTGGGGTAGTTTTTCCAAAATCTTTTTGCACCTATTATGTCGTTGTGTAGATCCTTGAAAATGAGTTTCAAGCCAATCGCATGAAAATTAAAAATATCGAATCCCAGAGTTTTCCACAAATATTCCGACCATGACACAGTGGTTGCACCCATGCGACAAAAATCAAAAAACCGAAAAGGTAATTTTGCAATTTTAATCATGTTGATCATCTCGTAGATAAATTGGCTTTTTGAATCCAACGTTTTTTTCAGTGTGACCATTCGCTCTTTGCAAACAACCCTTTAAAGTTAACCCACATGGTTTGCAATTCAGTGCGTTGTGATTTCGCAGAGAGTAAGCTCCATCTTTCAACATAAGCAACGTATTTGCAATAAGCGCCAATAACTTTGATGTAGTATGGATATCATTCGTACAGGTATAAAGCTTAATTTAAACCAACCAACATTGTTGTGTGTCATCCAAAAATGGAAAAGAAAATCCAAATGGTCTTTAGTGAGTGTTTTTCGTTTCTAGCTTCTAACTTCTTTTATGCTGTGTTCCCGACCGATTCCCAGGTTCATATTTGTTTTGATCATAGATGCATATCTAAAGATTAAAATAAGACCTGCATTATCTTCCTTAGCCGCCCTTTCGTAACATTATGTTGATCGGAGTGCGACAGGTATTTGTGTCTGTTTTTGGGGGTTTTCGTGGTAAGTGCTCTTTTTTGTGTGTTTGTTATTGATTATTTGTGTTTTAAATGTCAAATTTGTATTTCTTCTTTATTATTAACGTTACTTTTGTTTCATTTAAATCGGTATAGGCTTTTCTTTTCAAAGTACCATCCCGCACACGTTTTTATTCAAGCGTGGTGTTCTCAAAATGGCACTAATGCTGAAGCATTAGCTCGATATGTTATCGATGGATGGAGTTGGAATCCAAAGGATATGTGCCAGACCATAAAAAATTATTAGCTTGTGCCAGTGGCGTAGATAGCTTTTTGCAAAGGGGGGCATTGATTCTGAAAATTTAAAATTTTCTTTTAATTTTTTGTTTTGGTCTTGCCATTTTGCACATATCTAATTAATTCTAAAAATGCTTATATGCATCTTCACAGAATAATATCAAGTTTTATAGATTCTTTGCACAGCCCAAATCGAAAGTGCTACGATGCTGAAAGTGCACACTTAGACGGGGTTGGGTGAAATATCACCCACAAGTGTGGAAAATCGCGGAAAACTGTTGTGTGAAATTATTTTATTAAATCTTCCAAACGGCTTCCAACTCAAGGATCTGAACAAAAAACCACTTGAAACGTGGTGATATTTTAGAAAATCCACCCCATGGGCGGAAAAGCTCTGAAATGTAACATTCTTGGTTATCATGTGATTTAAATCTAATTTATTTTCAAAGCTCCACACAAGAAAAAATTAAACGTGGTCGTTATAAATTTTTTAAACTTTTCAAGACTGCATTAAAACAAATTCAACAGAATGCCGACCGATATTAAAAAATTTCCATAACCACGGGCGTTAAATAAGGTTCAAGGTCAAATGTGTAAGATTTTGATTTTTCTTAGATTGACTTCAGTCGTTTTTCTACAAAAATTATTTGTTATATATTTCCCGCAATCTAAAAAGCTATTGAGAAAATAAAATCGAACAGGTCTCCGGGTCCAATAACCACCCGGAGACCTGTTCGATTGATCCCCTTAATCGACCCCTATTTTACTGCTTCACATTGTATCTTATACGTTATAAACCCAGCTGTTCGAGCTACTTTTATAGTATTATCATTGGAATAACCAGAAAAATAATGATATGTTTAAATAACTGGAATATTTGCAATATGTGCATTAGAGCTCAAAACTGATAATTCTAAAACTAGATGTAGCTTTAAAATAGTAAATTACATGTGCAAGCATGCGTATACCGAGCATTGGGGGATCGCATATTATTTAAACACACCTTTTGTTACTTTGAGGTGAAGTTTTTCGTATTCTCGGCAACCTAGAGTAATTTAAAGCCCAGATTCGGATTCAGCAGGTGAAAATACGTTATGAACACATACTTTATGCTCATAATATTAAAAAAAAATTTTGAGTATTTTTTTGCCTTTGGTTTGAAAATTTTCAGATTAGCTCATATAGTTATCCAAGTAACATCAAAGTAAACGAATCTCTCGCTGAAGTCGATTTACAAAGATTACTTGATTATACAGCATCACGTATATTAGATCTTCAGATCGATGTTATCAATGAAATTTACGATGATTCAGTAAAGACACTTACCTTGATAGGAAAATTGAGTTTCGATGGTAGCACTGGACATAGCGAATACAAGCAGAAGTTTGTCAAAAATAATTTGGAACACAATTCTATATTTGCCAAGCCCAATAATTATGTGGAAGAACCCTAAGCAATAAGGTTTCAATTTAAAAAAGAATCTTCCCAATTGAAGAGGAGAATTACTGCTTACACGCCTTGACAATAAACTAATCGACGGATGCGCCACCATTTTGCAGGCCTTACATTTTGGCTATAAAATTAATTTAGATACGTTTCGAAATTTTGCGCTTGAGAAAGCAAGAGGTCTAGTGGAAACATATCCGTGGTATCACTTGCCAGCTTCGGTGCATAAAATATTAATTCATGGTTCCGCAGCTATTAATCAAGCATAAGTCTCAATTGGAGCATTATCAGAGTAAGCTACTGAAGCTATAAATAAGTATTTGAAAAAATATAGATTTCAGCATACTATAAAAATTTCGCGGGCCACAACAAATACTGATCTCATCAAAAAATTGTTCCTTAGTTCAGATTCTCTCACGGGTGGATTAAAAAAATTACTATGTAAAAGAAAACTTAACTAAAAATTTCTGATTTTGAATTATTTGCACAATAAATATTCATTTAACAGTTTTTTCTGCAACCTATATATATAAAAGAGTTCGTACTGACTGAATGACTGATTGGCAATCATCGCACAGCGCAAACCATAAGAGCTAGGATGCTGAAATTTTCACAGTAGGTTCCATCTATGATGAAAGTGGGCACTAAGACGGGATTTTGGAAAATTCCACACACAAGCGTGAATAATTGCGGGAAACTGTTCTATGAAACTTTTTTATTTAACTTCAAACTCATTTTCAACGATCTACACAAAAATTAATTGGACACATATTTCACAGATTTTGGACAATCCACCTCCATGGGCGGAAAATGGGGTTCTCAAGGTTGTGTGGGCGAAAGTCCAATTTTAGTCCGAACACGTTCAAATTCATTTTCAAAGCTCTTCACATAAAATATCTCGACACGTGTATCAGAGTTTTTCAGAAATTCCGCCCCATGTGCGGAAAATCGGTGGAAAACTCTGGCATTCCACATTTTTAATATTCAAACTCATTTTCAAGGTTCTATGAGAAAAAATAATAGGCGTGATTTTTGAACAGATATTGGAAAATCAACCCCCAAAGTCAGAAAATTCGTGGAAAACTGTTGTATGAAACTTTTTTGATTATTGTCCAATTGGGTTGAAACTCATTTTCAAAGCTCTACACATTAAGTAATTTGACACGTGTCAGCGATTTTGGGAAATTCAGCCCCATGGTCGGAAACTCAGCGGTCGATGGTAATCGACATTTTTAATTTTCTTGTGCTAGGCTTCAAACTCATTTTCGATGTTTTGTAGAAAGTTATAACAGGAGCCGAAGAAGCTAAAAGACTTCGGAAAATCTACCCTCAAAGTAGGAAAATTCGTGGAAATCTGTGGTATAAAATTGTTTGAATTCGTCCTATTGGCTTTAAACTCATTTTCAAACTTTACACAGTAAATAATTCGGAACATGTATCACCGATTTTGGGAAATTCAGCCCCATGGTCGGAAAATCAGCGGAAAACTCTGGTAAACGACATTTTTAATTTTAATGCGATTGGCTTCAAACTCATTTTCAATGTTCTACACAAAAACATGATAGTCACGGTGGCCAAAGATCTTGGAAAATCTACTCACAAGGTCGGAAAATTCGAGGAAAACTGCTGTATAAAACTTTTTTGATTATCGTCCTTTTGACTTCAAACTCATTTTACAACTTTTCTGTTTATCATCCAATTATTTTTTTTTTTTTTTATTTATTTATTTTATTTATTTATTTTATCATTCCTAGTGCTACAAGCTAAAGCTTATAAGTTAGGGCACTAGTCACTATAATTAAACATATTTTATAACATAAATTTTACATTTAGTTTTTTAGATTTAACATATAAAATAAGTACATAGTTCATATAATTTGAGTTTAAAGTTATCGTTCACAGTTAAAATAACTATTATTGGGTATTGTTCTGTAGGTGAGCCTTTAGTTTTATCTTAAATTGCGTGGCGCAATTTGAAACTAATTTTCAAAGCACCTCACATTAAATAATTCGACACTTGTGCTACCGGTTTTAAAATTTGCTTGCCCCAGGAAAAGGGATGAAGTTCGGAATTCAGCATTTTCGTGTCATACGAATGGCTTCATACTAATTTCGAAATATTAATAAAAAGTCCTCTGTACTTTGCGGGCAATACAACGGGCGGAAAATTGTTGGAAAGCTTTAATCTGGATTCTTAGTATTATTCTTAAAAGTGGCTTCAAGTGCCAAATGATTTTAAAAACCCATTCCTACGCGTCGCCACGGGCGGGAAATGGAAGTCAAAGTCAAATGAGTGGGATTATTTGATTAGTTAGATCTGCTTTAAAGACATTGTCATAGCCCTACACAAGAAATATTAGTCACGTGGATCACCTATTTAGTTTCCTACTCCCACGAGAAGGAATACTGTGATACGCTATTTATGGGTATTTATTACGGTTGACGAAAGTAGTCAAATTAAAAATATTGCACTTTCATCTAAATATTTAGCCGGGCAAGGCCGGAGTATGACCGGCTAGTATTTAATATAAAAATAATTTTTAATTTCGTGACTAGCGCAGTAACTTAAAACTTTTAAACTTTTAGCGCTAAGATAAATCAGTAATTCAAATCACATGCACACCACACGCCCAAGGTAAAAACACTTCCCTCACCTCCAATTACTGCTCCCTAGTGGCTTCGATTACCACAATGTCGTTCATACAGGCGAACGCATATGTCTCCATCTCGGGCCCTATTACAGAGTGCAATGGACACTGAAAAGTAGCGAAAGCCGAATGCAGCTCAAATGGCATAACCCGCCACTGAAATAAACCCCTTCCTGACACAGTGAATGCCCTGCACTTCCTACGATCAGGTGTTATCGGTATCTACAAGTTCCCGTGATTGATTGAGGGACTGAATTGGCATCTGTCACTAAGTTCGCATTGAGTTGTCTACACATGCGCCTGACTTATTTTTGACTAGGACTATGGGGGCGCAGTGCATACTGCGCGACGGCTTCAAAGCCCCCCCCTGGATCAACTTGTTCACCTGGTCCTCAACATTTTTTTCTAGCAGAATTGTCCAGGGGGTGAACATTAGTCTGTATGCTAAGTTTGGGGACTCTACCTGTACAGGTGTGGGAGATATAGATTTTGCTCTTCTTTGGGGGAGGGATTGGAGGGTTCAAAAGTTTTTTGATGCAGATTTGTCCAGGTCATCATTAGTCTGTATACCAAATTAGGTGACTTAGAAACTGTAGTAGATATAGCCCGTGTTTTGGTGATAGTATGAGTCGAATTGCGGAGGAGGGGGTGATCTTGACACTTCATAAATTAAGGATATACACCAACATGTGTACCAAGTTTGGTTGCTCTAGCTTCAAGGGTGTGAACAAAATTGCGTTCATACGGACAGACGGACATTGCGCAAACCCAATATACTCTTTCCCTTCGAGAACAGAGTATAAAAATACAAATATGCCTCCTGTGCACAACAACCAACAGTCAAATCGCTTTGCCTTGCTTAGCGATAGCCCAATAACCAAAAGAAACATGTAAGAATGCTATAGTAGAGCATACCCAAATACTAAACTCCCGGTACCCAGGTCAAAACTTTCGTACTTTCGTTATGTTGTTCGTGGAGTTGTGCTCTTTCTCCAATATTTGGAAATAATCATTTATTATTCCTCTCCATAAAAAAGGAAACAAGTCCAATGTTGAGAACTATAGAGGTATTTCTAAGTTGTCTGCTATTCCTAAGATTTTTGAGAAATTAATAACTTCTCAACTTCAACATTTATGTAGATCCATAATTTCACCCTGCCAGCATGGCTTTGTGAAATATAGATCTACTACCACTAACCTATTGGAATACACTTCTCTTGTTATTAAGGGATTTCAATGTAAAATGCAAACAGATGTTATTTACACTAATTTAAGTAAGGCTTTTGACTCTGTTAATCATTCTCTCTAAAGACAATATAAAAACCAATGACATATCAGACAATCCATTCATGTTTACAAACGTAGACTACGCAAAATCAACGCTAGATATTAGCGCAACCAAAACGACAAAGCATACACTCAAGACAACAAAACACTCAACACCCGGAGCCATGATAACAACAACTGACTCAGAATCACATAATAAAAAATTGTCAAATCACACAAACAAAACGCTCTCTGATACAGACAGTATTAAATAAGACGTTGAGTTGTGCTAAACACAAACCTCTATCAAGCTCTACTCGCTCCTCCGCACGCTCCCCGCCGTGGCCTACAATGTTTTAATACACTGAAGTAAATACCGCTGGACCGCTGGTGCAGGAGAGGAGCAAGATTTTGGAAATTTAAAAGTAAATAAAAAGAAACTAATACACTTTTTTACTTAACATTATGACGCTCAAAACGTTACAATGGAATAAAATGGTTATAAAGACAAATACCATAATCTCTCTCTCTCTCTCTCTCTCTTAATAGAAAACTACAAGCTACATATTATAGCCCTACAAGAAGCCCATCTCACCAACACCGACACCAAGATTCACACACACAACAAATGTTCAATAGATTTCAAAAACGACATAGATATACTATCCCCAAAAGCAATCAGAGGATTAGCCTTTCTAATATCTAAAACCATAGAACATAAAATAGTAAATTGACATTCCAACATTTTAACCATAGCCGCAGAAATACACACTAAAGTCCCATTCATAATATTTAATGTATATCTGTCACCTACCGACAAATTCATAGAGCAGGACCTTTACGACCTTATAAACAATTTCAATACGTCACTTATGTTAGTAAGATTTATCAATGCCTGGCACTCACTCTGAAGATCAAATAACCAAAGAGGAAACATTGTTGATCGTTTTATACAGAACAACAACCTTATAGTTTTAAGTAATGGGAATCACACTCACTACTTCACTCATAACACCTTCACACATGTAGACTTAGCCTTCTCCTCTCCACCTCTATATATTAATGCCTCTTGGTCTACATACGAAAATCTATATGGCAGCGACCACTACCCTATAAACATTCAATTATTTCCCACCATGCACACGCACACAGAACACAAAACACATAGATACAAACTCAACTCAGCAAACTGGAAATTATTTCAGGAAAATTTAAACCAACAAACACAACGACTGATTATAACAAACAACACAAATCAGTCAGCAGCCAAACTTCTTAAAATAGTCAAGTCATCTGATATCAAAACAATACCCATATAAAATCCCAATAGAATTACAAAAAATTGCGTTTACTGGTTGGACCCCAGAGCTAGATGAATTGAAAAGGGAAAATGTTAGATGTCTAAACACGCTAAGAAAACATCTAAACACAAGAAATATGCTTAAATATAAAGAAGCGAATGCAAAGTTCAAATATGTAGCAAAAGCAACACAAAGAACCTCCTTTGCGCATTTACTCATGGCATTAACCGCCTTACGAGTGAGGCCGAAATAGAAAAATCCATAGAGAGTCTAACGAGCCAACTCATCAGAGCTTACCACTCCTCTGGTAGGTCCACACGGACTAAGCGCAAGGCTAGTGACCATGGTGGCATCCCGAGCTTGCAGTACTTAGACGTGAAGTCCGAGAATTCTTCAAGTTAGCTAAAGTAGTGGACCATGAAGTTATCTGGAGGGAATACAAACTTAGACGTAAAGATTTTAAAAAAGAAGTACGAAGAGCAATGAGGTAATCTTCGAAGAACTTCTGTTCTATGATCGAGAACACCTCACAAACACCTCGACTTAGAAAGCTACTATCCAGTCAACCAACCACGCAGAGCCCTCTGCGGAAGGACAATGGAGATTGGAACAAAAGCTGCAAGGAGACACTGAAAGCACTCTCTGAGACACTGCAAGGAGACACTGCTCATGGAGGCACACTTTCCTGGCTGCACGGAGCCTGTAAGTCATTCCCAAAACCGACGATTAAGACCCGCAAATACGCAAGAAGATATAGTAACCGTAAGGAAAATCGACTGGGCGCAGTTCTTTTGCCGGCTACAAATCGCCTGGACTAGACGGTATATTTCCAGCCATGCTACAGATGACGAAATCCCAAGTCATGGCTTAAAGAAATATTTAAGGGTTATCTGAACTTAAACTACGTGCCCGAACCCTGGAGAACAGCTAGGGTTGTATTCTTGCCGAAATTTGGCAAAAGCAACCATCTCTATCCGAAGGATTACAGGCCGATTAGTTTAACTTCCTTCCTCTTCAAAACACTCGAGAAGTTAATAGAACTAAGCTTAAGGACAGGTACTAACCAAATCCAGCTCTCGAAACATCAACATGCCTACACAAAAGGGAAATCGGTAGAATCTGCGCTGCATTCCCTGGTAGCCACTATAGAGAAAGCACTCTACCACAAGGAATATGCACTGGGAGCGTTCCTGGACATCTCATGCGCATTCAACAATGCCTCAAAGCACACAATTCTCGAAGGACTGCGCGCAACGAACCCCACAACGGCAATCGACCTTTGGATACACAATCTTTTGAGTTGCAGACGCGTCCAGGCTGAGTGGGGCCCAACAACAGCACTAAAAAGGCACTCCGCAAGGAGGTGTACTATCGCCCCTTCTCCGAAATCTGGTTGTAAACCGGCTCCTAACGTCATTTGAAGGTAGGGCCACCAAGATCATGCAGACGACATAGCCGTAATCATCGTAGGGAAATGTCCGTCTACGCTAAGCTCCATCATGGAACATACACTGAGGAAGATACTTAATTGGGCCACTAGAGTCGGACTAAGTATCAATGCGGAGAAAATGGACCTTATCCTCTTCACGAAGAGGTACAAGGTACCAGCATGGACCCCACCCTGAATAAAAGAATCAAGACTCGTACCGAAGATGCAGGTCAAATATCTGTGGGTAGGTCTCGACAACAAACTGAGTTGAAAGGCCAATGTAATAGAAAGGGTCAAGATAGCCACCAATGCACTATATACATGTTGCCTTGTGGTAACAGGAAATATGGCTCTTCAGAGACTATTACAATGCAAGATCGCCAGGGAACGGTTAAGTAGCATGGACTACATAGTCCCTATGACAAACCTCTACCATAAAACAGAAATGATGATTGGTCGCAACGACCGGATCGGAACCGAAGCAGTGGACGACCAACATCCACACAGACGGCTCTAAGATGCGAAATACTGTAGGCGCGGCGGTTTATTGTGAGGAGCTCGACATAGAGCGACCATACAAACTTTCGGACTACTGCAGCGTCTACCAGGCGGAGGTCTTCGCCATCCGGAAGGCGGCTGAAGCTGCCTTGGAGCTCAACACGCAGCACATATATGTCGTCATATTCATTGACAGTCAGGCGGCCATAAAATCCTTATTCTCAGACGCCATCAAATCCAAAAATGTTCTGGCAAGCAGGGAAGCAGTGGATGCATTAAGCACTTCCAAGAGAGTGCGCATCTACTGGGTTCCCGGCCACCGGGGCATCAGCGGAGACGCAAGGGCAGACGAGTTAGCTTGGAATGGTGTGGAACTAACGACTGGTAGCGTCGAGAATCTGCCAATCTCCCTACAAGCGATATACACAGAACTCGAAGAACAAGCTCAACGGACAGTCAGCTGCAGATAGAGAGCTGCGACGACATGCAGAACGTCTAAAATAATGTGGAACGCGAGAAACGCCAATCAATCCTCCTACATCCTATCGCTCCCACGGAGTGCAGGTCACTGCTAGGTGTTCTAACGGGACACTGTATGACAGCGGCCCATGCGAAGAAGCTTGGCATCACAAACGACGACAACTGCAGGAAGTGCAGAGAGCTGCGGGTACCCGAAACCCTGGAACACCTCCTCTGTATCTGTCCAGCGCTCATGAGAAGCAGACTCAACCATCTGGGATCCCACACCTTCACATCCTTGGGGAGTGTATCGAGGACAGCCCCGAACTAACTCTTAAAATTCGCGAAAGTTATTTTTAAAGAATTTTAAACGTCGCAAAGGTCAAATATGCGGTAACACTTAGGACCAGATGGTCCATGTGAGGACTCCCGTTAGGGTGACCTGCCGTCTTAACCTAACCTAACCTAACCTATTAACCCTAGTACAACAACAAAAGTACTCTGGGACAAAGTTCATCTTATTACGGGTATCAGAAAAAACATGCACTTAAAACAGAGACTCATCAACAGTAGCCAAGACAGTCTGTAAAACAGACTCACAAGACTCAAACTTCTCAGATCCGTTTAAGCAAAATAAACAAAAACTCATGGAACAAGTACCAATCACATACACTCTCAAAAACAGAGCTAAAATCATTGAAAAACCCATAACACCTATAGAACTCCAATCTTGCCTCAATTCCCTTGAAGGATCCACTCCTGGTCATGGCAACATTTACTATCAAATAATAATAGATTTACAACATCCATAAGTTGGTTAGTTAACTTATAGAGCTCTATAATAGAATAGATACCAACATTATTCCCCAGCAATGGAAAATTGCAATATCTATTAGCAAACCCATTAAAACAAAACATCAACTAAACGGCTATCGTCCAATATCCTTGCTACCATGCTTTTCTAAAATTCTAGAAAAAATCATCTCAAAACGAATTATATGGAGATTTCAATTTGGCCATGTCCGTCTGTCTGTCCGTCCGTCCGTCTGTCCGGATAAACGCGTCGATCTCAGCAACTATAAGAGCTAGAGACATGTAGAATACTTTAGTCACGTTCATACAGATGGAGAGACAGACGGACATGGGCAAATCGAAAACTCTTTTGGTACTGGTCATGAATATATATACTTTATACGGTCGTAGATGTCTCCTTCTGCCTGTTACATACATTTGCACAGATGTTGTACCCTCTTTCTACCCATTTTATGGGTATAGGGAGTAAAAAGACATGAACAAATCAGTCAAACTCCAAAGCAGCGCTGATAAAAATCTGGAACGACTTTACACACTTGTAAAAAACCATTAACCCAGCAAGAGAACCAATCAACATCCCAATTAAAAAAGAAATAAAACACGCCATTATATACACACGATTCCGACTGGGTCATACTAAACTTACACACGAATATATCCATATACATATGTATGTCAGTGTGTACTGAGTGTGTATTGTTGTGTGTGTGAATGCTTTTCGGGTATTTCACCAGAATAGTAATTTCATCATTATGGTAATATTGCATCGGCCTCTAGTCATGTTGCGATTGGCTGTCTGCATCTTGTCGCTTTGAGAAGAACTGTTATAGCGGGGCGATAGCGTAGTGTCGCTGTCGCCGAGTGTGGTTTGGTTGTGGTAGAAGAAAAAGATGTGGCAACGCTGGGCAGTTGCGTTGAGAACTTCTGTGCGACCGAAGCTCGCTGCGCATATAACAATGACAGAAAATAATAACGACGATCTTACATCAGAAGTGGGATCTGGCTCGCTTCCTAGTAACGCAGATGGGACATGGGGAATTTTAATGGAAATGCAAAATATAAATTTTTATCGAACTTGTTAAAGCTATACAATCAACAACATCTGAAACAACAAATAAAAATACGGTCATGCTACCTAAATTCAACGCAGATGTTGTAAGCACCGACGCATCGTCGTGGTGTTCTACTTTGCTGTAGATAATAATTCTGACGGAAAATACCATAAAACGCATCGCAATGGTGATGGCATTGAGTGCAGCGATGGAAGGCAGTGCGTCGCAGTGGCTCTCCCAAATATGCTTCCCTGCCGAGTTTAAGCAACTTTTCGTTCAGCGTTTTGCCAGTGTAGAAACACCAATGTTTCTGACAATGTTGGCAAGTTGTCCGACCGACGGTGAATGGCTCTCCAATTATGCCAGCCGCATGATGACATTACTTATCACGCAATAGCGTGAGATGGATGTGGAGGAAATTACAGTTTCTGTTACGCTTGCTAAGTTGGCTCATGTCGATAGCAGATTGCAGCGCCTGACGTTTACTTCAAATTTGCGCACCAAAAGAGAAATTCAAACCGAGGTTAAAGCATTGACGTTCAACAAATGGAAGAAGAATCTACAAGAAGAAGTATCTCATGCTGATGTAAAGCACCAAAAACTTTCAACAATAAAGATAAGAAGCAGCACAGCCTTCATTTAAAATACCTCGCTTGCGTTGTCGCTTGTGTGAGTGCATCTTTGTGTATGTGTATGCTTAAGCGTACGAAGATGCGATCGGAAATTTCGACTTTGGTACAGGGATCTTGGTAGTCGGGTATGCCAGACTATAGCATTCTTACTTGTTTTATTAATGAAATTCCTTCGTCTAGAATTAGTTCGGGTGAAATGAAAATTAAATTAGTAGACCCAAAAAAATTTTTCAAAGAAGACCATGTACTTAGCACAAATGAGAGAGAATTGGTGCGAGAAGAGTTTAATGAACTGTTGGAGTGTAAGGTCATAAAACCAAGTAGCTCACCCTATGCAAGTTCCATATTGCTAGTTTACAAAAATTATGGCCCTCATCCTTTGTGCTTCGATTACGGTGAATTAAATTCTAATACGGTCTCAGATTGATACCTTTTGCCGCTAATATCGGACTAGATAGCTAGACTTCATGGAGCGAAATATTTTACATGTTTAGACATGGCAATTGAAAATTATCAAATTCCCTTTCAGGAAGATTCGATAGAGTGTACTGCTTTTGGCACACTAGACGGACAATACGAATTTTTGGCAATGCCGTTTGGGATCAGGAATGCGCCTTCAGAGTTTAAACGTACAGTGATGCAAGCAGTCGCAGACTTTGCAAATACATTTGTGGTCGTGTATATCGATGACGTAATGGTGGCCTTAGAAAGGTTACAGATTGCTCTTGAATGTCTCACGAAAGCTGGATTTCATTCAATATAAAAAGTGTTATTTTCTTAAGTCAACAGTTCAATATTTAGGATACAAAGTGAGATCAGGTGAAATTCGTCCGAACTCGCTTAAAATTGCAGCGTTGTCTTGCCACCTCCTCCGTCGGTTTCCGCTTTACGACAATTTATTGGGCTAGCGTCTTATTTTAGACAATTTATACAGGGACTTTCTTGCTTTATGCACCCGTTATATCTTTTAACTTCTGAGAAGAATGAATTTATTTGGAGGCTCGGGAATGCCATGAACAAAGAAGACAAGAAGTTATTTCTATCCTTACACATAAGCCAGTCTTAGTCATTTTGGACCCGCAGTATCAAATTGAGTTGCATACCGATGCAAGTCTCATGTCATTGAACAGCTGGCTCATGTTGACTTCTTGTGAAGTAATTTGCCTTCTGCTGATTTGATTGCTACAACTTGCCAAATTAGTGAAAAACTAGTTCATTTGGCAGAAATATCTAATAATCGGCATATGGCCGAACAGTGCCAAGATTCTGGAGTAGTAAATATTATAAAAAAAAATCAAGAACATTCTCTTGCCTAGGACGTTGCAAAAACTTACTAGTTGAGAGCAGGAATACTATACCGAAAAATTTAGCGAAATGGTAGAACTAGATCTTCATCAATTGTTTCTCGAGCATTTAGATGGTCTGTAATTACCAAAATTCACGAATATATCATGCACTTAGGATGGGAGAAGATAGATAAAGCCTATGACTATTATTGGTTCAAAAACATGTCTAAATATATCCGAAAGTTCGTCGATAATTGTATTACTTGTAAAATGTCAAAGTCTTCTTCTGGCAAAATTCAAACAAGTCTCCACCCAATACCAAAAGTAAATACACCTAGGCACACTATTCACATCGACATAACTGCGAAGCTGAATGAATAGGCTGATCAAAAAGAATATATCATTTCTCAAGAAGACGCCCTCACTAAATTTGTGTATCTAACACGCTTAAACTTGACGCCGAAAATTGCATAAATGCTGTCACGTCGCAGTGGCGCCTTTGCCCGAGGCACGTAGCGAAATCAAAAAGGTCATGGTGCGCAAATGTAAAACGGCAAGTGCAGTGTGATAGACAATTGGCTATAGTTAATGGATGCGCACATTTTTTTGGATTTGGTTCATCTGTTTGGGCGGTAAAGGAGTGCACAAATATTTCCATTTTTTGTCAATATGGTTTTGTGGAAGAAATTGTTCACCTTTATAACCAATCGGATAACTCGATTGTTAATGTCTTTATTTAAAATGAAAGATGGGACGATTCTTAAGCGAATGGTATATAATTATTTTAATTATGGAACATTATTGTGTTTTTAATAAGTAAATTACTCGTCCACTATTTTTAACATAGTTTTCCAACTTCATATAAACTTTTAACATAAAGTTCAGCAGAGCTCCGCATGATGAATATAAAAGAAAGATTCTGTGAAACATTCCTGAAGCTATTCCAAAAATAAAAATCTGCCCCGAGCTGCCACCCCGGTTTTTATTAAAGAAATAATGAACGTACCTAGCATTAAAAATACGCAAAAATGAGACGCGTCGTGCGCAATTTTGCGCTAACTGTACCACTGCAGTGCGGAGTGCGCCACATGGTCGTGGGTCGCAAAAGCCTTTTCGTTGATATATGCAGGTAAACGTGTTTGGGAAAACAAGGCCCTGTTTTCTAATATCCTTATGTAAGCAATTATATGAATTGAATATCATTCCATAATATTTACCTCAATATAAACATGAAACTCACTCCAAGTAGGTAGTTTGTTATTGTGCAAAATGTACACCCCGTTTTTAACATTCAGATCAATACCGTTTTTATTACCCAATTTCCGGAGTTTTGCTAACTATTACCTAAGCTCATATGCCTGCACTTGTTTCATCCGTCTAGTTACTTGAAATAGGATTTTAGGGTATATATGATGTTGATGTTAAAATCATCAAAAAGCTAAATGTAATATTAAACATCTTAAATTGCAAGGATAGGATTAATGGTGCAAGATTTAACCAATGCAATGGAAACTGCCGCAATATTGAGGGAAAAGTAGCCCCATAAACTTTTGACTCCAATGTTCATAAGATTTTGGCTCACGTAGAAGATCTTATTGAATACCAATGCCGGCCAATCGAAATTCCACGAAGAAGGCCACGATGCAAAAATTAAGGTATACGAATATCTGCAAGGTGTCACAGAAGGGACAAAATGAAGACCTGTTCAACATGCTATCGGCTTCATCAGATCCACTATTATCTACAAAAAGATTTGTTACAAAACATAAACAATTACGGGAAGTTTATACAGAGGATATAGTAGATTTATTGTATATTGGGTATGAATTTGACGACATAATTGAAGAAAACTAAATAAGGAAGAAAACTATGTATATAATCTTATAAGTAAACGATATACAATAAATTAAAAATAAGAAAATTGTATTGAACCTACAATTTCTTTTGCAGGTAAATTACACCATTGAAATACATTTAAACATATGCTAGTTTACGTTAAGACGGCAGGTAACCCTCACGGCTGGCCTCACATAGACCATCTGGTCGTTAGTGTTGCCGCATATTTGACCCTTGCGATGTTTAAGATTCATTTTTGGATATGATGGCGTCCTAGAATAAGGACTTTATGGCCGCCTGACTGTCATCGAATATGTTGACATGTGTGTGCTGCTTGTTGAGCTCTAAGGCTTTTGTAGGAGTTGATCTCAGTGCCCCTGTAATGCACAGTGATGTTTGCCCCTGGGTCTTCTCCATCAGCTTTAAGTAAGTGATCTTTTCAGTTGTCGGCCACTACACAATGATGTCGTAGAGTAGAATCGGACGTACCACTGATATGAGGATCCAATGCATTAGATAGGGCAAGTGGCCCCATTGTACAATGGTGGCCTCCTTGACCCTTTCCACTAGATTGGCCTCAGTTTGTTGTCGAGACCTACCCCCAGATATTTGACCTGCATCTTCGGTACGAGTCTTGATTCTTTTATTCAGGGTGGGGTCCATGCTGGTACCTTGTACCTCTTCGTGAAGAGGATAAGGTCCGATTTCTCCGCATTGGTACTTAGTCCGACTCCAGTGGCCCAATTAAGTATCTTCCTCAGTGTATGTTCCATGATGGAGCTTAGCTTGGATGGGCATTTCCCTACGATGATTATGGCTATGTCGTCTGCATAGGTGGCGATCTTGGGGGCTCTACATTTAAATGACGTTAGGAGCTGGTTTACGACCAGATTCCAGAGAAGGGGCGATAGTACACCTCTTTGCGAAGTGCCTCTGTGCGTCTCTTTGATTGCTGTTGTTGGGCCCCACTCAGCCTGGACCCGTCTGCAACTCAGAAGTTTGTCTTTCCAAAGGTCGATTGCCGTTGTGGGGTTCGTTGCGCGCAGTTGCGCAGATTCTACCGATTTCCCTTTTGTGTAGGAGTGTTGATGTTCCGAGAGCTGGATTTGGTTAGTACCTGTCCTTAAGCTTAGTTCGATTAACTTCTCGAGTGTTTTGAAGAGGAAGGAAGTTATGGTAAGCGGCCTATAATCCTTTGGATACAGATGGTTGCTTTTGCCTGATTACGGCAAGAATACAACTCTAGCTGTTCTCCAGGGTTCGGGCACGTAGTTTAAGTTCAGATAACCCTTTAATATTTTTTCAAGCCATGGTGTGACTTGGGATTTCGTCATCTGTAGTATGGCTGGAGATTGGAACAAAAGCTGCAAGGAGACACTGAAAGCACTCTCTGAGACACTGCAAGGAGACACTGCTCATGGAGGCACACTTTCCTGGCTGCACGGAGCCTGTAAGTCATTCCCAAAACCGACGATTAAGACCCGCAAATACGCAAGAAGATATAGTAACCGTAAGGAAAATCGACTGGGCGCAGTTCTTTTGCCGGCTACAAATCGCCTGGACTAGACGGTATATTTCCAGCCATGCTACAGATGACGAAATCCCAAGTCATGGCTTAAAGAAATATTTAAGGGTTATCTGAACTTAAACTACGTGCCCGAACCCTGGAGAACAGCTAGGGTTGTATTCTTGCCGAAATTTGGCAAAAGCAACCATCTCTATCCGAAGGATTACAGGCCGATTAGTTTAACTTCCTTCCTCTTCAAAACACTCGAGAAGTTAATAGAACTAAGCTTAAGGACAGGTACTAACCAAATCCAGCTCTCGAAACATCAACATGCCTACACAAAAGGGAAATCGGTAGAATCTGCGCTGCATTCCCTGGTAGCCACTATAGAGAAAGCACTCTACCACAAGGAATATGCACTGGGAGCGTTCCTGGACATCTCATGCGCATTCAACAATGCCTCAAAGCACACAATTCTCGAAGGACTGCGCGCAACGAACCCCACAACGGCAATCGACCTTTGGATACACAATCTTTTGAGTTGCAGACGCGTCCAGGCTGAGTGGGGCCCAACAACAGCACTAAAAAGGCACTCCGCAAGGAGGTGTACTATCGCCCCTTCTCCGAAATCTGGTTGTAAACCGGCTCCTAACGTCATTTGAAGGTAGGGCCACCAAGATCATGCAGACGACATAGCCGTAATCATCGTAGGGAAATGTCCGTCTACGCTAAGCTCCATCATGGATCATACACTGAGGAAGATACTTAATTGGGCCACTAGAGTCGGACTAAGTATCAATGCGGAGAAAATGGACCTTATCCTCTTCACGAAGAGGTACAAGGTACCAGCATGGACCCCACCCTGAATAAAAGAATCAAGACTCGTACCGAAGATGCAGGTCAAATATCTGTGGGTAGGTCTCGACAACAAACTGAGTTGAAAGGCCAATGTAATAGAAAGGGTCAAGATAGCCACCAATGCACTATATACATGTTGCCTTGTGGTAACAGGAAATATGGCTCTTCAGAGACTATTACAATGCAAGATCGCCAGGGAACGGTTAAGTAGCATGGACTACATAGTCCCTATGACAAACCTCTACCATAAAACAGAAATGATGATTGGTCGCAACGACCGGATCGGAACCGAAGCAGTGGACGACCAACATCCACACAGACGGCTCTAAGATGCGAAATACTGTAGGCGCGGCGGTTTATTGTGAGGAGCTCGACATAGAGCGACCATACAAACTTTCGGACTACTGCAGCGTCTACCAGGCGGAGGTCTTCGCCATCCGGAAGGCGGCTGAAGCTGCCTTGGAGCTCAACACGCAGCACATATATGTCGTCATATTCATTGACAGTCAGGCGGCCATAAAATCCTTATTCTCAGACGCCATCAAATCCAAAAATGTTCTGGCAAGCAGGGAAGCAGTGGATGCATTAAGCACTTCCAAGAGAGTGCGCATCTACTGGGTTCCCGGCCACCGGGGCATCAGCGGAGACGCAAGGGCAGACGAGTTAGCTTGGAATGGTGTGGAACTAACGACTGGTAGCGTCGAGAATCTGCCAATCTCCCTACAAGCGATATACACAGAACTCGAAGAACAAGCTCAACGGACAGTCAGCTGCAGATAGAGAGCTGCGACGACATGCAGAACGTCTAAAATAATGTGGAACGCGAGAAACGCCAATCAATCCTCCTACATCCTATCGCTCCCACGGAGTGCAGGTCACTGCTAGGTGTTCTAACGGGACACTGTATGACAGCGGCCCATGCGAAGAAGCTTGGCATCACAAACGACGACAACTGCAGGAAGTGCAGAGAGCTGCGGGTACCCGAAACCCTGGAACACCTCCTCTGTATCTGTCCAGCGCTCATGAGAAGCAGACTCAACCATCTGGGATCCCACACCTTCACATCCTTGGGGAGTGTATCGAGGACAGCCCCGAACTAACTCTTAAAATTCGCGAAAGTTATTTTTAAAGAATTTTAAACGTCGCAAAGGTCAAATATGCGGTAACACTTAGGACCAGATGGTCCATGTGAGGACTCCCGTTAGGGTGACCTGCCGTCTTAACCTAACCTAACCTAACCTATTAACCCTAGTACAACAACAAAAGTACTCTGGGACAAAGTTCATCTTATTACGGGTATCAGAAAAAACATGCACTTAAAACAGAGACTCATCAACAGTAGCCAAGACAGTCTGTAAAACAGACTCACAAGACTCAAACTTCTCAGATCCGTTTAAGCAAAATAAACAAAAACTCATGGAACAAGTACCAATCACATACACTCTCAAAAACAGAGCTAAAATCATTGAAAAACCCATAACACCTATAGAACTCCAATCTTGCCTCAATTCCCTTGAAGGATCCACTCCTGGTCATGGCAACATTTACTATCAAATAATAATAGATTTACAACATCCATAAGTTGGTTAGTTAACTTATAGAGCTCTATAATAGAATAGATACCAGCATTATTCCCCAGCAATGGAAAATTGCAATATCTATTAGCAAACCCATTAAAACAAAACATCAACTAAACGGCTATCGTCCAATATCCTTGCTACCATGCTTTTCTAAAATTCTAGAAAAAATCATCTCAAAACGAATTATATGGAGATTTCAATTTGGCCATGTCCGTCTGTCTGTCCGTCCGTCCGTCTGTCCGGATAAACGCGTCGATCTCAGCAACTATAAGAGCTAGAGACATGTAGAATACTTTAGTCACGTTCATACAGATGGAGAGACAGACGGACATGGGCAAATCGAAAACTCTTTTGGTACTGGTCATGAATATATATACTTTATACGGTCGTAGATGTCTCCTTCTGCCTGTTACATACATTTGCACAGATGTTGTACCCTCTTTCTACCCATTTTATGGGTATAGGGAGTAAAAAGACATGAACAAATCAGTCAAACTCCAAAGCAGCGCTGATAAAAATCTGGAACGACTTTACACACTTGTAAAAAACCATTAACCCAGCAAGAGAACCAATCAACATCCCAATTAAAAAAGAAATAAAACACGCCATTATATACACACGATTCCGACTGGGTCATACTAAACTTACACACGAATATATCCATATACATATGTATGTCAGTGTGTACTGAGTGTGTATTGTTGTGTGTGTGAATGCTTTTCGGGTATTTCACCAGAATAGTAATTTCATCATTATGGTAATATTGCATCGGCCTCTAGTCATGTTGCGATTGGCTGTCTGCATCTTGTCGCTTTGAGAAGAACTGTTATAGCGGGGCGATAGCGTAGTGTCGCTGTCGCCGAGTGTGGTTTGGTTGTGGTAGAAGAAAAAGATGTGGCAACGCTGGGCAGTTGCGTTGAGAACTTCTGTGCGACCGAAGCTCGCTGCGCATATAACAATGACAGAAAATAATAACGACGATCTTACATCAGAAGTGGGATCTGGCTCGCTTCCTAGTAACGCAGATGGGACATGGGGAATTTTAATGGAAATGCAAAATATAAATTTTTATCGAACTTGTTAAAGCTATACAATCAACAACATCTGAAACAACAAATAAAAATACGGTCATGCTACCTAAATTCAACGCAGATGTTGTAAGCACCGACGCATCGTCGTGGTGTTCTACAGCAAACATAATTCTGACGGAAAATACCATAAAACGCATCGCAATGGTGATGGCATTGAGTGCAGCGATGGAAGGCAGTGCGTCGCAGTGGCTCTCCCAAATATGCTTCCCTGCCGAGTTTAAGCAACTTTTCGTTCAGCGTTTTGCCAGTGTAGAAACACCAATGTTTCTGACAATGTTGGCAAGTTGTCCGACCGACGGTGAATGGCTCTCCAATTATGCCAGCCGCATGATGACATTACTTATCACGCAATAGCGTGAGATGGATGTGGAGGAAATTACAGTTTCTGTTACGCTTGCTAAGTTGGCTCATGTCGATAGCAGATTGCAGCGCCTGACGTTTACTTCAAATTTGCGCACCAAAAGAGAAATTCAAACCGAGGTTAAAGCATTGACGTTCAACAAATGGAAGAAGAATCTACAAGAAGAAGTATCTCATGCTGATGTAAAGCACCAAAAACTTTCAACAATAAAGATAAGAAGCAGCACAGCCTTCATTTAAAATACCTCGCTTGCGTTGTCGCTTGTGTGAGTGCATCTTTGTGTATGTGTATGCTTAAGCGTACGAAGATGCGATCGGAAATTTCGACTTTGGTACAGGGATCTTGGTAGTCGGGTATGCCAGACTATAGCATTCTTACTTGTTTTATTAATGAAATTCCTTCGTCTAGAATTAGTTCGGGTGAAATGAAAATTAAATTAGTAGACCCAAAAAAAATTTTTCAAAGAAGACCATGTACTTAGCACAAATGAGAGAGAATTGGTGCGAGAAGAGTTTAATGAACTGTTGGAGTGTAAGGTCATAAAACCAAGTAGCTCACCCTATGCAAGTTCCATATTGCTAGTTTACAAAAATTATGGCCCTCATCCTTTGTGCTTCGATTACGGTGAATTAAATTCTAATACGGTCTCAGATTGATACCTTTTGCCGCTAATATCGGACTAGATAGCTAGACTTCATGGAGCGAAATATTTTACATGTTTAGACATGGCAATTGAAAATTATCAAATTCCCTTTCAGGAAGATTCGATAGAGTGTACTGCTTTTGGCACACTAGACGGACAATACGAATTTTTGGCAATGCCGTTTGGGATCAGGAATGCGCCTTCAGAGTTTAAACGTACAGTGATGCAAGCAGTCGCAGACCTTGCAAATACATTTGTGGTCGTGTATATCGATGACGTAATGGTGGCCTTAGAAAGGTTACAGATTGCTCTTGAATGTCTCACGAAAGCTGGATTTCATTCAATATAAAAAGTGTTATTTTCTTAAGTCAACAGTTCAATATTTAGGATACAAAGTGAGATCAGGTGAAATTCGTCCGAACTCGCTTAAAATTGCAGCGTTGTCTTGCCACCTCCTCCGTCGGTTTCCGCTTTACGACAATTTATTGGGCTAGCGTCTTATTTTAGACAATTTATACAGGGACTTTCTTGCTTTATGCACCCGTTATATCTTTTAACTTCTGAGAAGAATGAATTTATTTGGAGGCTCGGGAATGCCATGAACAAAGAAGACAAGAAGTTATTTCTATCCTTACACATAAGCCAGTCTTAGTCATTTTGGACCCGCAGTATCAAATTGAGTTGCATACCGATGCAAGTCTCATGTCATTGAACAGCTGGCTCATGTTGACTTCTTGTGAAGTAATTTGCCTTCTGCTGATTTGATTGCTACAACTTGCCAAATTAGTGAAAAACTAGTTCATTTGGCAGAAATATCTAATAATCGGCATATGGCCGAACAGTGCCAAGATTCTGGAGTAGTAAATATTATAAAAAAAAATCAAGAACATTCTCTTGCCTAGGACGTTGCAAAAACTTACTAGTTGAGAGCAGGAATACTATACCGAAAAATTTAGCGAAATGGTAGAACTAGATCTTCATCAATTGTTTCTCGAGCATTTAGATGGTCTGTAATTACCAAAATTCACGAATATATCATGCACTTAGGATGGGAGAAGATAGATAAAGCCTATGACTATTATTGGTTCAAAAACATGTCTAAATATATCCGAAAGTTCGTCGATAATTGTATTACTTGTAAAATGTCAAAGTCTTCTTCTGGCAAAATTCAAACAAGTCTCCACCCAATACCAAAAGTAAATACACCTAGGCACACTATTCACATCGACATAACTGCGAAGCTGAATGAATAGGCTGATCAAAAAGAATATATCATTTCTCAAGAAGACGCCCTCACTAAATTTGTGTATCTAACACGCTTAAACTTGACGCCGAAAATTGCATAAATGCTGTCACGTCGCAGTGGCGCCTTTGCCCGAGGCACGTAGCGAAATCAAAAAGGTCATGGTGCGCAAATGTAAAACGGCAAGTGCAGTGTGATAGACAATTGGCTATAGTTAATGGATGCGCACATTTTTTTGGATTTGGTTCATCTGTTTGGGCGGTAAAGGAGTGCACAAATATTTCCATTTTTTGTCAATATGGTTTTGTGGAAGAAATTGTTCACCTTTATAACCAATCGGATAACTCGATTGTTAATGTCTTTATTTAAAATGAAAGATGGGACGATTCTTAAGCGAATGGTATATAATTATTTTAATTATGGAACATTATTGTGTTTTTAATAAGTAAATTACTCGTCCACTATTTTTAACATAGTTTTCCAACTTCATATAAACTTTTAACATAAAGTTCAGCAGAGCTCCGCATGATGAATATAAAAGAAAGATTCTGTGAAACATTCCTGAAGCTATTCCAAAAATAAAAATCTGCCCCGAGCTGCCACCCCGGTTTTTATTAAAGAAATAATGAACGTACCTAGCATTAAAAATACGCAAAAATGAGACGCGTCGTGCGCAATTTTGCGCTAACTGTACCACTGCAGTGCGGAGTGCGCCACATGGTCGTGGGTCGCAAAAGCCTTTTCGTTGATATATGCAGGTAAACGTGTTTGGGAAAACAAGGCCCTGTTTTCTAATATCCTTATGTAAGCAATTATATGAATTGAATATCATTCCATAATATTTACCTCAATATAAACATGAAACTCACTCCAAGTAGGTAGTTTGTTATTGTGCAAAATGTACACCCCGTTTTTAACATTCAGATCAATACCGTTTTTATTACCCAATTTCCGGAGTTTTGCTAACTATTACCTAAGCTCATATGCCTGCACTTGTTTCATCCGTCTAGTTACTTGAAATAGGATTTTAGGGTATATATGATGTTGATGTTAAAATCATCAAAAAGCTAAATGTAATATTAAACATCTTAAATTGCAAGGATAGGATTAATGGTGCAAGATTTAACCAATGCAATGGAAACTGCCGCAATATTGAGGGAAAAGTAGCCCCATAAACTTTTGACTCCAATGTTCATAAGATTTTGGCTCACGTAGAAGATCTTATTGAATACCAATGCCGGCCAATCGAAATTCCACGAAGAAGGCCACGATGCAAAAATTAAGGTATACGAATATCTGCAAGGTGTCACAGAAGGGACAAAATGAAGACCTGTTCAACATGCTATCGGCTTCATCAGATCCACTATTATCTACAAAAAGATTTGTTACAAAACATAAACAATTACGGGAAGTTTATACAGAGGATATAGTAGATTTATTGTATATTGGGTATGAATTTGACGACATAATTGAAGAAAACTAAATAAGGAAGAAAACTATGTATATAATCTTATAAGTAAACGATATACAATAAATTAAAAATAAGAAAATTGTATTGAACCTACAATTTCTTTTGCAGGTAAATTACACCATTGAAATACATTTAAACATATGCTAGTTTACGTTAAGACGGCAGGTAACCCTCACGGCTGGCCTCACATAGACCATCTGGTCGTTAGTGTTGCCGCATATTTGACCCTTGCGATGTTTAAGATTCATTTTTGGATATGATGGCGTCCTAGAATAAGGACTTTATGGCCGCCTGACTGTCATCGAATATGTTGACATGTGTGTGCTGCTTGTTGAGCTCTAAGGCTTTTGTAGGAGTTGATCTCAGTGCCCCTGTAATGCACAGTGATGTTTGCCCCTGGGTCTTCTCCATCAGCTTTAAGTAAGTGATCTTTTCAGTTGTCGGCCACTACACAATGATGTCGTAGAGTAGAATCGGACGTACCACTGATATGAGGATCCAATGCATTAGATAGGGCAAGTGGCCCCATTGTACAATGGTGGCCTCCTTGACCCTTTCCACTAGATTGGCCTCAGTTTGTTGTCGAGACCTACCCCCAGATATTTGACCTGCATCTTCGGTACGAGTCTTGATTCTTTTATTCAGGGTGGGGTCCATGCTGGTACCTTGTACCTCTTCGTGAAGAGGATAAGGTCCGATTTCTCCGCATTGGTACTTAGTCCGACTCCAGTGGCCCAATTAAGTATCTTCCTCAGTGTATGTTCCATGATGGAGCTTAGCTTGGATGGGCATTTCCCTACGATGATTATGGCTATGTCGTCTGCATGATCTTGGTGGCCCTACCTTCAAATGACGTTAGGAGCCGGTTTACAACCAGATTTCGGAGAAGGGGCGATAGTACACCTCCTTGCGGAGTGCCTTTTTAGTGCTGATGACTTGAGTTTATTTGATTTGCTTTTCGGCAAGAGTGTTTGACCATACTTAATCCTTCTCGTTGCAGTTCTTTGCCAGGAATGTGTGCCTACATGAACACATTCAGTGTTTCCTTGCTGTTCTCGGTTCAATCTACATTGTCCTTCCGTAGAGGGCTCTGCGTGGTTGGTTGACCGGATAGTAGCTTCCTAAGTCGGGATGTTTGCGAGGTGTTCTCGATCGTAGAGCAGAAGTTCTTCTAAGATTGCCTCATTGCTCTTTGTGCTTCTTTTTTAAGATCTTTGAGTCTAAGTTTGTATTCCCTCCAGATAACTTCGTGGTCAGCTGAATTAGCTAACTTGAAGAATTCTCTGACCACATCTAAGCACTGATTCCACCATGCTGGTCTAGTCTTGCGCTTAGTCCGTGTGAACCTACAAGAGGAGTGGTAAGCTCTGAGGAGTTGGCTCGTTAGACTCTCTATGGATTTTTCTATTTCGGCTTCACTCGTAATTTTCTTTGATTTTCCCATGTGTTTCTCTGTCAACGCTCCCAGTTGGTGTTGTGGGGGTTCCTGTAGACTTTCGAATGCATTCGCTAATTAAATTCTATATTAAAACTAATATATTTATGGTCAGAGAAGGTGGGCTGCTGAAGTACTCCAGTCTGTGTCTCTAGTATTGTTATCAGTGTATAATGTGAGATATAAAATGTTTGAAGAGGTTGGTCCCACATACGTGGGTTCTTCGCCAGTATTAGCCACTCTTGGGTTAGTTAGTAATAGAAAGTTTAATATGGACTCACATCTGTCAGTGATGTCCGAGCTGCCCCACACTGTATGGTGTACGTTAGCGTCGGCCCCTATGACAAGCAGGTGACGCTTTTAGGTTGCTGTCACAAGCTTGTGCAGCACCGCGGATGGTGCGGGTTGGTCGTGTGCCATATAGCAGGACGCTATCAACGTTGTACTGCCACCGTCGTCCTCCAGCGCAACGACCGTTAGATCATCAGTACTGCAACGACCGTTAGATCATCAGGACTTCCATGGTCGTTCCACCGTCGCCTGCTGCGTTGTTAAGTTTAGAGCCAGCGTGGTGTCGGTCACAGCTTCTAAGCCGCGATCCTTTTCCACCTCCCCTGACTCTATCGTGTTTTTGTTGTCGTCTGCGGGGTGGCGTTTCTTCAGACGTAGGTACATGCTACGCCCCACGCCATTTCCCCAAATCGTGGATGCAGAACGTCCTCTGCCTCCTTGCTGATTTGGATGATGTAATGCTGCCCTCCACTGCTCTGAGGTAGCGGCTCGGCATCATGTAACACCTTCCAGTCAGCCGTTGGCATTTTGGGGTTCTGTGTCCTGAGCAGTCTCAACGCCATATCTGGGACGACAACTCTGGGAATGAGTACCTTTACCTTCGATACTGACAGAATCATTGTTCTGTCGACTACCTCCAGCTTGGCCCCGTTCCACAGGTCTTAGAGTGCCGCAGCAGCTCCCCTCACCCAGTTTACCGTCGATTCGTCGTTGCATTTAAGGATTTTAACCAAATCGCCCTATCAAATGTAGGCATCGGGGAGTCTGGTAGGGCCTCCATCCTCTCAAATAACGCCATGAGCAGCTTTATCTCCACCGTCTGCTCTATCGTCATCTGGCCTTGCGGGTTGCTCCTGTCGTGTTTTTGGCGACAGGCTCCTTCACACGATTGACGTAGTGGCCATCCTTGGTTGCGTGCTGGGGCTTGACGCAAAATGTCCTCGACTCTCTTTGATCCTGCTTTCTGCCCGGGACTCCTTCTCATCGGAAGAGAGGTCCTTCTTGCCCGCCAGTCTAGCTTGAATACTCAACGCAGCTATGTTTTGTGCCTTCACCTTCAGATACGCATTTGATCTCATCTTGAGCCCGAGCTGGCGCCCGAGGACTCGTTCGGAGAATAAGGGAGGCGGTCTGCTGTACTGAGGTCCGAGTCTGTATCGACCATGACACCTGCTCGCAAAAGTGACCTGTTATTTGTGGCAGTAGCCGTAAAATCACTGAGACCTGCTCCCGTCTTCGCGAAGTTGTGACCACTGGCGACACGCGCCGAGGCTTGCTCCCCGCCGTGCCTTCCGCTGGTAGCGGCCACGCATCCCACCGACGTTTGGGCTGACATATCACCCCGAGTTGCACTTGTGTTGTCGTTCATCCTGCAAGGTTGTGGGTTTTTGTGTGGGACACCACCCCATAGCGTTTTTGACCTACCGCCAGGCACCTCTGAACCATGGAAGTGATCTCAGTACCCACAGCGTGCCGAAGCCGTCGAGGTCTACTGTATCACAGCCTCTGCTAGTGCAGTGCAGTGTCTGCCTGAGCTGTAGGCGAACAAGTGACTCTTGGTATTACCCGTTTACGTCGAGGCAAATAAAGTGTCCATTGCTCGGCCACTTCGAGGATTTTTGCTAGCCATTTTAAACATGACATTTATCAAATATTTTCGCTATGAAACTTGATATAAATAGTAAAAAATATATATATATATGTATATCTTATATATTTTATATATATACATATACATATGTATATATGCCACATTTGAACTACATATATATTTTTTTTTTGTTTTTTTTTATTCTTTCGGACGTTGATGTACTAACGAACAGTACATACAAGTGGCCCAACGACACCAAGCACGGGCTTGTTAACGCGCGGACCCAAGCATAAATGCAATACGCCTCCCGCCCAACCGACCGAGGGGCGCGCCGCAAAACGTACGGTAGCGAAAGATCGCGGACATGAAAATACAAATTAAAAAGAAAAATACCATTATACAAAAAGTATCTAAGGATTACATAAATAACGTAAGAGTAAAGTTCTAAGTGTAGAAATTGAAGTAGCATTACTAACTAAATGGAAAAGATTGTTATAGTTAGAACATAAGATTCGAAATGGGTTATAAATAGCATAATTAGAACTACAAGTTTGAAGAGAAAGAGGAAGAAAATTTCTAGAACTTCGAATCGGAACTGCAAAACTAATTTGGCTGATTAATTCAGAGGAATCAATTTCCCCATGAATTAGTTTATGTAAGAAAATTACACCAAGCATGGTTCTACGAATAAAAAGAGAAGGCAGATTTATTAGTAAGAGTCTACTACGATAAGAAGGTAAGCGAGTATTAGGATTCCAGTTAAGACCCCGGAGTGCAAAGAGCAGAAATTGTTTTTGTACCGATTCTAATCTATCCTGATGAACCCTGTGTTGGGGACACCAAATACAAGACCCATATTCAAGAATAGGTCGCACAAGAGAAGTATAAAGAGTTTTAGTAATGTAGGGATCGTTAAATTCTTTCGACCAACACTTAATGAAACTCATGACACCAAAGGCACGATTAGCGGTGGAAAATATATGCTTGTCAAACTTAAGTTTGGGATCTAAAAGGATACCCAAATCATCAACCGACTCAATTCGAACAAGGTGCCTACCATTAAGAATATAATTGTTGAAAAAGGGCATTCGCCTGTAAAGTACATTGCGTTACACTTACCACAATTAAGATTTAATAAATTTACCCGACACCAGGCTTGAAAACTGTCAAGATCAGTTTGCAACCTTTGACCAGACAGGAAATCAGTAGATGACAGACAAAGTTTAACATCATCGGCATACATCAGCACCCTTGAGTAATTTACGACAGAAGGAAGGTCATTTATGAACAGAGTAAATAATAAGGGGCCAAGATGACTTCCTTGTGGTACTCCGGAAGTAACTTGAACAGACTTAGAGACTAATATATATGCTACTTTTTATATATAAGTATGTATGTATATACATATGTACTTATATAAATTAGATTATCTTTGGATTGAAGACCAAAAAACATATATGTGTTTGTTTTGATTACAAAAATGGAACTAAAACTAAAGACAGAATTAACTTAGCTTAAAGCGTACTGCTGCCGCTGCTGCTGTCCCCGCTGACTTTGTCGATGTTGCCGCTGCCGCTGCTGCCGTTGTCATTAACGGGTGGGTGCATTAACGCCCACGGTGTCAAATATCCCAAAGGACGGTTCCACGGTGGCGATCGTTACGCAAGATCCCACGGTGGACATCATAAACTGATGATTCGGCGCACGTGGCGGATGTGCTGCATGCGCTGCAGGCGTGTTGGATTTTGGCCAAGTGCGTTTTGGGTGCGTCTGCACTGGCCGTTTCGCACATGGCAATTATGGGAACGTTGTTGTTAACTCCTCCCCCTTTAGACCCGGACGTCGTCGGTCGCGATGTTAAATCGTTTTTGGGTTCTGCTGCCTGTTGCTTCAGCTTCCCGAGTGACGTTTTACATATCGACTTCGGGCTTAATAGAAGATTTTTGTTTCCAGGCCCATGCTGCTATTATGACAAAGAGTGTGACCAAAATTCCAGAGAGTGATAAGCTAATGGTGGTGGACTTGAAGTTAGCTATTTTTAACGTCTCCAATCTTCTGGTGTTGTTGATGTTTATTTCCTTTAGCATTTGTAGCGAAAATATTTCATCTATTTTCGTTTTTTCTATCATCATTTGGAAAAGTGGGGGGCTAACCTCTGCGTAATTCGATTCCCAGCCCCATTTCCTACTGGTCGATTTTGAATTTTCCCTTGAAATCGTTGAGCAGTATGGTGCCGGTTAGTATTTCCTGATGATCCGAAATGTGCTGGCTATTGTCGGACTAGGAGTCATTACTTAGATCTAGGATGTTGTTTCTATTACAAATTGTCGCTATGAGTTTCGTATTATTTTATATGGGCATATATTGTTTTATTACAGATCATGATATTTTCATATGTGATTTCGTTTATTACATTATCTTTCTTTATAGCTTTAATTATCAGAGAAATGCAAGGTTCCTTATCGAGTTAAGGTACGTTTATTATGTAGAGTATATTTTTGCTATTTGTGGCTCTTGCGGCTAGGGTGAGCTTTTTCACTAGCACCTCTGACTCAAAATAGTCAGCAATTAATCCAATTGTTTGAACCATCAAATGCAAAACAAAACGCACGAACACTGCTTCTGTTTAAAGCAAATACAATTTGGGGTTTATTGGCAGTATTTAATAATGTTTGTTGCACAAAAGGTTGTTTTATGTAAGTCAAACGACAGACCAACTTGCCGCTTGTTACAATTTTAATTCCGAGACGAACAGTTCGATATGAGAGATAATTTCACACTGAGGCCGAATTCAAGATCGGCTGCAGCTGAACCAAAAGGGTCCAACGCGGGCGACAAAACAGTAAGCTACAAATGAGCGCAATGAGTGCGTTTGTTCAAAACTACATTTTGTTTGTGCTGCCAACGTCTAAGCTGCGCTGCCTGGTGAGGCGCTGAACCGAACAGTGGCTATTTTTATTTTTGCGAATTCCCGTAGTTATTCTACATTAATAAACATTCCTTCCTCGCTATCTAAGACTTCTTCTATTTTGAATACCTCTGCTTCCGAAAATATTATGGAATTTACATTGTTCGTTTTTGCCCAATTTATTGCGTGAATTAAATTATTTAAATCGTTTTTTAAGCGTTGCAATCGGTATTTTAATATGAAAACATATTTTTATTGTAATGTCTTTGATATGTTGCTTAACTCGTTTACTCTAGTGCTTAATGCCTTATTAATAACAACCTGTCTGTTATTATTTACTAACTGTTCATTAATTTTTGTTGTTAGAATTTCATGGTCGCTTCTGTCCTGCGTGACGGCCAGCCATTTTCACACTGTCCCCAGAGCATCTATACCCTGGTCGCCCGTTTGGGTGGCCTAAGCCTGCGCAAATCGCCCTTTTTGCTTTTAGCTCATATTCCAAGAATGGGTTCATATCGTGGGCGCTGCTCATATTTTATAATGATTCTTCTAAACTCCGTGCGACCTTTTTATATTCCTCAACATTAAGAACATGATTTAATCTAAATACGCCGACCTGCTGATCGGTGTGAATGATGACTTTGGAGGTACCGTAAAGGGTACAGGTAAAGGGCCCATACAATCAACAACATCTCCTTTTCATTTGTGGCGTAGTTCTCTTCTGTTTTTAATACGTGAAATGTATGTAATGGGGCTTCCATTTTATTTTTTCTAGTACCGCGCCGATGGCGTAGCTCAAAGCATCTGTTGTAAGTTGAAACTCTTTTTTGAAATCTGGGTATGCAAGTATCACGTCTTGCAAAATCAATGTATTCTTAATTTTGTGGAAAGCTTCTATGCAATTATTGTCAAACGTTATTTTTACTTTTTTGGAGATATTTTTCGACAGACGACCATTCTCTCTCCTGAGTAGGGTTGTTAGCGGTTTCGCTAGTTTAGCGTAATCGCGAATAAAACGTCTGTAGTAACTAGATAGGACTAGGAAAGAGCGTAAGTCCTTTAATGTCTTAGGCTCTGGAAAATGATGGATATATTTAACTGTATCGATGTTGGTTTTAACTCCGATAGCGGAAATAGTGAAACCTATAAAATCAACCTCGGTCTTAAAAAACTCATTTGTCGATTTGAACCTTTATATTGGCTTTGGCCATGGTAGAGAATGTTGCTTTGAGATCTTCAGTGTGCTCACTTTCTGATTGACTGAAAACTATAATATCATCGATATAGACGTAGCATCTCTTTCCGACATGGTCTCGTAAGATGTCATCTAAAGTTCTCTGGAATATCGATGGAAAATTCTTTAGTCCAAACGCTAGTCCAGTAAACTCGAATTTCCCGCCGTTCACTGAGAATGCTGTCTTTTCTATATCTCTTCCCTTGTGGGTATCTGATAGAAAACGCTTTTCATATCGACCACCGAGAAATATTTTTTTTCGCCCAATTCTGCAATAATCTCCCCAGTCTCCGTGATCGGGTACCGATCCGATACTGTTACCGCGTTTAACTTTCTATAATCTATGATAATTCTATATTTCCGGTCTCCAGATGCGTTCAGGTGCATTATAGAGTGACCATGAGGGTTTTATTATACCATCATCCAACAGTTGTTTAATCTGTTTCTCTACTTCTGATCATAGGGAAGCGGGGTAAGGATAATGCTTGTTATGTAGCGGTGTGTCTGATGTGGTCTTGCCTTCTACTGCTGTGTTATAAGTTAGCTATTCGTCGGGCTCAGCGAATAGTTCTGCATGGATCTTGGTGATACGTTCTATAAGTTGTTTCTGACTTGTTGACATGTGGTCTGCTCTAATTTTGATAGTATTCACAGCTTGAGTGACTAGTTGTTTAAAATTGAGTCTATAATCCCCATTACTACTAAAATGTCATACTATTAAAATTATAATAATAATAATAATGTGGTTGCAACGCAATAAACTAAGATGAATATGGTGAGTTATCTTCGTCTGACCACTAACTGAATTTGCCAAAAATGGTTTTTCGTTATTAGAAATTAGAATACTTTGCCGTCCCTCCTAGTATAATTAAAGTAAGGCAACGAAGAACTATTTAGTCTAAAAAATTGATGTCAACTGTGTCTGCCACTTCTGAGGCATACTCTTGTTCCCCTTCGTAAGTTTTCTCATATGAGCCTACTGCTCCCTCTTGTTCCCAACTTTCGAAATAGGCTTGCTCAGAAATCTCAGTAGAATACGAGGATTTATATTCTCTGTCCTCTGCGATTGGTTCTACTTCTCCTGTGGTTACGTGGCATTGTCTCTGGTATTTCTGTGAATGTCCCTATTGGACTGGTGCGGGGAGGACGTTTGCCTTATATGTCTTTGAATTGTTTTCTGTAAATAATGCGATTTGATCGGACCGAATGGTCGTTGTCCATCGGAACTGCTTTAGGTTTCGGCTTAGGAGTGAACGGACGTGGAGGTACAGCCCGGTGCGGCTCGTTTGTAGGGAATGGCTGCTGGTATGGTCGTTGTACCATTTGTTGAGGTTGCCTGTACTGTTGGGGTGCAGTAGGGTATGTGGTCTGGTTCTGGTATCGCACTATCGGACGGCTACTTGGTACATAGTAAAGTATGGTTTCTCCATTGATTAGAGGGTGTACTGTTAAAAGGTTTGGATGCCTGGAATCTCGAGCTTGTCTGTCTTAGTGGCAAAGGTGGAGGCTGTTGTCCTACTTTAGGAACAAAGAAGTTTCGGTGTTCTTGATTATCCAATAAGTTATAGAAATGGAGTCCGTAGCTCAGGTCTCTCGCTTAAGCCCCTTGTGAACGTGTCTAGAGCCTTCCCGTGGTTATTTTCTGTCAATGCCTAATGCTTTCTGGAGATTTTTCTTGAGCTCCTATCTGTTTCAGAATCAATGACATCGATGGTAGATTGCTTGATAGAATTAGTTAATGGTCATCCGTCCTTGTGTCAGTGTGAACATCTGGTATTCGACAATTATTAAATCTCGTGTATCAGTAATTCATTGGGGTGTTGAGGGATTGCAAGACTGTCTCCGCTTCATCGACTACATTGGTACGAACAGCTCAAGTTACTAGGTAATATTTGCACGTTGTTTCCTGCCCTTCAAAGATACTCATAATTCGTTCGACATTTTTTTTCCATGAGTTTAACGATGTCCTGTCCCTTGAGAGTTCTTTGAGCAGACGATATACGTCAGGTACTTTCTCAGATTCTTCGCTTCTCTCTGATCTTCTCTGATCATGCACTTTAATACTTATTTTAACTCGGAGCTAGCTGCTGGGGTGTTAGTGCCTGTTCCTGTATACCATACGTAGATCACGTTTGTTACCAATTTGAGATATCTCCCCCTGTTCCCCCGCAATTCGATAAAAACGTTTTATATCAACAATTTTAAAGATATTATATAGCTTTGGAATTTGGTACGTACAATACTTTAGTCGCTCCTAATCTACTGTTGAAATTTCAAGTGAATCGGATAATAAACAGGGAAGATATTGACGATAGAATATTCAGTACTGGAGCGAGGGGGGAAGAAGAAGCACAGCCGCCACTTAAAACGCCTCGCTTACGCAGTGGCTCGTGTGTGTGCGGCTTTGCGTATGTGTGTAAGTGGACGAAGATGTGATTGGAAGCTTGAGACCAGGGTTCAGTGAGTTTCGTAGTCAGGTATACTCGACTAGCGCATTCTTACTTGTTTGAAATAGCCTAAGAATTAATACTGAACTCTGCTGAACTTTATGTTAAAAGTCTATATGAAGTTGCAAAACAATGTTAAGAATAGTGGTCGCATAATTTACTTATTCAAAACCTCCAATGGGGCTGAAATTTCCAAAATCGGTGAGACACATCGAATTATTTTATATGAAGAACTTTGAAAATGACTGAAGCAAATCAGACGATAATCAAAAAGCTTCATTCAACAGTTTTTTTTTTTTTTTTTACGAATTTTCCATCCTTGTGGGTAGATTTTCCAACATCTTTAGGCGCCGCTCTTATATCTTGATCGTTGAAAATGAGTTTGAGTTCGCATGGAAATTAAAAATGTCGAATGCCAGAGTTTTCCACCGATTTCCCGACCATGGGGTTGCATTTTCCAAAGTCGGTAAATATCTTATCGAATTACTTTACGTGAAGAGCTTTCACTCAGACTTTCGCCCATACAACCTTCAGGCACCAATTTTCCACCCATGATGTGGATTTTCAAAAATCGGTGAAGTATGTGTCAAGTGAATTTTTGTGTAAACTGTGAAAATTTCAGCAACTTATGCCAACCATACACGGGCCGATTTTAGCACAATCGGTTGCGGCAACCAGTTGTCACTCAAATTGGGTCTTTGCCTCGCACGCCGCAATCAGATCAGCCAACTTCGTAGCACAACTCGAGAAATGGCGTCGGCAAGTGCCGAATTGATAAAATATTGATAAACTAAATAATGCAATTAACTGGTTTATTTAAATATATAAATTAAACTAAAAACCGAAATTTCAGAAAAATATTTTAATATTTTGAATTTTGTTAATAATTACAACAAAAAGAAAATCTGAATATCCAATAATGTCATTATTTTCTGCTAAACAACGCCGCTTATCAACGGCAGCAAAAGATCTTCAAATGTTTCGCACAAAACAACAGACAAGTACCAGGCGAACAAAAAAACAGTAGCGGGAAAAACCTAAACGAAAAGGGAGACGCCCACAAAGATGTACACAACTATGCACAACTATAGCCCAACTATAGCAAACCCTCCCCCGAAACTGAAGCAGAGCTCTGCAAGTGTTTTGCATACAACGAACAGCATTTGAACCAGGCGATCAGCGAAAACAGTAGCAAGAAAGTACAAAACCAAAGGGAAACGCCCACGAATTGTACCAATCGAGTTGTGCGTTGTCCAACTACACCGCAACCAGTTGTGGCAACTCGCTGCTCGTATCAAAAGGTTTTGATACAGAATTCAGTTGGCCCAACTTTGTACCAACCTTTCCAATTACATTGCAATCGGTTGCCGCAACCCGAAAAACTCACTCAAGTTGGGCAACTGAATTGGCGCGTGTATGGTCCGGGTTAGCTGAGCTGTGCGATGATTGCCAATAGTTCAGTCAGTCAGCACGAATTTTTTTATATATATAGAAGATTGTCTTCAAATAAGTTAAGTGGCCTGCTGCAATTCCCTAATAGTTTCCAACGGTTCTAACTTACTTTTATTTATCACTCTGCGACGCGAAACCTGTGAGTCTACGCCTTTTTATTCCCGTTCGCAGGAGCCCAATTCCAACAAGAGTTTTTGTTCTTCAGCTCAGATAGTTTAGTTTTTACACTATAGTTTTCGTTCTATGTAAATTCGCGATCGGCAGCGAGTGGTTTTTATTGATTGAGCTCCTTGCTCTTTTTAACAACATTAATCTATCAACTAATATTTCAGCTAATAGTACATGTAATAAATAAGCTAAACTTTTCTCGACGTTCCGTAAACTAACGCTTCTTAAGATTTGCATGTAATGATAGGTTTTAACCTATTAATTAATTTCATTAATTAGAGAGAATGTAAGTTGGGTTACTTCTAAACATATTGGACTTCTCTCAAATAATGCTATTTTTGGTTAGCAAAATAACAATGTTGCGAAAAAAAAACACATGCAATTACGATGAATGACAATGCCAGAAAAACACAGAACTTAAACTTTTGTGTCTCTGCAGACAAAATTCTTCGTCCTTGTGCACGTAGAAAATTTTATTTTTTGATAAAAATACAGTATTCTGTGTTAGAAAAATAATGTTTTAAAGTTTGTTAAGTCTTTTATATATAGTTCATCTAATTGGTTGGCACCCTAACAAACCACCACGAACCTTTAGGCAGATACACCAGCATCTTCCAAGCTGAGGTATGCGCCATCGGGAGATGTGCTGAATTAAACATCCTACGAAACTATCATAGCATAGCCATACTCTACATACCCAAGCAGCAATTAGCGCTTTAAGCAGCCCAAAAATCTCATCGAAGTTGGTTCGAGAAGTGCGAACCAAATTGAACCAACTAGGCAGGAAAAATAGGCTTGCCCTCAGATGGATCCCAGGGCACAAAGATATACCCGGGAACGAAGCAGCTGATGAACTGGCTAAGTTAGGAGCAGGAAAACCTCTGGTAGGCCCAGAACCGTTCTGTGGCATAGGAAGACACACAATAAGAGAACATCTTAGGATATAGAGGGCAACAGAAGGCAGTCAAGCTGGAGAAATACACCAGGTCTAAGACAGGCCAAGTCACTCTTAGGAAACTATGATCTTAAAAGATTCAAGCAACTAATACCATTGGGGAAGAATTAACTTAGAATAGTCACCGGCCTTCTGACGGGGCACTGTAGACTGAGAAACCACCTAAGCAAGCTAGGAATTGTAAGAAGCGGAACATGCAGATTCTGTGAAATGGAGGCTGAAACCTCATCACACATACTAACAGACTGCACTGCCCTTGCCAGAAGAAGAAACAGGTACCTGGGTGGGTTTTTTCTTCAGACAAACGATATAGGTACTCTAGATCCGACCAAGATCCTTGCATTCATGCAGGAGATAGGGTTGATGAGTGCGCTTTAGGCTTAGAAGGGGGCACAATAGATCTCATAGGTCGCAGTGCAACGCCCCCCATCACTAATAATAAATTGGTTGGCATAATGTGAACTATGATCGTTCCACTTGATAGCAAAAACACACAACACTTATCCAAAGTTTTCAGTTTATTCCGAAAAAAATAATTTGTTAACAATGTTGTTTTTGTTCACAATATTTAATTATATTTATGTTATTTCTTTCCATTTTTAGTACTTGGTTATGGACTACTATTGCGGCGGAGACCTGTTAACATTACTAAGCAAGTTTGAAGATAAGCTACCTGAAGACATGGCCAAATTTTATATAACAGAAATGATATTAGCAATAAATAGCATTCACCAACTCAAGTATGTTCATAGGGATATAAAACCAGACAATGTATTGTTAGACAAAAGAGGACATGTACGATTGGCAGATTTTGGTTCATGCTTACGCCTAGATAAGGATGGTACAGTTCAATCAAATGTTGCCGTTGGCACACCTGATTATATATCCCCTGAAATCTTAAGGGCTATGGAAGATGGAAAAGGACGGTATGGAACAGAATGTGATTGGTGGTCCCTTGGAGTGTGTATGTATGAAATGCTATATGGGGAAACTCCATTTTATGCAGAAAGCTTAGTGGAAACGTATGGAAAAATTATGAATCATCAAAACTGCTTCAATTTGCCATCTCAAGATTCACTACACGGTAAGCTATCCGACACATCTAAGGATTTACTATGTAAGCTAATATGTATACCTGAAAATCGACTTGGTCAAAGAGGATTACGTGATTTTATGGAACATGCGTGGTTCGATGGAATTGATTGGAAAAATATTAGAGCTGGCCTTGCGCCTTACATACCGGAAGTGTCAAGTCCAACAGATACATCAAATTTTGACGTTGATGATAATGACGTCAAATTAACTGATTCCATACCTCCTTCGGCAAATCCAGCATTTTCTGGATTTCATTTACCATTTATTGGATTTACTTTTTCTCAAAATTGTAATACAGCCGACTCAAGAAAAGTTAATATAGCCACTGAAAATAAGAACCCAAGTTCCGGAATTGATGATGCTTTTGACAGTTCTTTATTATGTAATGAAGTATCTAAGGATTCAGAAGAATCACATGGATTACTTATCAAGCAACTTAAAACATTAACAGAACAGGTTTTCATATCTAAACACGAAAAAAGTGAACTATTTATAAAGTATACTGAGGTTATTGAGCGACTCAAAATTCAAGATTCTGAACTTAAAGAAGCTATTTCTCAGCGCAATGTCGCAATGATGGAATACTCGGAAGTAACTGAAAAACTCACTGAACTTCGGAATCAAAAACAAAAACTCTCAAGACAAGTTAGGGATAAAGAAGAGGAGCTTGATGCAGCAATACAAAAAAATGATAGCTTAAGAAATGAATTACGTAAGTCTGATAAAACTAGGAGAGAACTTGAACTTCATATCGAAGATGCTGTAAGTGAGGCGTCCAAAGAGAAAAAAATGAGAGAACATTCAGAAGAATGCTGCAGAAAGTTACAAACAGAGCTTCGAAAATCTGTACCACATGTGGATACAATAAATATTTCTTCGGGTTTAGTAGCATACGAAATTGAACAAATAGAAATGCAATTTGCGGATAAATTAAATCACCAAAAAGCTCGTCATATCTTAGAACTAGATGCGCTTCGAGATCAAATTAGTCAGCTAGAAACATCCAACTCAAATTTATCGAAGGATCTACAACAAACACGTGAAAAATTAAATTGTACCCCAATTGAATCACTTACTGATTCAGCAGAAGCGATTTTAGAATTACAGAAGCGACACGATTTAGAAAAATCAGCATGGCTTGAAGAAAAGCAACTATTAAATACAGAGGTGAACCTAAAATCAAAGAACTTACGAGATTTACAAGCTGAGGAGGTTGATATACTTAAGGAATTACATTTAAAACGGGAAGCAATAAACCATTGGGAACTACAAATGGCGGAAATTATTCAATGGGTATCCGATGAAAGGGATGCTCGAAGTTACTTACAAGCTTTAGCAACCAAAATGACGGAAGAAATAGAATACCTCAAACATGTTGGAACCTTTAATAATAATGCAGTAGATCATAAAAATTGGAGAAATAGGCGATCCCAAAAACTGGATAAAATGGAGTTGCTTAATTTGCAAAGTGCACTTCAACGCGAAATTCAAGCCAAGGCATTTATAGCTGAAGAGCTTAGTCAAACTAGGGCTGAACTTATTTCCACGCAAAAAGAATCATGTGATTATAAAAAGCAATGTGAATCTATTTTATATGATTTAAAAAAAAAAGAAAACGAACTTAGAACCTTACAAAACGTAGATCTTGAATATTCGGAGTCATTTTTAAATAAATCTTCACATCAAAATAACGCATTCTTTAAGGATATAAACACTGATATGATTGAATGCGTAGAATCATATGTTAACGATGCAAGGGAGAATATCTCATCTAATTTGTTCCAAACATCAAATACTGGAATTCTTTTTAATTATGAGTCAAAATATGGTATTAAAAGTGTAAAAGATAACTTAAGTACAAAAAATTCTACAGTAAACGATGAAATACGATCTGAAAGTAGCCTAAACTATGAGGAATCTAAGAGAAAAACCTCTAGCAATACTTCAATTCATCAATTTCTTGTACGAACTTTTAGTAGTCCAACCAAATGTAACCACTGCACTTCATTAATGGTCGGATTAACACGGCAGGGAGTTGTGTGTGAAATTTGCGGTTTTGCATGTCATACTATTTGTTGCCAAAGAGTCCCGACCACGTGTCCAGTTCCAGTGGATCAAACTAAACGTCCGTTAGGTATAGACCCCACAAGAGGAATTGGAACAGCATATGAAGGCTATGTTAAGGTCCCTAAATGTGGAGTCATAAAACGTGGATGGATTCGTCAATTTGTGGTAGTCTGCGACTTTAAATTGTTTTTGTATGATATATCTACTGATCGATGTGCATTGCCAAGTGTTAGTGTATCCCAAGTTTTAGATATGCGTGATCCCGAATTTTCAGTTGGCAGCGTCCGAGAAAGTGATGTAATTCACGCTGCGAAAAAAGATGTACCATGTATTTTTAAGGTAAGAGCTCTCAAAAACATGATGTTATAAATTGTTAGTGATGCCAACTTAAATGAATACATTATATAAGGGTTTCATTTAATAATATTTAAAAATAAGAATAGTATTTTAACCATAATTTTTGATTTAAAATTTTTTGTTTTTTAGTACATACGAAAATTCTCGGAAATAAAAATTTAGCAATCGCATACAATTTACTTAGTTAAGAGAACTTTACATTGATAAAGAAGTAAGCATGTTCCCTGTACCCAGGTCAAAAATTTCCGATCGATTCTTCATACATTTATACATACACACACACACACATACACAAAGACGCATTCACACAAGCGACAGCGCATGAGTAAGCGATGCATTTTAAGTTTGGGCTGTGCTTCTTTTTCCCCCGCTTTGCTCTATTTAATCTTCTTTTGTCAATAGCCTCCGTATTTATTACCTGATCGACCAAAAACTTTTAGAGCAGACTAACAGCGACCCAAGCATTATACATACCAAATCTATACCCGAAAGCTATATTTTCAAAACCGTTACTGTAAAAAGTTTTTATTTCCGTCTGTCCGGCTGTATAAACGCGTCGATCTCAGTAACTATAAGAGCTAGAGACACGAAATTTGGAATGTAGGTTTCTGTATACCATACGCAGATCAAGTTTATTTATAATTTGAGATATCTCCCCCCGTTCTCGCGCAATTCGACCAATTCGTTTAACAGCCACAATTTAATGATATTGCCTTGACATTTGGATAATAAACACGGAAGTTATTCAACAAACAAGATTTGGTACAGCAAAGGGTGATGGAAGGGTGGTGGTAGGGGGGGGGTGTAATAAGAAGCACAGCCACCACTTAAAATGTCGCTTGAGCTGTCGCTTTGCTGTTGCTTGTGTGCGTGCGTTTTTGTGTATGTGTGTATGTGTAAGTGTACGAAGATGCGATCGGAAATTTTTGGCCTGGGTACAGAGAGTTTTGTAGTCGGGTATACTCGACTATAGCATTCTTACTTGTTTTTTTTTTTAGCAATTTTATGGGTACAGGGAGTAAAATCACTTTGACGTGACTGACTGAGACTTGTATTTTTACAGTACCTTCCTATTATACAGTAAGTGGGAGCTGACCGAAAAGTTGGTATATATCTGTTAGTAGTATTTGAAAATTGTATGAAAATCTCGGTTTGCGCCAGGTGCTGCATAACAACATGAAAGTGCAAAAGAGATAAATATCTTTCTGGAATCGCTTCCTCGGCCTTAAAAATTGTAAGTGCTACTAAAATCGCCATAATGCTTATGTCTTTAAGCTTTCTGTTTATGTTTTACTTGTGATCATGCAAGAAGTCATGCAACCCTGTGAAACCGCTATATTTTTAATCATGTAATCTTATTAATTACTAATGTAGCTTTTTGGATAACATAATGTGAATGCTGCTGGGCCGAATTACAACATAATAATAATAATGTTATTATGTAGTAAATAATAATAATGTTATTATGTGCTAAATCGGCTCAGTTGCATTCACATCACATTCGTATTATTATATTGATCGATTTTTGATAAATGTGGAGGTCGGTACATATGTGGCGGTATCAACATGTGTTAAATTTGCTGACAAATTTGGGAATTGAAATATTTTGCTGACTGCGGTACACATTTCCGCAGTGGACGGGATTTTGATTGTTTCATTTCTCACTAGCAAACAATTCCCCTGCCTTGCCCGGTATTATTTAGATGAAAGTGCATTATTTTCATATTAACTACTATTGCCAACCGTAAGATATACACATAAATAGCGTATCATAGTATTCCCTCCCGTGGGGGTGGAAAACTTAATAGTTGAGCCACGTGACTACTGTTTCTTTTGTAGGGCTATGAAAATGTCTTTGAAGCCGATCTAATACGTCAAATAATCCCACTCATCGACTTTGACTTCCACTTCCCGCTCGTAGCGGGATGGATTTTCTAAAATCATTTGGCATTTGAAGCCAATTCCAAGAAAAATACTAAGAATCCAGACTAAATTTTTCCAACAATTTTCCACACGTTGTATCGCCCGCAAGTACCGAGCATTTTTTATTAATATTTCGAAATTAGTATGAAGCCATTCGCATGAAGAACGAAAA